>CANTFL010001264.1:0-464486 GCA_947650285.1 Hyaloperonospora brassicae | reverse complement strand
GCATAGAATACCATCCATTCAAATATGTCAAATTACAGAATATATACAGCTGCAAAATGTTAAATACACCTTCGTGACAACACATGCGGGTTAAAATTGCAGTCGCACAATTAAAGAATAAAGTAAAAATAAACTAGAATGAGTGCTGACTTCTCAATATTGCAACATACATCATCGATGCTCACGCAGCATCACTTGACCAGGTCAAGTTATAGTTAGGGTGCATGCGTCCGCAAGGTCCCAAAAGCTGATCCCACATGTCGAACAGTTCTCTATATCTTATCCCCATGACATCTTGAACTACCCCCTAAGCATATATATCCCTTCTTCTCGTTTGTCAAGTTGCTTTAGTTACAACAATAAAGAAGAAGTCGAACCTTGCCTATGACAGGTATGAAAGTTGTCACTTGAACATTTGACAAACTTAAAAATGATTTTTTCTTTTTTAGTAGGATCCTACGCGTTCGGGTCACTCCTTTGTATAGAACAAATTTGATAAAAGGGAAATAGGATGTCGCGAGGTGAGCCTTTCATATGAGGCTTACATGTATACAGTGATCTATGTAGATGCGGATAAAGCGAAATTAGATTTATTATTCATTTTCATTTAAATTTTCCTTTATATATGTAACCACGTCATTTTTTAAGTTTGTAATCATTTGCTTGTTTTGGCGATGGTATGAGGCAAAGATCCACCATTCATACGGATCGCGCTACAAGTAATGAGCCAGTGAACAGGATGTATATTATAATCGTAGTTTACTCGATAATATGCTCAAGAAACTCAACTGAAAAAAAACTAGGAATCAAATCGGTCTGTTGTGTGAAGAAAAAAAACTATTGTATCTGTACCACTCACAATGTGGTAATACGAAAAAGAATTTATCGAAAAGGCGTCTACCAAAGCGAGTAGCAAGTTGAAAAAATTAACTTTATCTTTGCAAGTAATATATATAAATATATATTATTATATTCAAAAGCATCCTAGGACGAGTGGTCTTCGTTCTAAAAGGATCCAAACAAGCGTATCTATATGCCTTTATTTAATTTTCATAATCAGTGACATCAAAGTATGTGAGTGAGTATGAAATTTTCGAACATCATGTTCTCGTAAATCTTGCTCTATACTTTTGCTTGGTGGCAATGTTACTATGGCGAATTATACTTATATTCTAGATTACACTAATCTACAGTTATATGAGCGCTGGTGCGTACATTCTTGGCTTATAAGGTTTAATAATGTTAAGTTCAGGGCGAGATTTTGTAGTTAGTGCTATTCACGTGGGAGATCTCCAGCCACTATTTGAAATTATTGTCAAGAAAGGTCGTAGCTCCTTGATAGTTCCAGGTTCGGAGAAGCGTGCTCTTAAAGATGACCTGTACCCATCGCGATCTTCGCCAGTAATCCGCCATTTTGCTGTAGGTGAGGGACTGATGTTACAAGCTTAAGACATTGATAGTGGAAGCTAAGGTTCGTGCAATATGAATTAGCCTCACCAAGTTTGTATCGCATGAAGGATGTCGCGACGAAGTAGATTAAACACGAAAAAACTGCCTCCAGTGAAATGCGGGTTAAGGAAGCCGCTATCATTTGCATGGCAAAGACTGTGCATGGACCCCCAAATTTCGCAAAACTGTAAGTCCAACATGAAGCGACATAGGCCATGCTGGATACCCATATAATGCATACGGCGTGTGTCTGAATGTATGGAAGGTAAATGATGGGTCTGGCGACTTTCAAATTAAATTTTCCGGGACTTACGTCGAAAGAAGGGGTCACAGAACATGCATGGGTCGTTTGATTGGTCGCAGTTGCATGTAAAGTGTTTCATCATAGCAGCAAAAAGAATCAACCAAAGCAGGCCTCACATACGCAAAAGGTTGTCCATCCTTCCCTGTCAGGACGTTATGTCGATCTACAAATCGTCAAATTGACCATTAAAAGCGGGCTGTGGCTCAAGCTATGCAAACCTCCTGTAACATAGACATGAATTCCATTAAGAAAATGCTCTCGACCCAGTGTCTTGCAATTTCTTGGGCACGAATAATGCCATAGCCATCAATCTGCTCGGAAAACCGAATTTGATATTTCGACAATTTTACTCCTTTTTATAACATCAATTTATCACATCCCAAGCATGTAGCGAGATCCGGAAAGGACCATGTCAAGTTCTACGACTTTTAAGCCAGCCTCCTTAAAGGGCTGGGCCGTCGACGCCGGTCCACAAACACTCATAGTACTGACGCTTAGAAGAGAACATCTACAATATTTGGCTTTGTATTCCTGGATAAGCAGCCTCACAATTAAGTACGGGACGTGGAATTTCTAGGGTAGACCAAATCAGAAAGATGTTAATTTGCGACGGCTTAGCTTTCGAAATTGATCGAAGTAGAGACTCCTATTTGCCGCATATTTCTTCAAGTGATCAACGATCTAATTTTAAAAATCATGTGAAATCCCATCATTGCTACACGTGTGGGACGAAGTGGCGATCACAAGCGTTTATTCACCTTGACTGTTCACGATGTCCAGACGACCGACTATCGGTAAAGACCCTTTTTCCGTGTAGAACGCTTATTTATTCACCTTGTGCACCCGTTGGCAGGGCGAGATGCACTCTTTTAGGTGGAATTGTGTCGAGGGACACTTAACCGTGTTTGTGATAGGAGGATGGGATAGTGTAAGAATTTTTACACGACCACGGGTGTTCTTGTTAGGTGATCGATATGACTCGCCCTGACCTCGGCAAGATCGTCTTTTTCGAGAAGAAGAAACTTAATCCACCTGACCTTCTACTCACTATAGCCGTCCCGCGATCTTGTATCTTTTCCACTACGTGTTGCTGCTTCCGATCGCAGTTAAACGTTTTCTGTATAGTACTTGATCCTGGATTAATACTATAGGTATATCAGTTGATTAAAGTATGCGAGTCAACCTGACGTCGGGTGGCCAGTAATATAAGCCAAAAGATAGGTCGGTACATGTACCTAAAAGCAAATTAAAATTTGTGTGATGTTTGACTAGTCAAACGAAATCTACCACAATAGATACCAAGGGCTTCATTCATACAGTTACCCACTCGCAAGACTTGGCCCACTTCATGTACTCCTATACTAGCAGTTGCGTCGCGAGGTGTGGCACAACCCCACCTGATCCCGATCGAGTTTCTCATTTTAATTTTGCGCCAGATCGCGATATATATTAAGATCGTGATTGGGAGGTACACAACTACTCAATTGCAATCGCGTCGTGCGGTAAACCCGTACCAGATTGCGATCGCATCATAGAAAGTTATTGCCCTCGTTATAATGATTGTGTACCTTCTTGCGGACGCTTCCGTGCTCATGATCGCGTACCTGATCGTAATAGTCTCCGTGATTGCGTATGGCATAGAATGCTGATTGTCCTCATTTTCATCGTTCGTTGACTGGGGAAAGAAAGTCTATTTCCGTCGGCTATTTTCGCGCGTTGCAACACCTCAAAGAGAAAATTGCAGACGTTTTTACTAATTGTTTTCAGACCCGCACTTAGCCTAAACACGATCGGTCCTACTGTCCTATATTGATCGAGCACTTACCTCTACGTTTCCCAAAGTCTAGTTCCTTTAGCACGGCACCGCCAGGGTAATAACAGTTTGAGCAGTTTACGGGTGGAATGCCATCGTTGAAGTCCAGCCAATATGTTACAACGCGCGTGGGCGCCTAATGCGCGCTTAAGTGGACACGTGTCCCAATAGCCATAGCCGCGGCTATATCGCATGCCGTTTGAAATGACTTGTGTCACCCCGCACTCTTTTTCATTATCAAAATGAGTCAGCAATGCACTCTCACAAAGGAGGAGCCAGTCATGAAACTGTTGCACCTTCGTCGTCTACGCAATCATTGAACCGGCTCACGTCCGTCATGTATGAACAAGAAAATTGCAAATAGACGGTTTAAAGGAACTCAAATTCCGCCGCTTCGCCATACTACCGTGTCAAGCATGGGCGAGAACTACACAATGTTACGCTAATATCCACCGAATCCATAATATCACCAAGCAATTTGTCCCCTTTCAAGTTAATCTCCGTTCAACGTAAATGCCAGACTTTGTCGATTTTTAAGACATGAAATATTCGGACGCTTGGCGAGGGCCGTATGAATTCCTTTAACTAAGTTCTATGCTACTTTAGGCCTCATCTCGACACGTAGTATGTCAATTATCACACGGTGTGCATCAGTTGTTTTACTTCCGTCGTCATTATGGTCGACCTTGGCCCCTGATGTACAGGAGATGTTTGTCATCAGACCTCCTTGACTTTGCATTGGCGGACTTGTCCAACCGCTGAATCTCTATATTAAAAAATAAAAAGCGTATAGCCACGGGATATCGAGGGTGCTTGTCTTACGTTTGACAAGGCGTGATGTAAGCCGGACCCGACTCGTGAGACCTCAATACGATGTCACTTATGTAAAAATCTTGCAAAGATACAGATCTACCTATTGCCACTGCTGTCGCCGACATAGCCATCAGTTCAATATACATACACGGCACTGCTATACCAGACTGTATTTTATTATTGCAACCATCGGTGAGGGGTCAGGGTCGCGATTACTAGCCGTTACGTTTCGAGATCGGTAAAGACGTACTGCTCCCGCTATAGCAGGTGCAGCGTCTTCCTACGCATGCTTGTATTATCACCTAGGGCTACTTGATTATACTATCTGCTAAGTCGCACCCAACCGACCTTGAAACTATAACTTCCCGTAGAATTTCTACGATCAACTTAGACACCTCAACATTTAAATAAACAGGCATTTTTTTACGTTGACATCTCGTTGTACACAACACACAAATCTCTTCATATGTAAGCTCGCCTCTGTTGGAGCGATGGTACACAGATTATAATCAGAGGTGTACTTGCGGCTCAACGAACCTATTAGTTTGCTGATCTAGACTACGGACTTTAGTTTGAAGCGATTAAAGCGAACAAGATGAACGACTAAAAAGTTTATTTTAGCTCAGGTAAAATTTCGAATATATATGCTAGGTAGTCTTTTATGTCACAAAGCAGATGACTTTTATAACATCGATGCCTAAGATCCCTAGTTACGCTCAAACCAGTTTTGCTTTCTTCTGCTCAAAACATATACTGATTAAATTAAATTTAAATAGTAATAAACTTTTCTTGTACTGCAATGTAAGTTTTACATTCTACCAGCGAACATGTTTGTGATCATCTCTCTGTGTGGCTGACACGTGTCAGCTTTAACTGAGCGAGTATCGTACTGTACCGATTATGTGCCTGGCCCACCACAGGGTAAAAGTACAAGCTCTCTTATGTAGCCCAGTTACTGTAATTTACTAACCAAGCGTGCAACCACAACATGTATTTCTTGTCATCAACGTAAAAAGCGTTACTTTGGTCAATCCAATGGTAGAAACCCCAGTTACTGTTGCACCTGACGTGCTAAAACTACGTGTAAGAAAAAGAGAGACGATGGCTTTTTTCGCCTGGGCGACAAAAATAACACAGTGTGGTCGATGGCATGAGTAACGGGGCACCGACGACTACGTACTAGTATATCAGCAGGGAGTTAACTATCACTGACAACAGTGAAGGTCAATGCCCAGATAGGTGTCGGTACTACACAGAGGAAGGGAAAGGACTAGGGTAAAGACTAGTCGTGGTAAAGTGAAAGTGTTATTTACAACAATTAAGCCCTATAATTCCCATTCTCTGTATGTATTGATTAATGATATTGACATAACAAAGGTATGATGAAGTCTTCTCACCACCCGTTATTGCGTAAATCTAGCAGCGATTGGAGGAGGATATAATCCTTATAGAATAATTAATAAAACCACACGATAGACTTAGTAATAAATTAGTATTTTCTATAAAATTAATAATAAAAAGTAATATCATCACAATATCAACCAATGAGTAGACTCTTCGGTCATCCCAACAATATCACTATACTCAGGGATATTGGTATAGTAATATTTAGCGTGTTATTCTTTATTTCCATATCTTTTTGAAGAAATTTCGTGTAACCGCCTACCCCGTTTCAGCATGAAGCTAACTGAGAAGAAGGCAACAGCTTGTTACTTCTCTCTTTACCGCTGGGCGAGGATGTGCTGTAATGCCAAAGGTGCGGAAGGCTATGCTACATCAAGCGCCGAGAATTTTTAAGCGCCGAGAATTTGTTCGTCTGCGCTATCGTGTGAGCTCTTGAGCTACACGACTCTTGAGCGGTCGATCAAAATTTGTGCCTAACCAATGAGTGGCACGAACATGTATATAGATGCACATTATAGAAGCACCTACTCGATCGAACCTTGCATGACGTGTAGTATAATCCGCGCGCGAGCACACAGACGTGGACACAAGTCAATGCACGCACGGACAGTAAGGAGATGTGGAGAAGTATAGCAATCACAGCACGCAAACACTCGAACGGTTTCATGACTTTGCCGTTATGATCTTAATACAAAAGCATGATGTTGTTTTATTGATCTTCAACATCAAGGGCATGTCGCGTCTTTCGACTGCTTGCCAATGATGTAACGAGCGCAAACTAGAATGAAAGATAAGGAGACGACGACAACTACAAGTCCAGCAGATGACACGTCGCTTGGCTGGCCAATGCCAGGTGTACATATTGTGCTGTGCATGTACACGACCATGGCAAGCGAATATATTACGTAGGCTGATATTGACTAAGCTACCAGGCGAGTTTATCTACGGTCGCGCTGAGCGGCAAAATATAAGTCACCGTATAGCTGTCAAAAACTGGTTGTACTCCTCCTGAAACTTGCCGCGTGAATTCTTCTCAAAACCATCGTAGGCATCGCTAAACTTATTCCACCCAGTTTCAGGCGCACCACCATAAGGCGTCCCATGCAGCTTCCATTCCCAGAAGACTTGTTGCTCAACGTACTCATATTCCGCTTTCACTCCTTGAGCACCTAGCCATTCCGACACATGATTTCCAACCGTCTCCCTTGACTCACTACCCCCTCGTAAGAGGAACAGTTCATCAGCAAGAGTCGTGGTGGTTCTGAGGTCGAACTTGTTTTGCAGGATGACGTACTTGTTCAACAGCGGTAGGAGCGCCGTATCAAACAACTCACCATCATATTGTTGTAGCTTCAGCCTTTCGAAAGCATAGTGGGGAGCCATACCCATCGCAACAAATACTCCCAGCTTTAGGTCCAATAGCTCGACGGCTCGCGCGCGGTCGGTTTCAGAATCAAATGCAGCGCGTACCTCAGATAGAAAGGCGTCTTGTCCTCCATACCGCTCCATCATGCCGCTAAGGTACTCCGCATCACCCCTTATGCTATACTTCGAACGACAAAACGACCTTACGACGTCGTGGCAGAGACGATCATAGTAAGTGAAACCAGTGATGAAATGCTGCTCGTTGAGTACCTCGAAGATTTTATCGAGTGTCATTCGATTCCCACTCCACCATTTCCTCAAATAGACCATGGCCGTGTCCCCCTCAGATCTTAGTTCGGCATGGGTGGACCTTCTCAGCAGAGCGATCAATACAGCCAAACGTTGATCCGGGGGCGTACGAAGCAAGTCGTCGAGCAGTAACTGGTTGCCCTTCGCGAGAAGAGTTGTCACTTTCGCATACTCTGGACTCTCTTTCGCGATCGAGGATCCACGCCGCAAATCGATCATCGTCCAAAGCTCTTTAAAATGAACAACGAATTGGTCATTGTCTCGATCCGCTAGGAGAGGTTTTGCGAGATTTTCCGTGTGAGAACTCATGCGCTGTACGTCCAACGTACGTGCGACAAATCTAGCCAGCCATTCGAACGCTCTCTCCTCTCCGGTGCTTGTGTCGTTGATGATAAGCAACTTGTCGGAAGGGATTCTGTCTTGGCCAGTGAATGTTGTGTGGACGACATCAGAGCCATATAGGCCCCTGGTCTCATGACTCGCAGTCTTTACGGTGCCTTCGGCACGTATCTGGAGCGCGGATGAAGCCATGAGTGCGAAAGAAAAGACACGCATTGCAAGAGAGGACTTGGTCTGGAGCGATACAAAACCGAAATGACTGATGACTGAAGCCACTAGATCGACTAGTTCGTTCGGGGCATCCTTCGTCGGAGGAAAGCCGTGGCATGGGAAAATCAAGTTCGACACGCTGTATAAAAAATCAGTCTGTCCTGCTTGCTGCTTAAGAGACAGAACTTTGCTCAAGATACCTTGACCTGACACGCTTCGAAGAGCGCATTTAGCCCGTGGCATCCACCCATTCATCCTTACTCTTTCGCACAGCTGTGCCGATAAGCTTTTCCCGAATAGCAGATTCATTTGCACTTGCTGATGCGTCCAGCGTCTAACAAATCGCCTTGCACATAAGAGGCCGATAGGTCTCATGTGCCGGATATGGATGTTGATACGCCGTCGGATGAATGAAGGAGGTGGTCGACCTGCAAAATCGTGGGCGATAACAAATAAGATGTGCAGTCGCACGCAGCGACGGGGCCATGAGAGAGAAGCTGGACGTCGACTAAGTGCTCACAACGATACGGTATCGGTGTGCTTTTTCTTTAGACTACTTCATTCTCCTCATCGATCACTCCATATGCTGGCTCGAGAGGGCTGGCGTCATGGGGTACACTCCGCATAGGGCACGTGGTATCAAGTGTCCCGTCCAGTGTGCAGACAGGGCGCTGAAGTCGCGGAATACGCAGGCAACTTTCCTGATCACCCCCGATGGGCCGAGGACGCACGTGGACGGGTCGCTTTCTAGGCAAGTTCCCATCGTGCGATCGGTAATCACGATAGGTGACCAGGCCGGCGACCTGAAGGCAGACATAGAATAGCAGGAATTGGGTGGGTGTGGCAACTGCTGTTTTGCCGTGTTGCTCACCCTTGGGCGTCTTGATCGTTAAACCCCTTTTAGTTTGCGTGCTGCGCTGCCTCCCGTAGCAACACAGCGGCAAGAAGGCCTCTTCTCTTTTGACCTTGGTCTCGCTGAGGGCGGACTTCCCGTCCAGGAAAATGGGGCTACAGTACTGGCTGGCTGTAAGGAGGGCCTCGTCTCTGTCCGTTGTTGCTACACGTGCCCGAATTGGGACGTATTTAGCCAACTGAGGAGGTGGCAACGTATGGCGGTGACAGCGGGATGTATGGCTGCACGGGATCGCGGGCCGTTCAGGCTCGTGGCCTACCGCATCGATCCACATCAGAGTACAGAGCACGATACCAATTTAAACACAGAACGCCTTACTTGGCCACACTACAATATCCGTCAAGGTGGCAGTCGTCAACTAGACCAGAAGCACTTGTACTTCAATGATCTTTTTGGATGGGACCGATCAGCATGGCGTGGGTCAGAAGCAGGCTGAAATGCCGGTGTTGGGTAAATTCAGCGTGTATCGCGCTCGGAGCCGCCTTGCACATAAAAGGTTGATGGAATTCATGTGCCGGCTATGTATGTTGGTACGCCGTCCGATGAATGGAAGGAGGTGGTCGGCCTACAAAAGCTCGAACGAATACAAGCGCGACGTGCAGTCGCACGCGACGACCAGACTACAGGCGAGGTGACAACGTGCGTGGCGATGACAAGCGGGAGCCTAAGACGAGTACAAGCATCAACTGTGCGATGTGGTCGATTTCGTCGCCGACGAAGCAGCAGCGGACGGTACGTTCTAACCTGCTGACTTCGAATCATGAAAATGTGGCAGGAGCACAACAGAAGGCGGTTGGGTGGAAACGTGTATGTTTCGCATAACACGAGCGGCAAAGGCAAGCAGACAGTAAAGCTCGAATCTCGACGACGAACAAGTTGTCGCTTCTACGGATGAACAAACGTAGCTGTTTGATCGTAGGGCCTGTGCGTTTTGTAGAAACGTTTAAATGCAACGAGCTATGATTATACAAAGCACAGATACAAAAGAGCTAAGACGAGGAGACATTGTTGTCGTCTAGCACCAATGCGACGGACAGGGTAGACTGGACAGCTGGGACATAAAGGCCACGACAATTCAAGTTGGGACGAACGATGATGGGGTAGATGGTGAGAAGGAGTGGAAATACAAAGGAGGGACGAAAGAAACGAGGCGCAAGCGTCGACAAGGGTAGAGGCTATATACACCTAGCATTATTGCTAAAACACCGCCGCCTATCCATTAGAATCAACGTTTATATGGCAACCGTTGTATCACATTTAGGCCACGTCACTTCGAAAATTACAGGATAAGCTAAGTAGAACGGCACCTGTAACGGAGCCAGGCCACGCTAAGTTCAATAAATTACAGAAGTAGGTAATCAAAATGCACCCGCGCTTAGCACTGCAACCGTATATTTAATATGCTGGTCCTTCATTCGCTGCAGCGAAGCTTCCGGGTGTAATTTTCAACCAAGTTTATTTCTCTTTGCCTTTTGAACGATAATGTGGACATTCTTGGCATTCAGATGGACACACGCCACCTTAAACTGATTTACAATAACCTATATTAATCACATACAGACTAAAACAGATAATGTACAACGGGGTAGCCCATTACATGAAATTGTCATTAAAACAATCTGACAATAAAGAATCTTACGTCGAATATTCTTTTAACAATATCACAGTCATGTCTGTGATATTGTTAGGATGATCGAAGGGTCTACTCATTGGTGTATATCGTGATGATATCAACCCACCAATCGCTGCTAGACGCGCGCAATGGGTGGTGAGTAGACGATATCATACATATAGTTATATTAGTATAATTTAGTCAGGATAACAGAAGATTTAAGGTGTTATAGGACTTAGTTATATTAATACAGTTTTACTTTTACAAAGAGACTAGTCTGACTACTTAGTCTCCTTTCCTTCCTATGTGTTCCTTCAACACCTAGTAGGACACTGTCGACCACTGTCGTCAGTGGAAGTATACTCCGTACTGGTCAACCAGTACGTAGTCAACAGTGCCCCGTTACACAATGGCCTGCTGTATATGACTTCGACACGCACACATACCCTTGGAGCAGGTCCATCCTGATGCATCTGGGCGACCGTAAAATTGCTATCGTCAATGTATAGCGTCGCACGTCGCGCCGCCGGGGGCGTTGATAGCATGGTCTTGCTGATACAACGATAGTGGCCGGTGTGCCAGTTATCCACTAAAATCGTTGACCAGGCAATTTCATCGGGGGCGTGCATGTCATACATGGTTAGGAGCTCGCACGAACAGCCTCCCTTTTTTGTTAAGCGATCCCGCATTGACGTGTGCCGACTGTGGGATATCCTATGATGCTTTTCCTGCCAACATGTAAGAAAACTGCGCTTGGTACCAATCGAACAGCCGCGGGATACACTAATAGCAACGCCTTAGCGTACGGCGTCCTGCTTTAAAGCCTTTACAGCCGTTTTTTGACGGTCAAAAGGCCCGACTGGTGGAGATTCTTCACAGATCCAAGAGAGATCAGCGGCGGCAGGATTAAGGCCAGCATCAATTTTTATCTTAACCTGATTGTCAGCGACGATAGAATTTGTATCAGCATTAACAACTGTAGCAGTGGCAGCAGAAGTAGTGGATGTGGACAGAATGAGTATCAGTATGAATGACCGTAGCAGTGGCAGCAGCACCAGTGGATGTGGATGAAGGGCTCATCATCATGCCCTAGACAAAGAGAAATTTCTTTTTGAATTGACGCGGCTATGTAACAGGTGCCTTTCTACTTCACTTATACCGTAATATTCAAATAGACATGGCCCGAATGTGATACAACGGTTGTCGTAAAACTATAGGTCTAATGGATAGGGGCGTGGTGTCTTAAGCCATTATGTTAGGTGTATTCAGCCTCTCCCGCCGACATATTATGATTAAATTGACGCATTGGAGTTCTCTTCCTTGTAAACTGCAAGTAAAGCATTCCTTTCTTTTTGTAGCATCTTTCTGATTCGGACGAGCAAAAACAAGAATATCAGCCCCCTTTGCGCGGCATAGCTGGACAGCCGTCGCGAATGTCCTAGCACGTCGAAATTTCAAATGTCCACTCATGCTGTAACGAGGCAATGTTGACTACGTACTGGTTGACCAGTACGGAGTATACTTCTACTGACGACAGTGGTCGACAGTGCCCTGCTAGGTGTTTAAGGTCAAGAAGTTTGGACGAGAAGGGTGGCTTAAAATAGCTTGAGGCGATACGCCTCAAGTTTGAAAAGCGAACACCAACCGGTGCAAGGTACCGGTTGCATTGTTTGTCAAGCGAGGCCGGCATTCCTTGCCTCACTTGGGGTGATCCTTGTGCGAGTTGTGCTGACAACTCGCAACGTGCGCATAGGAACGTATATTCCCCAATTTCGCCTTGGGAAAAGGCACATATCTCGGCTTAGATGCGGGACGCGATTGCAAACTTGCAATCCGTCTACAAGCGCCAAAAGCGCGTGTTTACCGATGGGCCCGAGGACCTATCGGATGAGTCTCTTCATACTGGTGGACGAGACCTTACACGTCAGCCATCAGCTGAGAACGAGGTTCCCAGCTGTCAATGGAAGGTGGGTACCTACGCCACCGGACGAGGTAACTCGTTCTTGATATTAGATCGCCACGGTGGTTCAAGATACGCTCCACAAGAAAGCGTTGACCACCGATGGAAATCCACCAGTGGTTCCGGTGGCGGTGGAAAGACAAGCTCCGGCTCAGCCGCCGGGCCTGCACGAGACTTTGGGTAACCACGAGCGTTACCGGACCAAGCTGAGGGAGGACGTCGATCACACATACAACCTACGGCACGCCTTGTAGTCGTACGTGCGACGTCTTCTTGCCAATTGGGAGAAGAAACGATCAGAATTCGCGTTCGCTTAGCTTGAGAGTAAACGAGAGAGGCGTCGTTTGCGCGTCGAGCTAGAGACGGCTCGTCGCGGAGCCGCGTCGACGAAGGACCAACTCCTTTCGACGAAGGACCAACTTCAGTGTTTGGTCCGTGATCAGAATAATCGGTTGGGGATTCTTGAGCGCGCCGGTTATCTCCGTTCTCGCAAGAGGTCTCGCACTGATGGAAGGGGCGGAGACGACCTACATAAAACGTAGGATGCGTGCGCATCCTACGAGGCAACTCAATCGTGAATGCATTGCCCTTGCGGTGCAACACACGAAATAGACCAACGTATTTCGGCATTAGTTTACTATTGCCGACACTAGTGACCACATGTCTAGGTAAGTTTACCGTAGACAGTAGCACTAGGTCGTTAACCTTAAAAAGAGAACATTTGATCTTCCATTCTTGTCTGCGTTCCGTTTCTGGCGGTCGACCGCATTTGCGATGGAGTCCTGAACGAAACGGACTATCGCCTCTCGAGTCGGCAGGAAGTTCTCTGCTGACTCGTTGTTGTGTTATTCAGTGCGCCTTGTGCGCACTACTAAGACATCGTTCTCTTCTTCAGCGAGGTTGTCTTCTTCCTCGCTGGCATTGTCGTTGACGATGCTGAATATCCCAGCATCGTCATCATTGTCTGATGTAGCAGCAGCGTCATTGCTACTTCTAAGCTCGATTTCCTCGATGTCGACGTTGTCGACATCGGCATCAAACGTATCGGCGTGAGCGTTGATACGTGATGAGCAAGAGCCAAAACGGTTTTTGCTCGAGAGAGTCCCTCCCCTCCGTAACTCAAAGTCACTCTGTATGAGGGCGGGAAGTAGTAGGTGGCGTAAGCCATTCACGTAGAACGGTGTATGCGTTGTGGACGCATGCACGGAGTTGTTGATGGCAAACTCAACCATCGATAAGAACTCACTCCAATGTGAAAAGGAGTCGACGGATCCACGAATAATTTCTTCGAGAACACGGTTCGCACGTTCTGTCTGACCATCTGTTTCGGGATGGTCAGAGGTTGACATCTTTAAACGTGTTCCCAATGTGCGGAACACGGATTGCCAAAACGCCGCCGTGAACCGAGTGTCAAGGTCGGATACGAAATCACGTGGTAAATCGTGGAGTCGAAACACAGTGTCGATGAAGGAATGCGCACAGCCATGTGCGTTGATCGATTCTGGGACTGCAGTAAGATGTACCGTCTTGCTGAATTGATCCACAAAGACAAGAATACCATTGCTCTTGTTAGTGTCTTCGAAAAACCCGAAGACAAAGTCCATGGACACGGACTCCCAACACTTTGCTAGAACAGGCAGAGGAAGTAAAGGTGCACGGGATGAAGGACTACGCTTAACCCATTGACAGACTTCGCAATGAAGAATGTACTTGCGGACAAACTGATACTGGCGGGGCCAGTAAAATTCACGACTGACCGTGAAGTAAGTCTTTTCTCGGCCACGATGCCCGCCAGACGGCGCATCGTGACATTCGAACATGACGCGTAATCGCAATTCATCATGATCGGGAACGACGACACGAGGCGTGTCGTCGGCAACTGCTGTATAGTACAGCAGGCCATTGCGAGTAGTGTTCCGATCCAAAAAGGAACGGTACAGGACCGGTAAATCCCTCATGGATTTACTGGATGGTTTCACAAGATGATCCATCAATCGCAGAAGATCATTATCTTCTGCGTATGCTTTTCGTACGTTTTCAATCAAACTTGACGACGGAACACTGACTGACAGTGTCGAAACAGTGGGCAAGGCCTCACTGTAGATTTGTGCGTCCGGCTCGAAATCGGGCCGGCGCGAGAGCGCATCAGCGACGACGTTTAGTCGTTCTGGTTTATTCTCCACGGAGAAGTTATACCCCGCGAAGAAAGACAGCCACCTCGCCATTCTTTGCGAGAGGTGTGGAATGGTTACGGCCGTGCGTAGTGGCGCATGGTCCGTATCGACGATGAACAGTCTATCTCCTGGGAGATAGACCCGGAACTTAGCCAGTGCGTACTTCATGGCAAGTAGTTCCTTGTCATGCACTGGTTAATTGCGTTCAGCTGCTTGCAGCTGACGCGACTGGTAACAGATGACGCGCTCCGCGCCATCTGCATCAAACTGCATTAACGCACAGCCGATCGCAAAATCGCTGGCGTCACAGACCACATGAAATGGTCTGTCCTGATCTGCAATCGCCAAGATCGGCGACTGCATCAAGCTTTGGTTGATACCTTCAAAGGAACGCTGGCACTCAGTGTTCCATGACCACTTGACATTTTTCTTGAGCAAGCAAGAAAGATGAACAGTCATCTCGGCGTAGCTGCGAGAGTACTTGTACAAGTACGCCGCTAGCCCAAGGAACTTCCTTAGTTCCTTGACATTGACTGGCACTGGCCAGTCGGTGACCGCCTTGATCTTTTCGGGATCAGGGCGTACGCCGTGTTTACCCACGATGCACCCAAGAAGTGGTATTTCGCTAGCCGCGAATATACACTCCTTGAGGTTGGCGTACAACTTATGCCTGCGCATAAGTTTGAAAAACCTGACGAACGTGAGTTCTGTGAACTTCCACACCGTCTTTCCGTCCATAGCCCGGCTATGGACGAACACATCGTCGAAGTAACTCGGTGCGAAGTCTCGCACCGGTCTCAACAGATTTGTGACACATCTGTTGAATGTTGCAGGGGCATTGCTCAGCCCCTGTGGCATCACTAGCCACTCCCACAGCATCCCGCTGGGGGTACTCACTGCCGTGAACGGGATGTCCCGTTCACGCATGAGGATCCGATAGAATCCATCCATCAGAATCATTGACGAAAAGGAGATAGTCTTCGATATACCATCTACGATGACGTCCTTTCTTGGTATCGGCGCCTGAGTCGGTACCGTTTCAGCATTCAACTTGTTATATGCGTGCACTATCCGCCATCCTCCTGTGGCCTTTTGCACACAGAAGGTCGGAGAGCTGTGAGCGGATGTCGATTCCCTCACATGGCCTGCTGCTAAGCGATCGGCAAACAACCTGTCGATCGCTAGTACTTGTTCACGAGGCAGTGGCCACTACTTCATGACACAGTACTTCGAGCTCCATTTGAGCTCGATCTCGTGTCGAGTGCCTTGTTCCTTAGGCAACTCGCACGGCACAGATTCAGGGAACACATCCCTGAATTTGATCAAATCCTTATACAAATGATTTGCCTGAAGCGCCTTCCAGGATTGAGATTCATATCTCTCAATCCAAGTCTTCTCATCGATGACGCTTTCGTCCGTCGATGAACTGCTGAGAAACGCCTCGGTCTCAGTAAACACCGTTGCCGATCGAATATTGGTAACGTACTCGTCCTCCGCGACGAGTTCACAGATCTGCTTGACTTTGCTACTACGCAGATCACGCAAGAACCGTTTCGGCTCTAGCGTCGGCAATTGAGTTATCTCCGAAGTGAGTTTCGGAGGCACAACCAGATCAAGCGTGTAAGCGCCTACGCTTTATCCATCATTAACCAAGACATTCACTGTCTCGATTACTTCCTGGGAAGTCACATTCACAGGATCTGGGATAACTTTCTCCACAATGTAGTGATCATCTACATTGTGTTCTTGTACAGTCGTGCTAACGATCGTATCACAAGTGAGGCCATCGCACTCACTCGCAGTACACACACGTGAGTGTGGGCGTTCCAAGATATTCGTCAGATGGTTATCTGAGGAACAAGTAGCAGGTATCGTTACCGATCAATACTGCCAAATCACCCTTGGCTCGTATATCCTGAGTCAAGGCAACCCTAAGATGACGTCGAACTTGTCATCTAGGTCGAGTACGATGAAGTCATCATCGTACAGTTCGTCTTTCAACGTGTAGTGAATTTCAAATACACGTTTCTTCACAGTGATCGATGCGCCTGTCGCTAGGCGCACCGTCATCTTCGTTGGAGGGATCTCCCGCTCCACGAAGTTAGAACTTCCTGCCTCTAGCGACTGGCGACGAACAAAATTGTTCGACGACCCATATTCAACTAGGGCGCGAAGTGACAAGTCTTTTGTCACTTCTAACTTCAAGGTGATAGGAGACACCTCATCACCAGGTGCAGAGACACACAGAAATTGTGTGTCGGGAGCAACCTTCTTCAGGAGATTTGCAAATTCTCTTGATGTTGCTGAATCATTAGGGTGCTCCGACCCTACTGTACCCGACCATTTTTTGATGGTCCGCTTCGCTGTTGCGACTTCTCAACAGCAACGGATCCTCGCCTACCAGTTCTTCGTGCTAGTGAGTGAATCCTGCACTCAGCACCGCGAGGTTCGGAGCGAGGGATACTGCATTCGTATGCGTAGTGTCCCAGTTTATGACAGCGATGGCATCTCACCATTCGCTTGTCATTAGCAGGGCGAGGTTTCTCGCAGTCGACATCACAGAATTCCATTGGTTTTGGACCTCCGACTGCTAATCGTCTTTGTGGACGATGCGGGGTCAATGTAGCGTGAGACTATCTCACGCTATAATCTTCTTGCTCCGCTGCGAAGATTGCCTCTGAGAGCGCCATTAGCTCTCCGCGAAACAGGTGGTCCCTAACGAAACTGTCTGAACGCCCTTGAATAAAGTTTATGATCAACACAAACTCACTCACAGGGTTCACTACCATGCAGCTTGCAAGGTAGCGTACATGCTAAGAGTAAGCGTGAACCTTACGCTCACCATGCTTGAGTTGCAGGAGCTCCGAAAGAGTCCTGAACTCTGCTCTGGGCGGCTCGAACGTCTCACTGAGCAGGGCCTTGAAGATCCTCAACGACCCAAACACATTTGGGTCGTGTAGCTTAAGATTCAGAGCCCAAGCTCTGGCTTCTCCTGCCAGGTTAGACTGAGCGAATGAGACTTGCATTCGCTCATCGTCGATGCGACGAGCATCGATGGCATCGTCCAGCTCGACGAACCAACTCAACAGGGATCTTTCTTGACTCCCCGAAACTTGGAGACCTCTAGTTTTAGAGACTCCCGTCGACGCTCACGCGTCGGCTCTGCGGACTGAGACTGTTGTTGTCTCAGTGCTTCGGTCCGCTGGTGATCTTGTTGTCGTAACAAGGCCACCCGCGCTCGCGACTCATCAAATTCTCGTTGCAACAACTTGCTATTGACGACATGTTGCTGTCCTCTATACTTTGAGGATAGCATGGCCCAGATGACTTCCTCGCCAACGGTCGAACTCATTCGTTCGATCGCACTTTATTCAAAGTCGCTCAAATAAGAGTAGCTTTCACGGGTTCCGTGAAAGTTGTCGCCGTCTACATCATCCAACATGTTCATGTTGAGCGATGGGGTTGTGGTCCTTAGACGAACTACAAAGTGCTACCAGGTGTAACGGGGCACTGTTGACTGCGTACTGGTTGACCAGTACGGAGTATACTTCCACTGACGACAGTGGTCGACAGTGTCCTACTAGGTGTTGAAGGAACACATAGGAAGGAAAGGAGACTAAGTAGTCAGACTAGTCTCTTTGTAAAAGTAAAACTGTATTAATATAACTAAGTCCTATAACACCTTAAATCTTCTGTTATCCTGACTAAATTATACTAATATAACTATATGTATGATGACGTCTACTCACCACCCATTGCGCGCGTCTAGCAGCGATTGGTGGGTTGATATCATCACGATATACACCAATGAGTAGACCCTTCGATCATCCTAACAATATCACAGACATGACTGTGATATTGTTAAAAGAATATTCGACGTAAGATTCTTTATTGTCAGATTGTTTTAATGACAATTTCATGTAACGGGCTACCCCGTTACACATTCGCTCGTTTCTCTTGTAAGCCAAACATAGTCGCTCGAAGTATATTCTACTGTGGCGATGTTTTCGTTCTTGCTTTTATGGCGATCGAGTGCGAGCAATCTTCGAAAAAGTGTCAATTGCATACTAGACCAAGACGCATTGTCTGCACATACATAGCTATGCCAAGTACGAGCGGTGCTTTTCCAATTATCGTAAATGCTTCGTTGAGCATGTGACGCGGTCTCACCAGCAGACACATCAAGGCGCTTGTGTGGGGACGAATCATCCGAATGTCGCGCTTTTTCAGTCGCATTCCGGTCGTCCTATGCTCAGGCACGTGCTCCTCGAAATAATTGCGCTGGACGTAGAGTAAGTGTTACGGGGTTACACGACAGGTTTGGGTGTAACGGGTTACATAACCTGCGTGGCCCCACAAGGGACGGAGTCCCGTTAAAAATGATAAAAAGAACACCATATCGATTGTCGAAGGCTGACGCATGTCATCCACCGTATTAGGAGATCCTTTTAGAGGTATTAATCAGAACATTAGTGTTTAGATTAAGTTCGTTGGTTAAGATGTTTAAATAAAAACAGAGAAAAAAAGTTCAGTTCCCATTTTGATCTTCATAAGACACGTGCCTTCCGAGGCGTCTTGATCGTAAGAGTTACCAACGCCTGTAAAGGTAGCTGCTATTGAGCACTCTGTGAAGTGATTCTCTTGAATCGTTTGGTCCCCCTAAAACAAGGACCGTAAGCTTTCAAGCTTGTTGATTCTCAGAGTCGATTCTTTAAACGAAAGTTGCTCGTTGAGCGTTAATTCATCTTCTAACTTAAAAGTCTGTGTAGCTCCGCCACACCAGGTAGCACTTGTACATAATCTACGCCTAAGTTTTTACGACTGATCTTCTGTGAGGATGGAGCAATCCACAATCCTCAATGAGAATCAAAAGGTCGCGCTCGATAAGCTGACCGCTGCCGTAGACCCAGAATACGTTTATTTCCTAGCTGCGCAAGGTCCCGAAGTGCTCAAAGCGCGTGTCGAGACCTTCATGCAGTATAAAACAGGCCTTTTAGATCAGGTTTAAAAACAAGTGGCGTCGGCTATGCCAACCCGCTACGTGGAAATGCCAGACGAAGAGACGAAGCCTCGTACCCTAGGGGTAGACGTCAACCATTACTCCGGGAAGGAGGGGGAAAGCTTACCCTCTGGATCTGTGAGATGGCCATGAGATCTGAGCTAATATCACTTCAGCATCAGCGAGTTTCGCGAGCCCCGTATAATCTTGATGGAAGAGCTAAAGAGGGGGCTCTCACGTGCGGCTGTCGGTTGAATTGGCGTTTCCTACATGAGATTAGCTCAAGCTAGACCTCTTTCGAGTTTTCTCGCCGCCTAACCAGGCATACCGCGTGCGCTCACGCTTCTTATCTACTCTTCAGGGTAAGAATGAGTTAACGTGATAAGCCCAAGAGTTGAGAACTTTGATGAATGCTATGCAGTCCGACCCTCTCCCGGAGATCGTCTGCGTGACAGTCTTCATGGAAGGTCATCGCATTGGCGTTATCAGGACCGAGGTCTTTTAAGTCCACCCCTTAACGTTTGAAGAGGCTGTGAGCATCGTACAAAATGCTGAGTACAACTTCAAGTCGGCCATACTTGATTGGAACAGGTAAAACCCAAGTGATGCGAGGTCAACCTCAGCAAATAATCAGCTTACTGTAAACCTGAACCGATGTATCTTAGCAATGTTGAAGATGAAGGTGAAGCTAAACTTCAAGTTGTCAAGCAACGACAGGAAGTGAGACGTTGTTATACGTGCGGAAGAACCAAACGCTTGCGTCCCACTTGTCCTTTGCGTAAGCAACGACCGACTCATATGGGTCGAAACCCCAGCCTCAACAAGAAACCTAGTATGCCGTGGGGAAACGTCGACACTTAGTAGGCTCGGGGTGCCCTACTGAGGTAGAAATTAGTTCTGTTACTTCTCTACGAGGTGCAGTGAAACAAGACTTAGCCCCACAGATCATCTGTCCAGCCAGCAAAGAGCGTGGATACACGCCTGGCTTTGTAGTCACCGAGGCCTTGGTTATAGACTTTAAGAAGCACTGGTAAATCGGTATTGATTCGGAGTGTCATGCAACTACGCGCGAAGCCGTTCCCTTGAGGGGATTCAGCGATACGCTGAGACGCTCAAAGCGCACGAGCTTTATTCAATCACCGTTCTTCTAGCGAAGGGTAGTCGCGTCACTGTGCATAAAGTTTCGTTTAACTTTGGTGTAAAGGTTTTGGACTTTGATAGCACAGAATGCTGTCTCCTTCTTGACTTGGAATCGAGATACAATCTCATCTTAAGCATGGACTGGCTCGAACTCCATGAGCCATAAATTGATTGGAGTTCTAAGACCTTAAGCGCCACGCGCAATGTTTTTAGCGAAGCTTTAGAGAGTCGTGAACCCATTTTTGCCAGACAACCAAAGCATTATTGGCGCGAGCCATTAACGGAAGATGTCAACGTGCTGGACATTGGTATGTACGAGTTGAATAACTATAATGTCGGTGAGATGAATATTGATCGGAGCTCTTTCGCCGTATGTTAAGAGGGTTGTACTCCGTTGAGTGATACTCGTTGTGATAATTAGGTACTGCATGCTGCATCATGGTTGGCCTAGGACCGAGTCATCTAGAATGTTATTTATCTGATATGAGTGGGATGGCACGTGAAATTCCACCGAGTGAGAGCGGCCGGGATGGCACCTCACTAAATGTCGATTATGAAATTGTTGGCAAAAAGCTGAAGCATTCAGGGCAATGCTCACATAATGTATGTGAAGTGGTACTTGAAAATTTACTGGATAAATAGTTCAAGTTTCGTAACTTCCCACCAGATGTCGCTCAAATATGAGCATTTGTATAGAGAGTGTTATGGTATATAATAATTACAGGGACCCTTTTGTCGCGGCGTTTGAGAGTCGCAATGAGTCCTCAACTCGCCAATTCTGGCTTCGGGTGGCAGCTGATAAGCGGCGAACGTCCGAGACGTCCCGTAGTGATATTATTAAGAATACACTATATACACTAGTCAAAGGAGTGACTGATCATGTTGATGGTGACATACGTCTCGTGAATCTTCCGTCCTTATACGCTATATTTGATCTAAACGAAATTCCGGATGGCAAATATAGCCAAGATTTGCAGGCAGAAAGAGCTATCTAATTTAGTGGTCATCCGACCCGATATTGAGTTAAACACATCCTCATTTTTGGACGAGGCTTTTCTTGAGGACAAGAAGGTGACAATTAGCGCGTGTAGTGGATCCGCGATCCTTTAGGATCCTCTTGATTTTTTTATATTTTGGTAAAAGAATTTGCAAGACGTGGTGTGTCACGAGACACCGTCTGCCTTACCTCCTGATAGAGTGTTCGTCATGACTATGACCTACTTCCTGGAACTGAATACTGCGTAACGCGGCAGTTGTCTTTACAAAAGGAACAGAGTGACGTCATTGAAGACTTATTTCGTGCAAAGCACGCGGCAGAAATGATTCGTGAGAGTAAATCCCTCTATTTTACACAAACCTTCTGTGTCAGAAAGGCCAATTAAAAGTGGCATTTGTTCGTGCTTACAAAAGGCGTAATGCTGCCACCATCCTGGCTCAGACATCAATCCCCTAGGAAAGTTGTTCTTCAGAACAACATGGTGGAATACACGATGTACAGTGCGCTCGACTTAGGCGGTGGTTATTACTAGTTTTTCACATGCGAGAGAACGACATCCCGCTGACAGCGGTCAGTACTCCGAGCTATATGACCTTGGAGTGGCTCGTCATGCCACAAAGGTATTTAAATGCCCCGGCGACGTTTAAACGTCTTTTGACACGACTGTTTCGAACTCATAGATCTGATGCACAGACATATTTTATGATGACATCTTTGTCCATAATCGTTCTATGAACGGTCGGTCAGATGTGGATAATTATATCAATCATTATAAAGCAGTGCTCGAGTGCATGCGCACAAATAAGCTGAATGGCAACGCCTATAAATGCATCTATGGTGCATAAGAGATTCTATTCTTAGGGTGCTTCATCGGATAGCGTGGACTTAGAGCAGATCCCGCTAAGATAAACTTCATAGTCAACAAGACGGATCCTAAGAACCAAAAGGACTTCCGTAAGTAGCTTGGTCTTGCAAATTACCTATACAAGTATAGTTCAAACTATGCGGACATGGCTCGAACATTATCCAATCTCCATAAAAGGATGTGGGGTGGTGTCAGACTAAAACCGAGCATTAAGCTTCTATTGCTGTTAGAGAGAGTCTCCTTCATACGCAAACCTTGGCTTTGCCCGAACCCGATCGTCTTTTCAGCGCCATCGGCAGTGCTCTTATACAAACAGATGTTGCGGGACGGGAACGTGTCATTGCGTATGAGTCTCGTCAGCTGAAAGCAGCTAAGAAGACCTACCCCGTGTTCATGATAAAAAGCTACTTGCAATGATTCATGCTCTCGTCAAATTCAGAGCTCATCTACTTGGCTCAAAGCCTTTTGTGATATATACCGATCATGCGTCAAGGCGCACTGCGACGCAATCGACACACCTTTTTCAAAGAATGGCTCGTTGGCTTTCATTATTTGACGAATACAAGTTCGAGATGAATATTAAGCCAGGCAAGCAGAATGCTTTGACTGATGCGTTGTCACGTAGGCCTAACCATGCGCTTGCTCATGTAACGACTCTGAAGTCGTCGGTCACTGATCTCATTCGTTTGGCATATGCCAAAGAAGAACACTGTGTGTTTCTGCTACGTGCTCTTGAGAGCGAGGAGTTTAAGGACTTAGACATTATATTGTCGGCACGTTTGCGTGCGAGGATACGTTAATATTTCATCGATCAAGGCCTGTAGTGTATCGCACAGAGGTTCATAAT
Source organism: Hyaloperonospora brassicae (assembly GCA_947650285.1). Lineage (NCBI taxonomy): Eukaryota > Oomycota > Peronosporomycetes > Peronosporales > Peronosporaceae > Hyaloperonospora > Hyaloperonospora brassicae. Next base: position 440,973 of record CANTFL010001264.1, on the reverse strand, counting down.
ACTCCTCGTATCGTCGTCTCTCATGATAAGGACGTGAAGCACCGTACTCTCTATGAGGCACATCATACTGCGGTGAGCGGTCATCTCGGTCGATAGAAGACCTATTGTTCTCTGATCCAATTTATTGGTGGCCCAAACTTTACAAATGGGTCAGCAGATATGTGCGTACGTGCAGAACGTGTCAACGGGTGAAACCCTCAGCGCATGCGGCTGCACCGATATCTAGTCTACCTATACTTTGCTGGTGCTAAAAGTCCATAAGCATGGACGTTTTGGTTAGTTAGCTGGAAAATGTTTACTGCAATACGGGTATTGTGGTCTTTGTAGACCGTTTATCCAAGATGGATCACTTGGCGGCTTTGTCAGATACCATTGATGGGTAGGGTACAGCTACGATGTTAATTGATCGAGTGTTTTGACAACATGGTTTGCCACTGTAAATTGTTTCTGATAGAGATCCTCGCTTCACTAAGAAGTTTTGAAACCCGTCTTTAAGGTGCTTGGTACACGAATGGACACGTCCACAGCGGATTATTCGCAGACAGATGATCAAATCAAGCGAGTAAATTGCATCATCGGTGACATCTTGCGTAGTGTTGCGCTGAAACGATTAAGCGATGGATCTCGATGCTCCCTATCGTTAAACTTGCGTTCAATAACGCCGTGCATGCCTCCACCGGCTTTACTCCGTTTTACTTTAATGGTCTCACACACAATCGCGTTCCGTTAGCGCTACCACTGCGTAGTTCAGGGCTTCTTTGGGGAGAGATGTCCGATCGGCCTGCTGATATCAGCCCTGCCACTGTTCACAAACAGATGATCAAATTCTCGCAACGCAATAAAATGTGTTACGACATGTGCGTGATACACTGGCTGAAAGCCAAGACAAACAGAAGGAACAAGCTGATGCTAAAAGCAGAGGATGTATCGAACGTTATGAGGTCGGAGACCAAGTATTACTTAATCTTAAAACCTACCTACAAATGTTATGTCCGTCGTCTTCAAGACGAAGCCGCGTTTGCGCTTCATTAAACCATTCACGGTCGTTGCTAAAACGGGACTTGTGTAAACGCTTATTCTTCCGCGCAAACTTCGCGTACATCCCATGTTCTACGTTAGATTATGAAAGCCTTATCGGAATCCGTTCCATGTGAAGTTGGAGGCGCTTGCGCCGGGTAACATGGCCTTGACGTCGGCTGCTGCATCCGAATCTTGAGGTCAAGTTGACCCTCCACCCGGGGTAGACTCAACGTTAATGCCTGTACACGGGCTTGACCCGTTTTTAACGCCTGAACACGGGCTTACATCGCGCCGAACGCACTCTGGATCTTACTCAATGTCTGACGGAGACCACTAAACTTAAGCAGCACCTTCTCATGCTCCTTCTTTGATACAACGACCACCACCGACGCTGCTTAATGATTAAGGGAACTGCCAGCTCTATGTAGAGAATATCCTGAAGCGACGTCGTCGTCATGGCTAATACCGGTATCTGGTGAAGTGACGAGGCTACCCGGCGTCGGAGAATTCGTGGGAGTAAGAGATACCCTTTCGGCAGGACTGCCCATACGCCGTAAATGTTATTAACATCTTGGCCAGGTTCGCCCTGCGACCGAGAACGCGTCTTACTAATAGTGGAAGGAGGTAGCGGGTTTCTCCTCACCTTAGGGTCCGAATCCGTGAGCACCGGTGTAGCGATACATAGCGCGAACGTGTATGCAATTGGCCTTTGGGCTTGAGCTTGGCGTATTAGTAGCGAAGCTTTCGTTCCAGCCGAACGTCAGCCACATCGATACTTGCCCTAAGCGCTGGCACACTGCTAAGATGCCGCTTGTGGTACACCCAGCGGACGAACTGGTTGTCCTCCTTTTAGGGCAACTCGCCAGCAAACAATAGTATGGGCAAGTTCTTAGTCGGTCGAGCCGAAACACCACGAGATAGGCTCTTAAGGCGCGAAAGGTAAATACCTTGTGTGGTCAAGAACGCTTTAATATACCTCTCATGCAGAACCTTGCGAAACGCAATATCTTCTGGTGACGTAGCCGCTGGATATATGGCCCATGTTGCGAGTAAACGGCTATCAGTTTGACAGAGATGTTGCTCCACGTCTGGTGTTGAAAACACATACCGCTCGGACTTTAAATGAACGTCAGAATATGAGCGTAACCTCGGAGACTCTTATCTAGCTGGAGGATTGACTACTGTTTCTCGTCGAGCGAATTGATGATGATGAGTTCACGTATATCTGTTGCATGATGCTGCACTGCTGGCTCAGTGGTTTCATCACGTTCGACGAACGGATTTGGTGCTGTGAGAGGTAAAACCTCAGGCACAGATGAGTAGGACAATATCCCTCCATCCCAGGGAAATCGGTATCGCTACCATAGTCCACATCCTCATCGAAGTCGAGGTAGAAAAATAGAGTCCGAGTCTCGTTGGGTGGCGATACCAAGGTGTTTTGTGTATAGCTAAGCGTGTAATAAAAGCGCACACACGCCAAACGCTTCAAAAAAAATTTGATTAACGTTTCGTAGTAACATCAGTCTGTTGAGGAAGGTTGAAACGCAGTTACACAACAGGTGTGGGTGTAACGGGTTACATAACCTGCGTGGCCCCACAAGGAACGGAGTCCCGTTAAAAATGATAAAAAGAACACCATATTGATTGTCGAAGGCTGACGCATGTCATCCACCGTATTAGGAGATCCTTTTAGAGGTATTAATTAGAACATTAGTGTTTAGATTAAGTTCGTTGGTTAAGATGTTTAAATAAAAACAGAGAAAAAAAGTTCAGTTCCCATTTTGATCTTCATAAGACACGTGCCTTCCGAGGCGTCTTGATCGTAAGAGTTACCAACGCCTGTAAAGGTAGCTGCTATTGAGCACTCTGTGAAGTGATTCTCTTGAATCGTTTGGTCCCCCTAAAACAAGGACCGTAAGCTCTCAAGCTTGTTGATTCTCAGAGTCGATTCTTTAAACGAAAGTTGCTCGTTGAGCGTTAAATCATCTTCTAACTTTAGGGGCTGCGTAGCTCCGCTACAGTATCTTCGCTCAAATGTGGGATATATCAAATATCTCAGTAATATTTTCCCTGTTGGGGTATATTTGCATCTTCTGTCATATCAGTATTTTTGGTTGTAGGCAGAATTACAAATTGATAGTACGTTGACTCTGCGTCGGTTTATTGCTCGCATTTTTTCGGTAAAAAATACGTCCCGGAAGGCGTCGCTATCGGTCTCAGCATACGCATGAAGAACTTATGTGCAGAATCAGTATACGCTAGTAGTATTACGCCAATGTTATCATGAAAAATGATAATGCTGTCGGTTCATAAGCATTGTTTATAAAAGAAATATTGTATTTGGAAAGTTGGAGATATAAGGAACGGTCTCAAGCCAGGAGGTTGCAAGCGGATTTACAGCGCAACTTTGTTATGGTTTCACAATCGAAGCTCTTTATTAAATTCCAGCTACATCAATTTTATCTTAATAAATTCAAACAGAGCAATATAGATCGCAACGCGTCTTAATTAGAATGTACGTTTTCCAGCTCGAGTGCTTGCAGACGCAGCTTTTGCGTCATATTTTTGTTGTCACTATAGTCAACGAGCAGAAATTCTGAGAGGGATCGACGAGTCGAAGGTTTTAAAGATCTATAAAAGGAGGTAATGGTGACAAAGAAGCCTTCATATAGCAAATACTAGAATAGAGCATGCATCTATCCTGCAACGTATTACACAATGTATGCACTTAGTATAAATCAATTACTCACCATCTACACCTAAAATTTTGTCATTCCGGTTTCGATAGTGAGGTACGGAAAAATTAGCAGCATTGAGGTGGTCACTTCTGACACAAAATTCGGTCGTGATATAAGAAAATGTATGTTCGTCCAGACTTGCTGCATATAAACCAGCTGTCACCGGTACCTGATGGTTCTGGCGGACAGTCGGCAGTTTAGGCACCAGTCGTATAGTTAGGAGAGCGAAACGTGGTAAGTTCAAGCATTTATATGTAACGTCGCACCAATGATGCAGTGAGCTTTATAGCATCGCTGACGTTGGCTGTACCCATCTTTGTAAAACCTTTTTCGGGTCTTCTGCTAATTTCAGGTGACACTTCGATCAAAATATGGGCTTGATTATGCAATATTCAAGAGATGGGAATGTCGAGGTAATTAGGTAGCTACTTCATCCCAACTAGCTTACCCCAGTCAACTAAACAAGCTGGTTTTTAATATAACTTCTATATATGGTGTTTAAATATTGAGATCCGACTTCGCTATTAAGAGAACAGCCTTGCAAGTCGGGAACCAAAGTGCGATCACTGAAGTTGACGGCGTGCTTTAACAAGTTTACACTGAATAATACTAGAATAGTAATACGATTGAGGGCGACTTTGGAGGTCTCCACTATCACAAATAAATTCATTAATGAAAATCCAAGTCTCAATGCGGCAGGGTAGGCGTGAGACAGCGAAAGAACGTTTCACAGTCATTTATTGTGAAAAACTCGCTCTCGAGGATACATCAAAAATGCTGCATAAAGTATTAACTGGTACACATGTTTTTCTATGTATTCGATGAAATATAGTGACTACCTCTATGCTTAAAGTGTGTGACGCCTTCCTTCATCGGATTGAGTGATTGAAAAGTTGAGATGTGTTTAGGCACTCGTACGACCCCCTAAAATCTACCACTGGGAAATAAGGTGCCTCGTCGAAAACTACTTCATAGACTTAGTAACACTAGGCCTCTGACGGCAGAGCGCTCACGCGCAGACTCTTGTCTCGAGCTGATAAGGTTTCGCAGACTTAAAAGGATGGGCCATTTATTTGAAGTGGTCGGTGCGAAAGAACTTCAGCCAGTGGGTGACATCAAAGTCGAGAATAGTTGTAGCCTCCCAAACAGTTCCATGGTCCCAGGGACAATGCACTTGTATCGAAATTCTTTTGTCCATAGAAATGTTCGCCAGCCGATCTGACATCTAGTTGAAGGTGTGATAATGATGTTACCAGCTAGATACATCGACCTCGTAAGCGATATTGCTTCATCCACTAAATAATAACACCAAATGTGGCTTTCGCAAGGGCTGTACCGTTCTTACTTTTAGAGTTACTAGCGCACTGTCAACAATGAAATGCATAGGTAAATATCCTCTGTCCTTCACTTGTCTACGACCGAGCGCAAGCTCTCATTTAATCGCGAGCTTTTCTGTGGTGTCGGCAAAATAATCGGCCATGATCGATACGCACATAACGCAAGCGGCGTGAGATGATAGTGTAGTCGGACAATGACGGATTTAGATCCTCCTAGACCTGTATTTTCTCGGATGCTCCGTCGAAAAACCGGGACTACAGCACTTCAGGGCATCTATGGTGAGGCAGCATGTGCAACGACGTTAGTTCATCGAAGCAGAGGAAACCATCTATGATACTGACCTTACTTGTCTAAAATCTTGTTCGTCTATCCCCATGTCAGGCTTGATTTTGCTGACCCACGTCTTAATCATCTCATTCACCTTTGAAATAGTTCCTTTAGGCTCAGGCTGTTTTACCACCTGCAGTACATACCATTCGTCCATGCGGCGGAAGCGCTCGACCCAAATAGGTGAATTATTTGAGATCCAAAACAACGCCACAGTTCTCAGGCTCCTTTTATATTTGCAGTCAAAGCTCCCGACGGATCCAAACATGGGTTGAGAGATTGTTGAACAACATTTCGCCATTTTCAGGGAGCCCTGATAGGTATAAGGCAGACACTTATACGTTTAAGATCGTCAGAGTAAAAGTACCGATCCATCACCACCGATTAAGGACATGTCCCAGTGACGACGCGCACTGAGAAATCTTAAACGTATGGCTTGTCATAGCTAAGACAATTACCGCATATAAAGGTGCGGGCACGACGGATCTAGGTACCTCATTTCCAAACCGAAAAGTTGTTGCTCATCAGTCATTAATAAGTCTAAGCGTTAATTTAAAAAAATTATTCTACAAATTTTTCTCCAATTGATCAGCGCTTCACCTTCCGAAATCACTTAAATTTTTTTGCCACATATCTGCTGAGTGTTTTCAGCCTGTAGCACGGCGTTGTCAAAAGACATTCTGTACCAGTTTTCCGCGGGTGGGCCGCCATCCCCGACGTCCAGAACATTTGTCTACAGCACATGTGACGGTCGAATGCGCGCCAAAGAAGATAGGTTTAACACTAAATACATATGCAGCTACATAACTTAGCGACATTGATAAGTCTAATTTACCTCGCATTCCATGCCCGTATCGAGCTGTTTGAGCGACAGATCGGAACAATTGTGGAGCTAGTCATGAAACTAGTGTACCTTCGTTAAGTATGCAATCTATGACCTCGGATCAATTACCCGAAATATCAATACAAATTTTTTTACAAAACGGCGAGGCAAAGTACCCAAGATGCCGCTGCTTCGCCATTTTTCGGGTTTCCATATTAATCAAAAGCAAAAACAATGCAGAGCCACTTCAAATATTCTTTTAAGACAACAGCTCGCCCAGAAAATTTGTTTCCTTTCGAATTTTTCTCAGCCGGACCCCGTCGATCTCTTAGCCAAGTCATGTCCTAAGCGTGTGGTGTGCACAAGCCACCTGTGGTCGAATCGCTCCAATGACGCTACGTTAGATCTCATTTCATCCCGTTGTATATCGTCAATTACTTGGTGAGCATCAATTGAGAAACTTCCGTCGTCATAATATTCTACCTCGGCTATTGATGGAAACGAAATGGCTCGTCGGTAGACCTCCTTGAGCTCACCTTGGCGTCATGTCGAGCCGCTCATAAGCTTTCAAGTTAGAAATCGTTTGATTAGTTCGTCTCTCGATAGAAAGGTGCATGTCTTTGTTCGACAAGGCATGATGTAGGCCGGATAAGACTCGTTAGAGTCCCATAAGAAGTCATCGATCAATGCATTGCGCGAAGAAACGTTAACGGCCCCAAGTTTACAATTGCTACCACCACCATTGTGATGCGTAAAGTTCAAATACAAGGCACGACTAGTCCACTCTTCTAAAATAATATTGCAGGCACCTCAAAAGGGGCAATGGGTCGATACCTCATGTCGTCACGAACGCTCAACAAAATCCATTGTCGAATTAAGCAATCGCAAAATCACAGCGGAATGATAAGCCAATGGTGTTGTGTGAAGCATATGATTTTTGATAATGCTATAACTGTGTCGAGCTGGGAACATTGTTCCACGATGTGAGTCGTTCCTGAATCTAGGTGAGTCTGCTTAGAGCGAACGAATGCATTAGTTTCATTTTTCAGCCAATGCATCCTGCTGCCCCACCACAACTATACGATACCTGCAAGAGTCGCAAGGAAACTGCCGAGTGAGATTACAGGTGACAAGAGGAAGCTCGCATCCTCGTCTATCTAGCTTGACGACCATTGTTAGTACTGAATAGTCAAGAGACCCGATACATAATCGAAATCATCGAGAATGAATACAATTGGCGTATATGCAGTCCGATCGCGAAGGTAGATAGCTGTATCGTTCGTGTAGACCGTAATTTGTAAGCATTAGTCTGCCCTCCAAATGTAACAGGTTACTTGCGAATGTCTTTTCTCGCTTAAAATACTTTATATATCCTTTCTACTGCAAGAATCAAGAGAAGAAGCTCGAGTATGCATCATCACCGAATTTCAAAATTATTCTTACGTCGACTTGAGTGAACCTTGTCGCAATATAAGCTTGCTACGGCTGAGATAAAGTGGGACGAAAGCCCAAGTTATGAAAGCGCTGTAATTGGATATATACGGTGCAGCGTGTCGTATGCTTGGCAAAATCGAGAAGCAGAAACAAATATTAATGCAAATTGCTGTCCAAAGTTGCTGCATTGCGTACCACCGTGAAATATTAAGCGCTGTTTGAATGATTTACTGCGGAGATAAATAAACTTGAGCTGGCAGACAAGATGCGACAGCATCTACCGCACCCATCTAAAGTTTTTTTGGTAATTATATGTAATAGCTGGTATGGATCGGGATCGGACGATGATGAAGCTGGCTTAATGCGGAAGCCGATTGTGATAAACGGTAATTAAATTGTTCACTTAACTACGCCAAGAACACGCTACATTTGAGTCATCTGGAGTACAAGTAGCGAGAAATGGCGTGAGGGCATCCGCGTAGATTTTTGCAGAACGTGTGTTTGGATTCATCAAGTTCTGCGGTTTTTTGACGCTAAAGATTCGTCAAAGCCGCCTTCACATCGTGTGTAGAAATGTGTGACGTCACAGTTGAAATGTTGACTCGGTCGGGGGGGGGGGGGTTCTGGCAAGAAAAGCTGGTTGCGTCGTCAATATTATTTAAAAGAGTAATAATATGCTTTAGCCTATGTTTATCTCATCAGCCAAATCCTGAGACCGATTAGATTTATACATAGCTTTTACTCCCTGAAAAAAGGGATGTTGATGACTCTAAAAAATTTCGGCACACTCGAGAGTAAACAATTTGTGGCGTCGTGCCTGGATAGGAAGTGTGGTAGACGAGGAGCCGAAATCGAAAATGTTTTTGGTTCTCTGCTATAATCGTCGATACTCCGCCACAGTAAGCCGAAGTTCTGCTGGGACTTCGGTAATGCTAAGTTCATCGCATCGCTCGTCACCTCCGATGGTGAGGTACCAGGTGCACGCGTCACTACCAACGCTGCCTCTTGTAGAACATAAAGACGACTCAGACGCTGTCAAACGATTCTTGTCAATTCTCAGCGCGAGCTTTAATATGACGATAATATCCCACTAACATGCATCTTTAATTAAATCCGATAGTCGATGAAGATACATGCTGCATTATAGTCCGAAATCGGAGCAGAATTTAGTATGTTAACCTGAAGCTATGCTATCGCAATGGCCGCAATGATTCGGTGATTAGCTGTCTCTTGCGCACATCCTGGAACATTATATACGCGCCTAGGCTATCGTACAAAACCACATACCGGGGCGCACTATACCTGATACGTGTCCCATGTGGTCAGCAGCTGGACCAGGTACCGTCTCAGCAACGTCTCATACCCAGTTTGCGTGTCGAGAACTCACATACCACCCATCAAGCCTGACACTAGCTTATTCACGCCATAAAAAGTGTAGGAATAAGTGCGCGCCGCAGCATTCAACTCCTGGATGGCTTTTTTATTCTCCGGATAGTTCAATGTCATCAATAAGAACGTCGCTAACTTAAGCCTCAGCTGAAAGCCGTATAAGCTTAGAAGATCATGAATTCCGGGTGGCAAAACAAAAGGACGATAAAGTCGCCTATTTATAATCTAGTTAAATTCCCCTACAACTTAAGTGTGCCTTCGCTTTCAAAATAAAATATAGAAGCCGCTCGAAAGACGCCTTCCGTTTCGTCTTACCACTAATAAACCGTTAAGCCCAGAAGTGGTTTTCGAATATCTATCGGGTGCGGTGTCCACTGCTCCTTTTACACGGAAGCTAAAACATGGCAGATGGGTATAGGCGTAATATATAAGCCACACCTCACTAAACATTCTCGGAATCTGTCCACAACGAGCTTTAGGGATTATTCTCGAATCTACATGAGGGCTGGTACATCTTTTCTATAGAGGATGGTTCATCGAGATTGACACGCATATCCTTAAGCGATGCCAAATAGATAGCTTTCCTTCCTCTACGCTACCAAAAGTATATATTCCATGTTGGGTAGTGTTCCAGATGCTTTGATATTCCAGCAAAATTCTGCAAATGATGAATGATGCGGTTTTGACTGGATGCCTGGATGGTTTGTTAGAAATCGACGACGTCGGGGTAAGTCTATTTTCGTAAGTTCAATGATAATATCGCAAGCTTCTCGATAAAATAGGGCTGTACTTCTGTTTAGGAGACGCAGGGCGTTGAATTGACTCCGTGATGTTGTAATACCTAGCTCAAACGAAATGCCCTTAGTACTAAGTTTCTAGCAGCTAACTATCTCGGGCTATAAGATCAAGTACCGGGTGTTCGTCGGCAAGTTTTCAGATAATGCTGAATGATACCGTGCGCACCTCTTTGTAAAGGTAGTAAAATTTATCGGTATTGCGGCATCACCACATTCGTCTTACTTTTAACAGATGCTAGATGTGGATATTACGTACATTTCATTCAGCACTTGCCAATGGTCAAAGTCATCAAGCGGGTCCACAACGGTCGCGCTTCAAAAACGATCTTACGATAAATAAACCGTCTCCAAAACCAATACTTGTCAGTCGTTTCCCATCAAGTTTGTCCCGTTTGGCCATCTTTCATTGCGGCCCGAATCGAGCTCAGCTCTTGAAGTTTTCATCAACGTTTGTGGTGTGTTGCCAAAAACCAGTCATATAATATTCTCTGTTAATGTCACATCCAAATGATCGCGTAGTGGTCTTAGCGTCGAGGCGAGGAGAGAATACGGGTACGGCAATTTATTGACATGCGCCGCCTTGTCCGAAGCGCACGAATCAATATACGCGATTTAGCTTTTGTTACAACTGGATTAGTAGCAGATAGTCAATCCATGTTTTTTTCTGGAGGTCCCAGATCCAAATTATAGCTGTGTTAGCAAAAATTATTTAGTGCTCTCCGACACCTCAGCAGCCGCCTCCGCATCAGATGCGATGTTTGACATCTTGCGCACCCTCATAGTTCGTGAGTCACATCGTGATTATCGGCGGTGCGGAACTGTTTTTTCGGAGATTGAACCGCAATCTACGTACACGGATCTTTCAGGCTGTCGAGACGATGGATCGGTATTTCCAATGCAATAGTGTCGGTGTCTATTACAACGGTTTGGAGTCGTGATACTAAGTCACTATGCAGACGATGACCTTCTATTGATTCGCATGTGCTAAATCCGCTTGACGTGTAACGCTAGCGACAACAAGGGCTAAAATAACTTTTCCTATGGCACAATTGTTCCGACAAATGGTCTTGACAAACAAATGCTCATCGCCATCGTAAGATCGAGATCATAAGCGTGTTGCCCGTGTGATCATCGGTATCTTAACATCAAGATCATAAGCGTGTTGCCCGTTCGATTATTGAGGGCAGGAGGCGACATGGTCTCAGAACCAGGATCAGGAAGCACCACTGGAGCCGGCCTCGAGTCAGAAGGTGGCGCCGATGCGGTTCTTATTATGCCATCTTGCGGCAAACATCGGAAGCCAACAATCATTACATTATCGAATGACCTTGGTATCTGTTTCTTTGCGCCAGCTCAGCCGGCATCTCACGTGTCGAAAGCGAAAAAGGAGAGACTCAAAATTTGTTACTATCTTGTTGTTCGGTGTAATATTTGCCAATCGATGTGTCAATATTTTATGTGTTCTTAACGTGTGTCTCATCCGTTCGTACCGCACCCGCGATACTATAGTCGCACCCCACGCTCATCAATATTCCATTGTTGTCTATGAGCGAGCTAGTGTCCGCATTATCTGTTCTTTCGGTAGAAATAGCTACTTTGAGTGTCTGATCATGCGCTTCGAAATAAGAGGCTTTCTAGGCGTCTGACGAATGATTCTGCTCTGCGGCTATTAAAGTTAGTACCTAAGCCGTTCTTTTAGCGTCCGCTATATGGTCCCGAATATTTTTAAGCGCATTCTTCTATGTTAAATTTCATAGCTAACTGATAGACGTCCCCCGGGTCGGTTGTTGTAGATGCCTCGGCGACCTTGCGATCATCACACAGCCAATTCTCTGGTCACGTACCGCCTGATTGCGCTGCTTGTTCGCCTAGGATGAAGCGGATAGGGGGATGGCGTAAAATATACCGCGGAAGAGTTGTTTTTATATTCAACTGTAGCGTTTTTTGTGGGTTTATTCTGTTGTTGTTGTGACCCGAGTATGTGAAGATTTTCAACGCGGAAGGCGTCGACGTTGATGGAGGTTACTTATCCGATCGATTGCATCTCATAGAATGCGAAGGTCGGGAAGGATCTACAGTAAGGCCCGCCTATGTGCTCGATGAACCTAGTAGGGAACGCAAATATGGGATGTTCTTGTTTGATTTAGGGCCAAATCATCCGTTCGTAGATGAAGCCCCGGTGCGAGTAAATACTTCACCAGAAGTTGATGTGCGTGCGAGTGGCGTAGCGATGAGATCACCCGGTGCCATGTCCCGGAAGGCGCCAGATAAGCCTTTTAATTAGGGTGACTTGTCTTCATCCACCTTCAACTTCGCCGTAGTCGCCGACAAGGTATCCTTCAATCCACACACATCTGCACGCGTCCTGCAACGTTTAAGTGATCAATGTCAAATTCAATGTGATGCTAAGAAGAAACCGGAGCGCTCGTGAACTAGCGTGATTCTTTACACAAAAGAATTCCTTACTTTTACTGCACTTAAAGCTCGAAAGATGATGCGAGTTGCAGATGAAACAGGGAACGCGTTAAAATGTCAAAATGGTGGCGAAGGATATCTGTGGTAAAGGTCAAGATGTTCGTATCCGTCTTATACTTTGGAGATATGAAACTGTATTTAAAGGCATCTCGTAAAGGTTACAATTATACTCCTTTGAGCCGCGGGAGCATCTTCGATTCACGTATATCACCGCATTAGACTCACAGGGAGTTAATTTAGCTTGAATGAGCTAGATGCCACTCCATTGACTCCAATCCTTAACTGAAAGTGTAATAGAAGGCAATATGATGTCGTATCTAGGAATTACGGGTCAGTGAAACCATCGCAATCCTTCTTAGCAGGACAATACAGCTGAAGAAAGTTTTACTCGAGACAATTTCCTTTTTATAATATCTAGCAGCTGCCATTTAATTCGGCTCATAAAATTTAGTCGTCCCGTGGCGGCGGCGTAACTGGTCGGATTGAAAGTCTTGACCAGTTCCTGACTCAGGGCATTGGGTTCCGGACCCCCTTCTCTGTCTTTCAAATGTCGGAGCAACAATGTTTTTATGCGATGTACTGATGGATGCGCACATACGGAGGAACAATCGCAAAACATTCTCTACAAGGTACAATTATACCAAGCACCACCATCCGTGTATTCCGCGGGTGCGTGCAGACCAGAAATACAGGCGGAGGAGCAGTATGATGTAATCCATCATCTACGCCGCAAGAGAACCATCTCTAGCGGAATCATCGGAAGCATACGATCTTTCGCCTTTTAAACCCACGTCCTAGAGGCTGCGCGTATCAGGACCACCCTGCGAGCTTGAGAAGCATCCGTTTCCACAACTTCGTTGGGCCGGCACGACCTAAGATATTGTTTGAAGTACTTTGATGAGATTGGTTAAGTCGGTTCGACGAATTTATGGAAAATCGGACAGCGACAATCTTTGGAGTCCGTTAGGAGAATTTGGATGGAGTCCGGCAGACGATATTCGACAACAATAGGTCGGAGACAGTGGTCAAAATTAGGTTGGCGACCATTGCCTACCCCACTAACCGCAGCAGTGTACAAGTGTCGCCGACCTGTCATCATGAATACGACGTCCAAGTCGCTTTTCCCATGCCCTTCCGTAGCATCTCCATGGCGCATGAGCAGACCGTTACCGCCCTCTTCATCGACCCCTAGCTCCTCGGGTATTACGGAAAAATGATTGCTCTGAAGGGTGAGCTGTGTCTTTCCGTAAGTATTTTAGCGGCGCTGTACATATCTTTACCGTCGGCGGCCCGCATCAGTGTAGGTAACCTTCCACGTGCTAGTATTTAGGTCTTCGTAGTACGCCATAAATCGGGAGGTGTCTTTGTCGCACCGATAGTCATGTGCAGTCGCCCCGTAAAATTGATATATGCGGTGCTCATCGCATCTTGATATCAATTGCGATGCTTGTTATTCGATTAGTAGAATTCGATCTACTAATTTTCACAAATTTCGCTGCTGCGAGTTCTCCCACACCACAATTTCAGCTCACGCGCATGGTATCGATTGCACTTAATTGATAATTGTAGTTGTGGCTTAAATGAAACGAGCTCCATTTTTCAAAGCTAAAATGCCTCGTTCTTTATATGAGATAAATAAAACACAATCCGTATACCTGATTTAAAATAGTTTAAGGCATCATCCTTCTGTCTAGGATCCTGATGCGCTTTTCTCTGCATCACACTGAAATGAAAGATATTTAGAAACGCTCGAGGTAAAGACGCGTTAAATTGATCTATTAACTTGAGTGGAACATCCTAAATGAAGATTCTTTGCAATTCGACAAATAAGCATCACAAAAACAAACTGAAACATCAAGATGCATTTATATATGTAAAAGTACAACTTTTAATCCATCCGTCCGTACACCCATCCATCCGTCCATATATCCACCCATCTTTCCATCCATCCATCCATCCATCCGTTTTTTCATCCATCCATCCATCCATCCATCCATGTATCCATCCATCCATCCATCCATCCATCCATCCATCCATCCATCCATCCATCCATCCATCCATACATCCATACATCCATACATCCATCCATCCATCCATCCATCCATCCATCCATCCATCCATCCATCCATCCATCCATCCATCCATCCATCCATCCATCCATCCATCCATCCATCCATCCATCCATCCATCCATCCATCCATCCATCCATCCATACATACATACATACATACATACATACATACATACATACATACATACATACATACATACATACATACATACATACATACATACATACATACACACATACATACATACATACATACATACATACATACATACATACATACATACATACATACATACATACATACATACATACATACATACATACATACATACATACATACATACATACATACATACATACATACATACATACATACATACATACATACATACATACATACATACATACATACATACATACATACATACATACATACATCTCTACATACATACATACATACATACATACATACATACATACATACCCATACATACATACCCATACATACATGTGTTCATACACACAGCCATATAAACACTCGTACATACACAGAGCGCTACCTTTAAACTGGACTAGTCAAGGATCACTTTGGCACCAGAGGTATGCAAGTCTGACTAATTTATGCAGAGGACATCTAATGGATGACGTCAATTAGTGACGTCTTACAATTAGTCGAGAGTTAATAACTATCGACACCCACGACAGTTATTAAGCCTAGAGTTGTCGAGCTTGCCGCCCTGAGCCCGTATTGATTCATTAAAGCCTGATTATAGGTCGAAAGGTATCGTATGAACACAACACCCTGTAATGAGCACGAAAATATTAGATAGGTTATCGATAGGTTTGTGAAGAGTCCTTCTAGATATTGTCGTACAAAGTTTTATTTAGCAAATCATATATTTAAAATTTTGGTGGATGTTTCGAAAGTAATTTGGTACGATAATTTTACGCATTCTACTTCTACATCATTCCGTACGTCCATGACATTTTTTGTAACGCCATTGTAAGTATTTTAACTTTTAATTTCTTTCGAAGCTCAACTTTAACGTATTATGGTCGTCACAAATGCATCACAGCGTGCCATGGTAAATTGCAATATTCCGTGCTTATATGCAAAACTGCTGAAAATTGCATTCAGTAATGAAGTGACATCAAGCATCTACATCAAAAAGCTCAGAACATCGAGATGATAGGCAACTGTTTTATCGCATCTGAGTTCGGTATAAATTACTATCAGAGCAGGATCGGTAACGTTTGAATCATGTTTGCTTGGTTGCCAAGATACAGATGTATAATTAGGTTATGTTAGTAAGGGGCATGATGAGTAGCATCCATATGTTGGTAAAGGCGAAAGGCACCCTAACAGCAGCTAACTTTTTACTAGATTGTTATTGATAGCTCGCAGCACTGATTCACTGCGTTACACAACCTATTTTTTTATCGAAAGGAAACTCTGCACAAACCCTTTCAACTCCCACTTTCAAGTTCTGCATGTCGCGGTGATAGAAATCGTCTTATCGCCTCCTTCAGTCAAGTGAAATAGGTTACATTACATCAAGCATTTTTAGGACTGAGAGTAACTAAACATCTTCTTCGGACCCCATTAGGCAAAGCATTTAGCATTCAAAAATTTATGGTAGTAACTCCTAGATTTAAAAATAACGCTTTGGATTAGGCCCACTATGGTCGAAAATAGATGGAATAGGGGAGATAATTAACGTTCATTTATTGCTAAATTTAAAATGTGAACAGTTTTAAGTTATTGACATCATGCTATATATGACGTGTTTAAAAACGTTTGTATGAAAAATGACTTTGTAATTAATTTTCAACACCGCTCCAATCATTTGTTTCTATAAGACATTCGAATTAATTTCAACAACTGATTCATTACAGACTCACACAAGTGTCGAAGAGGAAGTAGATACATAAAAATTTGTTCTTTGCATTCTTTAGGTAAGATATCATATAATTGATGAAAAAGTTTGGTCATTGTAAATAAATTATTCGTATGACGTTCAGCATTTTATATTTTAAAATTTGGCAATCCCGTACGCACATTATTAGGTAGATTTTGAAATATCTGCCCGCACTGTGGTAAGCGGAGGCCAATCGTGCTATGTTGTATAAAGTATCGATTTTTCGTTTTATCTAAACACACTTCGTGTTTTGTCATAAGTCCACGACCAATTAATTTGACTCATAAGTGTTTGGTGAAGATGATATAAATTTTATCACTTAATATATACGGCTTTCGCCATATCAGGTGAAACGGAATGGGCTGCGTTTGATCATGTATACTTACCTCCAATGCACATGCTATATAACCGTGTCGTACGCACTAATAGAAGAGGAGCAAATCTGATTTAATAATTATGTTTTTTTGACATCAGATTACTGCAACGTAAAAACAGTAATATTAGATTAATTAACAATATACGCTTCGTCCTTAGCTATTAAGAGAACAGGGTGGTCACCAATAAAACTGTACATTCAGTATGGTACCTTAAATACTGTCGTAATATGACGTTACTAAGTCAGTCAGATTACAAAATTAAAAGTCAAATCAACTAGAGGAGTCGATATCTGACTTTGATATTACGTTTTTCCGGGTTAGACGGGACCATACAGCCTCGTTTTACTATATACAGGGGAACACAATTTGCATTGACCCAATAAACGTAACAAAGGGGCTAAAGCGCTCATATTAAAGCACATAGACCATGTAATTTTAGTTAACTATCAGCAACAGATACTAAATACCTTGCAAGTTGGAAAGATTTATTCTAGAAACTTTAATAGCTGCTATAGTAAAGTAAAGCAACTATACCACTCCCAAACGGCATATCCGCTTTTCTGTAGAGTTGAGCTACGGCTTCCAGACATATAAATACAGTTGAATACGGGACTTATACCGGGTCTACCGCTTGTACCTATCGATGCCCATCTGTTCGGCTTGGAGCTATAAAATTGAGGACTTGCAGATTCTTGGCGTGTAGAAAGCCTTCAGATTATAAAATTTGCGCTGAGACAAGCTCATGGATTATTTGTAGTCCAGAGCAAGGAAACGACATCATCTATAAATTATTGTTACAGGCAGATAAACGGAAACGCTTTGCGAATTCGTCCGTAGCAGAATGTAAAAAGTAGAAGAAGACATTACAATCGCCAATGCTTATAGTTCTTCAAAGATAATATTTGATGTAACAACACGGTCGAGATTATTCTGTCAAGAGCTTTCTGGAGTGATGATCCGTCTTGTTCTACCGAGTCGTAACTCGGTAGCAACAATGTCAGAAAATATAACGTCAGTTTGGTCAGGGAAATTTGAGTCTGGGCCAGCAACGGTGTAATTTGTTGCATAAGTATCATATTTTAAGTTTTCTTATGTATTCTTTATGTGTTTATATGCTTCTGAGTTGATAAATTACTCTTCGGCGTCAATTTTAAGGTTACAGGTAACAAATACTTTGTGAATTAGATGACGATGTATTAGCGAATACCTGTTTTGATTGAAGAGGCGCTATATTCATTTAGGTCCAATTCTGTGGGTCACTAGACCCCTAAAAGAGAAGAAACTTCCTACTTATTCGAAAATTTGTACATCATCTTTGCTTTAATAAATTTCGAGTTCCGAGCAAAAAAAGTAGTATGAATACGACGATGTTTGCCGCCTGATCATCATATCGGTATTAATGTAAGAGATTTTTTGATAGTGCTGATATTCTGTAAGTTAGTCCGATGGCATCACTTGGTCGTAAGCATGACTGCCCAATGCCTAAGTGAAGTTGATCCATACAATTTGGATTCGGCCAGTGGCCGGTTCAATAGACATATGCAACGCCGAAGGTTCACTGGTCCAGCCATTTGATTACACCGAGATATGTGCAGAGCTTTTTGTGGACGCATACATAGATCACACAATAAAATGCCCAAAAGTGACAGAACTATTTTCTTATCTAAGGCCGACAAGATAGATACCCACAAAAGACCTATTATTAGTAAGTCAATCACACCAGAATAAAAAAAATTAAACGATGAAGATTGTTAAGGAGTCAATTCCTTATCTGAAAATTACTTAAACAATAAAACTTCTATATAATAAGCGCAATAGTACTTTGAAATTCAAAAACAATAGAATATTTATAGTTCGGTAGTAAACAGCTCGGGAGTAGTCGCTTTCAGTCTGGATTGTATCTTACCTCATTTATTAGTAAAAGTAGGATATCATTGTAATGCTATAACAGGGATTTTTCTGGTATGTAAGTCAAAAAGAGTGCAATAATGCGTAGTTGTCGCGTAGTGCGGATGCTTTGTCTGTACTCCATAAGCCTTACTATATCTTACCATTGCCGAACTTTATTAGATCCCAATAGACGGAAGCATTATCGATGCGGTGACTCAAAATAAACGTTTACGATTTTAGAGGAAAATTCTTAAAAGACGATACGCAATAAATATTGTTTCGAATTTAAAAGTTGTATCCTTTAATATTGTGCCGTGCGATCTGCCTGATACTAAATGGGTAATAACTCATGAAAACTCGGCTTTAAATAATGTGTTATTAATCAATATTTACCACTTTGTCAACAAATTAGTACGATGTATGTATGCACAGCCTATCCAATATAATAAAGCCAATTTATAGCGTAAATTCATATATTTGCATCCTACCTTTTCTGTGTAAAAGCCTACACGTATACGTTGTGGTGGACGGCGATCATACTACATTGAGGTGTTCAATAGCCAATATCGCCCAGACATGTATCTATCGGAGGGATAATTAGCCCTCATGTGATACGCGTCCTCGCTTACCTTGTGTCTGTCAATAGGGCTAGTGCACTCTTTCTTAGGACTAGTCTCGATTTGGTAAATTGGCCGCGCTTGACATGCATTAATGAGTGTATCGAAATCTTCGGATGACGACGTGTTTGCTTGTAGGAAGATTACTTGATGTCAGTCCCGTTAATTTCAGTGAGATCGCCTAGTCCAAAATAGACGATTTAACTTGCGAGACTTCTGACCACTTGAGTCGTCTCACGATCTTGAACGCTGCGTTTAATCGCAGTTGAGGGGTTTGGAGATATCTTTCACTGTTAGTCACAAATATCAAGCTGATCTTCTTCGTGGTTTTTGTATCTACCTGACTTTATAAACTGAGAATTGCTACCATAGAAGAGGAACAACACATGTGCTCGTATGAGTACATCGATGTCCCATGAAATGTCACCAAATGAAAGCATTTATCTATTTCTGACCAAGCTCTGTCCGATCGTAGTCGCAGACTACTAAGTGTAGCCTTTGTCTACCGAGATTCAATTTTGCATGGTATCCGGGGGTATACACGAGGTTTCTGTGACTGTTTCATCCCTAGATCACAGTGCATGAGATCGTCTTATACAAGATGACGTCAAGTAAGATGATATCATCGATATAGAACTCTAAAACCCGCATCATTTTTCTCACATTGTTTAAAATCTAAATTGCAAGCCAGATTGGTCCCTAAATCGCAGTGTGAGGTAAATCTTATTGCATGGATCACAGCTTAAACAGGAGTAGATTGATGCATCATGCCGTCTCAAATAACGATACTCCTAACGCGTGGATCAAATATTATGAAGATGACATCCGCTTTTACATTTATCTGATAAACCGCGCTCACAATATTCTGTGAGTGAGACATATATCCCATTCACGGCAGCTAGTATCCCCTGCGGAATCCTCTGGGATTTGATTGCTGAATGATGATGCCAATTAAAATAATAGAAGCTCCAATCACGTGCTAATGATGCCTACCAATTCTATTAATATTGGTTTATTATCTTGCACCGAGTTCTTTGAAGTTTTTTTTATCTTTGGATATGGATGTGATGGCAAGTGAAATTCCAACGGACCACGTTCAAAATAGGCCATACACTTATGCGCGTATCCCTCATCAGCAGTTAGCGTAACATCACTTCTAGGGTGCATTGTCGGTAAAAGATCATATGCTCTGAACCTGAGATGATCAAGCCAATCGTCTTTTGGTCTTTATCAACAATTAACGAACCTTAAGTTTTTAGAATTTGTATGCTTAAATGCACATTAGATCGCAAAATATTGAATAATTAAAATTCTTGTATAGAATTATGTAACTAGAAAAACTAGTATTCTTGAAGCGCCAAGTATAGAAACTATTGAAATAGGACATATATTCTCATAGGCGAATCTCGCTTATTGGTATTTCCAGGCCGATACACTCAAGTATATGTCTACTCTGACGGCATCATTTTCATTTTACTGAGCTATATATAATATGATATTTACTGAGTAGAGCGCGTCGTCACTTATCAGTTGCATCTGCTACAATTAGATTACCTTGTTATTAGACTAGAGCAAGATACTGCCTGGAATAAAATCCGTAATTACCATGAGTACATACAGATAGTTTTAGATATTCGCCTCAGATCGTCCATAGGATATTGCGTCATCACGCATGCCCACTATCTTCTCATACAATTTATATATAATTATTTTTAAATGAACCCTGTTTTTCTTGTATGGTATCTTCTACCCAATAATCCACCACCACTAAATAACAGCCACAGATGTGCTTCGCGCCGACGCACTAATGTGCGTCATAGAGGACTCTTTATACCAACCATGGGTACATTAAAACAGATAAAGTATATATCGCAAGCCTCCGACCGAAGATTTTTTTGTGGGGATACGGTTACTAATACAACGTCAATAGATATCTTATTTTGTATAGAATTTTAAACAGCAGATAAATTGTAAGTACTAAAAAACTTTTGGGTAGGATGGAGTAACTTTTGCCTTCATCTCGCCATTTTTTGAATTTATCAATAGCAATTGATAGGTTTTTAGTTCGAAGATCATCCGAGATGAAAACAAGGATGTACAATTGGATCCGGCGACACATCACGTGTACGTGAAACCAATTGTGCAATCTGCGACAGATAACAATTGTATAACTTTATAACGTACTCATTTTGATGTGTCCCAGTCTTAAGACGAATATTTTACGATCCATATAAATCCGGTGTCCACACCATTATTTATCAATTCGCAAGTACATACTGTCTCTTCATGCTCGTCAATAGTAGGAATCTGGTTCTTATGCATGCGCCTTTGTTGACTCGTTCTTCTCCATTGAAAGTAGTAATAGTCCACTTAAAGTACTTCAATATAAGTTTTACGATGAAATTGCGAGGTGATCTGCAATATTAATCATGCTATTGCTAATTAAAATACGATGATTGACTCATGTCGTTAACGGATCAATTGTATCAGAACGATAGGCTTATTTGTAAAACCTCCATGGTAATATGACCCCAGGAATGTCAAATGAGCTTAATTCTATTTCGTTTTCTCGGCTGGTGCAGTGATTAATGTTTGCTAAATATAATGCCATTTGATTCAAAACTGCCAATATCGGCTTTACACATTTTTGAGATATATAAGCAGATAAAATGTGTCAATCGTACATTTCGAAGAAATATTGTGACGACTCGTTCGCTTATTTTGAATGTAAAGTTTCGATTATAAGGTTTCAAAATTTTCTAGTGTCGAATTACTGCATACGTAACCACGCATTTGGTGGATCTGTGGACTGTCTACGCATTTCACAAATCCCATATTTGATAAAATGTGATCCTTAATGAAGACAGCGAAACGTATTAATTTAAAAAAAATAACGACTGAATTTCACCAATCATATGCCGTCGACGAGATATATATCTCTACCGCTGTAACAGATGCATTGAGGACGGTTTGTATAGCTATAGCGAGAAAGCATACATTATTATGTATGTCAGTGACAATGGTTCCATAATTTTTTTTCGGCAGCTACAATGCTAGCTAGATGGAGACGCTTATGTCAACAAAATGTATTTTATCAGTACGTATATGGCTAACTAGAGAGCGCTAACGATAAAATCAAGTATTCCACCTAAACTAGGAGTAATTGGACCGATACCGTGATCGTTGACACCTTAATTTAATAGGGTAGGCTGATAAACGTTTTCGAAATCGATGAAGGAGACCTAGTTCAATAATTAACGTTTCGCCGAACTTGACACGCAATGGAAACCGCTGTCAGCATTATTTAACTGTCCAACCCATCGAAATTTTTATTCGTTTGCGTACACAGTTTACTAGCCACAAATTGAACGTACGCATCCTACGTTTTCGGACAGCCTATTTTGTTGAAAAGATACTATTTAAACGTAACGAAGTCATAAAGCTACTTGTAAAATTCATCTTGTCGCAAATAATTGGTATATTCTCGTTCGGAGGCCAAATGTTGTATCTCTTTCCGAATGATATCATAATCGTTAGAATTGTGCTGATTCTGTTACAATTGTACATCGATAATTTCGCTCAACTAACGTTTGAGGTTTTAATATTTTTAAGCGTTGTGTGATCTTTCACATTTATTTGGTCATCCTGATAAGTAAGGCCAAAACTTTTTACAACACCATTTCAGTAGACAACATTGCGCGGTGATCGATAAGTTTTGAAAAATATTATCGAAAACTGCACGTAATGAACAAAAGTCGGTACAGCAACCTTGTTCGGTGGCACGGTCATTTTCTATAGGGTGATTGCTAACAGACCAGTCTTGTTCTCTTCCAAGAGAGCGACTATCTTATCCCATAAATATACACTATTATTCCGAATACAAGCGACTAAGGCAATCGTATATTGCCTGCAAGGTCACAATTCCTTCTTCCACTTTAAACAAGACGTGCGTGTCTAATGGGCTACTAAGAATAGGTTCTAACTATCAAGTTTAATACTGCCAGCTGCCTGCACAACTATGACAATATTCGATATATAACAGACTAGTTACGCCTCTATCGATAAAAAGCTCGAATTGTACGCAACTAACTAAAAATTGATTCTCGTTACAACAATAGGTAGACATGGTTGGATTAGTCAGGCTCAATTGTCGATGCATTGATAAATTGTATATGCATGAACACATTTATCTTTATCAAGCGCGAAACCTTTATACGTATCCTTTATAAGCTTTTTTATAACCTTTGTAGTAGTAATACCAAACAAACAGTACCAACGTGTGGGATAATAAGCTGCACTAATTTACGACTATGTACTGGTTCCAGTACAATATTAAGTTGGGCAAGAGCTTCAGGTACCATATATCACCCTATTTACTCTTCAATAGGGCAGTACACTCGATTGAGACATAGCTAGTACGTGTCAAATATAGCATAAATGGGTCGATTTAGCCGAAAGACCCCTTAATCTCATTACGTTTAAGAGAATTACGTAGTTAGCTACCTAAATATAGTATGAACCTTTTTTACTCATACGTCTATCGTACTTGACCCAATTGCCCTCCGGCCGCTTAAGTAGTCTCGCAGCCTTTCGTTGACCTAGAAAAGTTCGATGCGTCTGATTAAAATTATTTGAGGACGGGAGATTCATTTTCACACATGGAGTTACAATCGGGGTCTGGTGTAAAAATATTTGGCGAGTCTTTGGAAGAGTCGAGAAGACATATTTATTCCATCTTAATTCGAGGTCGAGTAGTATATCCTGAAAAAAAATAATCGTGATCATGTAAGCTAGTAAATCACTTTTTATACAATTATGTCTATTCGTGCCTCAAGATCAGATGTAATTTGTTGCCCATTCACGGCAGATGTATTTTCAACTATATAGTCCACATCAGATACATATCCAGCTGTATTGCTGGTTGTACGTCTTGACAGCGATCACGTCATACAAAATTTCGTTCTTAGTGTGTGTTAGAAACTGTGGAGGTAAACTCAAATTAATTCTTGTCGATACATCGGGTTGTTTGTTTATATATGAATTACTTGATGATGTTATGGTTTTATTTTGAATATTTCGATAATCAATCTATGGTCTGTACCGCCTCTGTGTTGTTGGCGTCGCTCTCTGTGACACTACAAACCTTTCCATTGTCTACATTTGGTGAGTTGTAGAGTTTTACAAGGTTGGACCTCTCGAATTATAGCTAGATATTGAGAGTATTCGATATGTAGAAGTCTGTGTTTTTAATTGATTAAAAAAGAAAGATCCGTTTAGTGTACTCCACTTATGCTGATGATCCACTCATTACCTGTTAATTATTATAATATTTTCTGATTCTTGTCGTCGTTGAGGGTAAAGAAAGGCTTAATAGTCATAAAAAGTAACATTTTAGTGGTGAAGAAATATCAAACAACGACGTTCAGGAGCCCAAAAGCAAACTAAAAATCAGCCTTTTGTCAGCCAGATAAGTCGGGTTCAGAAAATTTCAAAATTATTCCGATGGTAAAAACATGTCATGCCAGCTCCAACTCTATATAGATGATGTGAAATACGTCATCTGCGTAGCGTGCAGCACGCATATAGTCTACATCAAATTCACGCGATATTTTGCCTCAATATGCATATTATCAACTCAAATTGCGCTTTACCCGTTCTTTCCCTTTCGCATCTTCAATTTCCAGCACTTCTGCCATATTCCACATCGATGCTGCTAAATTATATCACATGAAGAGATCTGTGCGGATATGACGTAAATTGTTGGGGTAATGCAATCCTAATTTCACACAAGCATATTCGCACTCATCTCGTCTTGGATGATGCAATTTGTAAAATCTCTTTTGATCATTATCAGGTGTTCGTGGATGCAAGCTTAACCCCCCTGTTTTTTCTTTCGCATCATTGGACTGTTTTAATTTGTCTTGGATTTAAATTTTCATAACTAGTCTTTTTACTCAAATCCTACTTTACGTTTGCATACGACCGACGAAATTTCGCTTCTTCCATTCATATAGCTTATCAACATTACTGGACCCACGTTCCATTACAATTACCAATCCAAATCAAAGCTGATGGTATTCGCAACTAAACACCAATATTTGCTTGCATCTAAAATTGATATATATATGCAGTGTCAGTCTGGATGTGTGAGGCAATATATTAAAATTTCAACAACATTCTTTCTCATCCAAAGACTATATATTACGCATTCATATTTTTGGCTTCATGAGGTTATCTATGTTAAAATCCCATCTCCAGCTACTACAACGGCGTGTATAGAGTACAATATGATCATCATTTTAATTAAGATATTAAGTTTGATATATAACGGAACATTAAGAGGATTGAACAATAAAAAAAAGCATATCAGTTCCGTGACGTCTCTACATATTACTTTCGTGTATTTTTCTTTTATCGTATATCGCGCGATTTGGACGCCGTAGCGTATTCTGTAACGAGGCACTAAAACTACGCACTGCCGTCAGTGCGTAATAATATCTCACCGAGTCCAAATAAATATGGAATTCTTGTTAACTAACATACACCGTACGCGCATAAAGAAAGGATCGATACCGATAAATATGTTTAGTAGTAAAAGTTAAAACTGATATTTTATACAAATAAGTCGTATAAAGCTTGTCCCTCTGTTTGGCCTGACTTATTTTTATACAAAATTAACCAGACGCATGATGACGTCTACTCACCACCCTTTGCGCGCGTCCAGTAGCGATTCGTAGATTGATATCATCTCAATGTCAGCCAATACCTAGTCCTGTATGTCATATCTAAAATAACAGTATTATTCGTGATATTATTAAATGGATACTCTTTAAAATTTTCTTATTGCCATTACGCTCAATAATAACTTTCTTCTAACAAGCTCTCGTTATAGGTTTCACACAACAGCGACTGAACGCAATAAAACTAGTAGTGAATCGCTACCGCAGCATGGAAGACGCGTTGCGTCAGCCGATAAGCTGTAATTATCAACCAGACGTATATACTTAGGCGATTACCAGCCACCATCTTCACCCCGTTCATCTTGAGCAAGACCAATGCAGTCGACGTCTACGTTGACCTAAATGCAATCCGGCCTTTCAACACATTCCAGGAGAATTTTACGATCTTTTTCAAAAAGGTCTGGAGCTTGCGTGCAAAAGATAATTAAATGGATTATTTTCTAGCGCTACATCTTCGGTATCAAAAATATAATTGCGGAATACGCATAGATGTAAAATTTGGATAATAAGGATGACCGGCTTGCAGTCGAGCGATAAATATGAATGATTTGTCTGCAATACCAACTAAAAAACTCTGCTAATAAAGGCCTTGCGCCAACGTCGATTTAACATCTCACCGTCCGCAGTATTACTTGATCTTCACTAATGCAATGCAGGCATATCGTACAGAATTGCTTACTTAATGTATTTGTTTGAGAGGTAGGGGGTATATCTATTTAACATGTAGAGAACGCCACATGATTATATGCTTCAAATGTATCGCATGAAGCATTGATCGTCAATTATATTTTAACATTTAGTTCTATAAACCTCGCGGGATCGTGGAGCCAAACTTTGCTTGTAATCAATGAGGAAGCACAATTCGAAAATACCTATATATTATGTTAATTAAATACCGGCTATACGCTTCATTATATACATACATAAGCCAGGTATGGTCGTAGTCTGCACGCTACGATTTGTGTCCTGCAAAGATAATACATATCTGCTCACACGGCGAGAGCGATGCGTTCGACAGCATACCATCAAGAATATTCGATAATAAACTTGATCCAGAACAGACGCGCATATATGGCCTTTTAGCGTGATATAGCCATATACAATAACAGTTGTTTTATCAATCATTTAATGTATGTGGTCTTCAGTAAACTTCACATTATATGACGGTGTCAAAGATAATTTCATAAAGGATGAAAAATACACTGAGGTACAATTCGCCAAGCTTAAATAGTACTTATTCTCAATCATTCGAGCAATACCACCTCGCTGCCCGCCACGCCTAAATTGTATAAGATTGCCACGTCAAAATTTATAATGATCGATTTATTTATTTGATAATTAATCGTGGTTCTCTTCAGTGCGGGGTCTTAAGTGATTCGCATCTTGCGAAAAAGGTGAAGATTAACCCTTAAGCCTTGACACATCGGGCCTTAAGGGTATTTTGACCTACAGAATCCAAAACTCCCAGCTCGTTCCGTCTAAATGGTTAATACTTGTCGTCGTGTATTCGCAGTAGCGTTTTTAAGTCGATTTAATTATATTTGATCTTAGAAATGGAGAATAAGATGACTATCGAATACCTTCCTATATTGTCCTTCTCATCGTAGGACTCGTCCGTATCCACATTATTTGAAGAGAAAAGGAACCTATCAATATGATTGTGAGATCGGATTACAAAATAAACCGAAAACTTACTTGAAATATAAATTCTCATCTAGGCTACAGCATAAAGACAAGAACAATAGTGCACTAGATAATCGAGTACTTGATACCGCTACCGTGTACTCGGGTTGTAGCTGATTTCTTCCCGTGGCCGTCACGAGGAGTCAGCCTGAAGTTTGTAGCATAGCTGGACACCGATATACGTTAACTGTTAATATCTTGAAGAAATATATATAAAACATTGGCGCAAGTATACTCATAACCCTTCTTCTATTCGCAGATAAGCCTCGGTGGGTGTCGTCAATTGACGTTGTATTATCAATAACGTTGGCTCAGTATAATAAACAAGTCGTTACAAGCTTCTTTGCGTCACACGAGATAGATAAACTTGCCACCTTGTACCTTGCGCATGGAGATTGGCCCTTCCAAGCAATATTGAAGCCGACACACGCTCTTTATGTGTATGAACAATGACACGTTAGACATCCGGATCCCTACAATAGAATATTATGCTCTGACAACGAAGAAAAAGTAACGGTCGAATAAGTGGCGGTCGCAATCTGGTACCCGGTAAAAACGATCATTTAAAATATATGTAGTAAAATTTATTCAGGGCATTGCGATCTGAATATTGAACCAAATCATTTTTTCAAGACTATTTTCGACGTTGAAGACTAGTACTCTATTATTCAGACTATTTTTAGGTGAAATATGCCCAACAAGATAACAGCGTCGTAGCCAATTTGCAGGTAAATAGGCCGTTTATGATAATTTATCATCCGTAGCAGTATATAAGGAATGGTCTTGCCCGAACACAATTTATTTGTGCAATCGCAATCGATCAAATTCTACAAGTATTTATTTTAACGTAAATATACTTAATTATCGATTATTTTCTTTCGTTGTAAAACTTACTCTAATATTCTGACTTCTACTTTTTTGTATCTATAGCTTCACTCCCATATGTAGCTCATCCAAGTATTTCTTCACCTTAGTTGATACAAATTCTCCTACATTACAGATTCCTACTACATTCTATTGCAATAAATTTGCATGATGTTTTTTGAACATCTGAAGAGTTCCTATATCCGCCTTTTTCCTCATTAAAAAAAACCCTTAAACCTTTAATTTGATATTTTCGCAAAACATTTTTGTAATTTAATACATGTATCGAGGCGTCAAAGAGTAAATTGGCTTCGCCCGAATGAATCCGATGCAGTTAGCGGGAATTTGGCATTTTATATATATATTTTATATAGACTATTCCACAATTACGCCCTGGTTAAAAAACAATTACCTTGTCTAGTTTAAACGACCTCGCCTCTAGATAGCCTTTTATACAATTAGTTAGTAAGAAGGATCAGTCACAAATGGCGAAATTTTCTCAAAGATCAGCAATAAATTCCTTATAGCAATATCAAAGTTTAAACACGTTAAACATTGATATAATATATAACGAATACAATCGATACGGTAAAGTACGATCTTATGTCTCACAGCGCATAGTTCATAAGTTTGTCAACTCTAAAGGTCTACGCCATATGATAAAACTACAAAATTAAGCCGAGTTGGAGAAATTAAGTTTTATTGTTATGTATAAAAAAAAGCCGGCGTCTGTATAGATTTGAAAGCAAAGAAAGCAAATAGTCTTATTCTATGCATCAATCCGGCGCTACGTTATATTATAGCTTTAAGTCCAGGTTGTATTTTGGATCAATATGTAAAAGATGAATGACCATATTTCAAGTATCGCAAAGTCTCAAATTATCATATATTTTTTTGTCTTGAATTTACACATTAATTAACTTAAGCGACCCCGCGGATGTATCTTCTTAATTCTGACCGGTCTTGTGGTATACACCGATGCCATTGTCGATCAATCGTTCGTAAAAGTGTGGGGCTTTCTTAAGTCCTTATCCTCTTTAAAAATCTATGATAGCCAGATGATGCAATAAACAAGTAATTATATATTGGACGGTCCGAATATTCAACTCACAACCACCCCTTGCTATATCTACTAAGGCCACGACTAGGGGCACATTCTATTTTTGCTAGGGGCACACCCGCCCGCTTATAATAATGATGAAAAGGACTCCACATTTTATGGCGCAGAATGAGTAAACACGTAGTCACTTACTACTACTCAGTATGTCCCTATCTTGCACGGTTAATAAACTCATGCGCAAGCTTTTTTAAACTATCTTAGCCAGAGCCTATCCAAACGAGCAATGCCTGCTAGGATCTCAATTGTCTCGAAGACGGCATACAATTCAATGGTACGTTATACAGATCTGGCCATCGGCAGTGACATCGACATCCGAGTTTTTACTTGCTAAAAGTCCCAAGTCATCTGTATCCGGGCCGCCAACGATATTCACGAGTCGAGAGTGTATAGTCGTCTCGGACTGTGCCGTAATTTTACACGACTAGAGCTTCTAACGCGGAGATACTTCTGCAAGCATAGAGCAAACCTCGAGCGTGCAGGTGCAAGCGTGGAAAAACTTCGCGCGTGGCAGGACGCACGCAAGTCATGTAAGTTTTAACAGAAAGTTCGGATATTGCCCAAATGTGGTTATCTTGCACGAGTCGCCGATGTTAAGGCTTGGCGCGTGGACGAATGCGTAAGACACAACGCCTTGACGGTTAACCACGTGTCAAGAAGACCCGAAACTGGTGAAGAAGCGGCACGAGATTGCAAAGCGCTTGATAGTGACGGGAAGACCAGCATCTCATTGACTTGCTTTGTACCACGCGCTGAACGCGGAAAACACAAGTTCAATTTTTACGCTAGAAGAAGGTTGGATTCTGCTTAAACCTATTTCGCCCTATGGCGAAAAGCTTAATAGTGGTTGCATATTTGATGGATGGCCGTGTGTCGGAACAAACCCGCCATCGATGGTAGCTCTCGCTTGCACCAGGTCTTCCGTGAGTAAAGCTTTCGTTGAGTGATGATCGACGGCTGCTGCTTGCAATTCGTGCATACGTGCCAGAAGCAGTAAATATGACAAGGATCGAGTGCAGTGGAACGATATTTGTCATCACGTGCCTAAGCAAACACAGCGAGCGCTTTAAGAACGACATATTTGCTGAATCAACCCGGACTTGTCGTACCGTAAGTTCACCAGGCAGAAAGATGGACTTATTCTTACAAAATAGCGCGAGTGAGGCACCGAATCGCGTAAACTTTGGCCGCGGCTTACTGCTGAGCTAAGTAACCGCAAGAAAATCTAACTGTGTCGACGTTGGAGATAATTGGATGTATACGCGTATGACAGACGTCGTCGCGCACTGAAAGTTGCAAGCAAAATCCAGACAACAGCCGTCTTCCGTCGCCGGTCAATACATCAACATGACCCTCGCTTCGGGAATAAACACATCAAGAGTAGATCGTACAATGGTCTTTAAGTGGATCAAGAAGCAATCGTGTAGATTCCAAGAGGTCTTGCAGCTGTAGCGCTGCATAAGTTGAGACAAGCGAGAAATTTCAAGCAATGCAACAATATGATGTGCGATCTGTGACCACAGGTACCACGCAACGCAATGCTGTCGTATGCAAGAGTCGACTTTTGAGATACAAGAGGTGACGTTTTGCACGCAACAGACGGATTCGAGTGACGTCGGGAGAGGAAGATGAAGATTCATGTCAACATGCAAAGACTTGTCATGTTTCTGTCGTACACCATCGCTTGAGGTAAGCCAAATAATACACTATGTTTTACAGAAATATTAGAAATTTGTGTGACTTTAAATGATCGATGCGCCGCTGCAGCATCTTCAGCACCTCGGCTACTCCCCAAATTTAAGTTGATTGAGAGCCATTGCGATGCTCATGAGCACAACAGCGACCATCCACAGAGCGCGACTGAACTCGGACGTTTTTTCAGCTATAGCGGACGCTACGTAAAAAAGATTTGCTCTCGGCTGACTCGTCTTACCCAAGAGACGGTCACCATAGCAAATATGTCTTCTCCCTCTTCTTCTCCTATTGCAGTAGGTTAAAATTATGTCCTTACCCTCCAGAGCCCTAGGCCATTCGATTACAGCAGTTTAGTTGAGTTTGTTTTTAGTTAACCTGTTCTCGACTGTATACGTACATTAATCTGCACCCCTTACCGTGAAGTCCTTTTCATCATCATTTCAGGCGGGCGAGTGTGCCCCTAGCAAAAATTAGGTGTGCCCCTAGCAAAACTGGGGTGTGATTCAGTCGTCTCTATCTACTAATTGTTGCCAAGTACATTATCATATTCCTGCAGCATCTAACGTATCAGATATGATTGTATATCATCAACCTGAACATATAGTTTATATCCGACGACTAGCAATGTACAAATTGTCTTTTCTACTCTTCTAATTAAACTGAAGAATCTTATGGCGAAAGAGATAGTCAAATTCTTTAGGCCAACCATATTCCCTGAATCAAATCAAATAAATTCTTTATAATGTATTTGCGCATATTTTATCGGGTTGTGCCATCGGGACAGCTTCTTTAGTACAAATTAAACGCACTGCACCAGATTCTGTGGATATTTATTCTCTTAACATACATGCCTAATTTATAAGATCAACAGCCGCAATTCATTTCGACCTTCCTAATGAACTATGCCGGAATCGCCCATAAAATTAAGTATCTTCCATCATTATTTTTAATTTTGGACGTTGTAAATTTAGGCGAGATGGTCATATTTAAACTATAATGCATTTTCTATATGATATACAGACCATGACACAAAGTTAAATTCGATTTCACGCCAAAGCGACGTTGTTATGACTAAACGTTATCTATTGCCACAAAATTTAGCATTAAATGATCGTTCCCGCTAT
Source organism: Hyaloperonospora brassicae (assembly GCA_947650285.1). Lineage (NCBI taxonomy): Eukaryota > Oomycota > Peronosporomycetes > Peronosporales > Peronosporaceae > Hyaloperonospora > Hyaloperonospora brassicae. Next base: position 408,535 of record CANTFL010001264.1, on the reverse strand, counting down.
TACCTCCTGTCAAATACATAATCATTATCTTTTGCGGTCATTTGTATTAATCAGATTGCTTCATCCGTCAAATTTATTTTGGTATGAACATTTCGATCCCTAAATATATTAGTTTTGACAACGAGTTTTTTCATAGTTGCGACTTATTCTACCGCATACATGTGTTAAGCTTAGCAGCAGATAACCATTTTATACAAGCGCGTCGTGATCATGTACACTGCTATGATTTTCGTTTTCTTATTCATGTTGAAATGACTGAAAAATATTCTTCAGCTTTGGACCGGTATACAACTTTCGACCCAACGTTATATGTCAATTCGCTATTACACTTCTACCTCTACATCCGCAAGCATACGAAATAAATATTTTGGCGATCGGGGTATGCAGTCAGCCTCCATCAATTATTTCAGCAGTTCGTAGTCGCTAAGTATCAAAATGCGCTTTACGAGGATTGTCATATGCAAAAGGAAATTGCTAAATTCACACCCGTATTCCTTAGATTTACACCCTTCCTTCAAAATCTCATATAAAAAATCCTATTCATTTTTGTCTATGGGCGTATGCGGTCCTCTGCCAGCGCTCAAGAGTGCACCGATCAAGTGCACATGTCCAAGTACGCCGGAATGAAAGTGGCGGTCGATGCCATGGATGGCTCTACAAGGGCGCGTTTAGCGGTCCCGTGGACCTTGTTTTCGAACGCCTCACCGACGCGTGGGGAACGAAGTAGCCTTCGATTTAGATTTTCCATCAAAACGTTTGTGCTAAAGTGCAACGTGGTGACTGGAACAGGTACTTGAACTATGCCATGTAGCAGCTCCACCAGCTACGAGCACACGACATGAAGCCCATCTTGGTATTCGATGGAGCTCCTCTACCTGCGAAGGTACAGGAACACGCTGCTCGAAGTAGGTTGGGCCGAAAAAAACAACAATTCTATTGCTTCAACGTAGCTACAGCTTACTAAACTTTAGCCTATTTGCCACTTGTTCACCAGGTTCCGCGCGTAATGGAGACAAAAGGCTAAAAACTACTTGAGAACCAGGACAAGCATCTAGAAAGCAGTCGTGCGCTTTTCACGGCATGTGCGAGAGCTGTTGCCGTGACGAACGAGATGGTCAGGACCCTGATGACAGTACTTCAAAACATGGACGTCAGGTTTTACGTTGCGCCCTATGAGGCTAACGCGCAGCTGGCAGTTCTCGACGACAAGGTCGTCGACTTGGTTATCCCGGACGACTCGGACTGCGTGCCATATGGCGTCAATACAGTGCTATTCAAGTTGGGTGCTACTGGATGGGGCAGTGAACTCAGGCGAAGAGGCTTGGGTGCGAATGAAGACCTCTCGTTTAATAAATAGACGGAAGAGATGGTTAGTGTGATATGAATGCTGCTACTCTTGGCATCCAGATGCAGCGAAGCGATCGCTAATCTGTCGTTGTATGTTGTGGGAGAGCAGTTTAATCAATTTTTGTGCTTTCTGGATGCGAATTCTGTCCGTCCATTCATGGCATCGGTATTTTCTTAGCCTACCAGCTTGTGAGTCTGTGCAAGACACCAGCGGAGGTAAAGTGTGGGGAGTGGTCAAATTTTATTGCTTAAGACCTATGAATTTACCAAGTTAAGTGCGCAGGTGATACAGGCGGTGCAGCAGAAATCCGAGATACTAGTGCCTGACGACTTTGCCGAGCAACTTAACTCGGCGATTCTCACCTATCGTCATCAACTGGTCTCCGCCCCGCGTGATGCAGTAAGTTCTGGCACCATTCCAATCTGAATAGCGTGTAGACGGGCAATCAATTCGGCGTGAGCTGGTCTGGCGTTGGTGCTCTTTTCCAACCTTTACTACATTTACGGCACGTTGATCTCATTTAAGGTAGACACGCTTTATTGCAATTGAACTTTTAATCGTAACAGCATAGCCTTGGCCACATGCGAACGTCTGCACCGTATCCATGAGTTACTCCCGACTGGCATACTCAACCTCGGGAGGAGGAAGCATGTTATTGCGTAGTTCGCTATTAGTAAACTTTGGAGGAGCTAGATCAGAGGCGTGAGTAGTATCTTATGTATTTCTTACGTATTACTTGCCAATTGTTGGCCTAAATTATTGAGCACTACATTTTGTCCAAACTTTTTTTTACAATGAATAGAATTTTTATATTTAAGATTTTAAAGGAAGGGTGTGAATCTAAGGAAAAGGGGTGTGAATTTAGCAATTCCCTCTACAAAATTATGATCTGACTTGTTCCAGTTGTTACAGTTACCACGTCTTCTGAATCACATCTTACTTATAGATTGGATTGAGGCAGACTTACGATGCTTCAGAGTTATTTGCTTTTTCACACTAGTCCACCACTCCTTTATTCTTTGCCGCGACCACTTTTATGGTAGCCGATAGGGCGAAATTTATCTACATATGGTGATTCTGACTGCAATCGAGAATTTACAGGCCCAATAACTAGACCTATTCCTGTTTTTACCATGTACTTATCACTAAAATTAATGTCCTTCAAACACCCACGCCCCGACGTAGGCATCGAAAAAGTGGCAATTATAAGCATAGGCACTAAATATCATGGTTATAAATCATCTTGCGTCAATCCGTCGTGTAAATGTTTTCAACAATCATCCACAGGCAGTGTAAAAATTATAGTCAATGGAAATTCCAAAATAACTTACAATACATATAATAGTCATCGAGGCTAAATCTACAAATTATTATACAAAAAAGTCTGTATATACTTTATTTGAACTTTGATATGTCCAAACCAACATTCTGCATATTGATCCCGAAAATATTCCCGTGACTCTTATAGCTCCTTATTAAACAGTACCTTTGTCGAAGATATCATAATTCGATTATAATTATATAACTTGATATATGTCGCAGTCATTATTTATCATTAGTTATGGATCAGATCTGTCTGCATGTTAACACTAATACCTTCACTCTCCATTCATCGCATTATTAGACGAAGAGTGTATAAATTAGAATATTAGATGTTTATCCTGGCAACCTTCTTGCATAAAATCACGCCATATTCGTTGAATTAGTCCCACATGTTAAGTCGTATATTTTACTTGCGCATCAGATTTTATTTTTTTCTACCGTCATCTCCAATTATCATAAAACTGCTGTAAAAGATGCACATTTCTTAAATATATTTACTGGGGGTTGGTTTTTTACGTTCATACTTTCATCTCGTCAGCCTCTTACAACATCTGTAAATATAATGCAGATATGTAATGTTTCACGTTTTTCCTGTTATCCCCGCTCCAAATTGCGGTCACAATGTTCAACATATATGCCGATACATTAAACGACAAATTTGATATCTCGACCCACTGTCATATCAGACAGCATATACGACTCGCTGAGGCCCGATTTCAAATAATAATTAACGCCTTTTACATAAATAGCTATCTCCGCACGCGCAAATTTGGCAATATGGAAGCAAAGACAACGCGGCTTCTTGTATCATGTCACGAATTCGTAACTAATGGTCCGTACAAATCTGTACAATATTGATCAAATTTTAAAATTTGCAGTTGCCGATCGTAACGATCTGATATGCCTTCCTTACGATATTTTTGTCGATAAAATAGCGGCCTGTATGGTAGCGTCATATGAACAACTATGGGGGATTTGTCATTCAGAGATTGTTGCGCGCGTATTTCTTAATGGTATTGGCCTTTTACAACGTCTGCGCCTCATTTGCCATAGCAGCAACTCTACGTCGAACGTAATTGCATTATCCGTAGCAAACATTATTATTGGTCTACTAAGCGTTTTAAAATCTATCGTCTATTTGGGCGGCGATTCAATGAGCCCTTAATTTATACTTCTTGCTTTCATTTCTTGTTGAAATTTCAGGAAAGTCGCCTCTCCCAAAATCGACAGCCACTTCCTAGAACATTTCTGCGGCCATGGTCCCAGCAAACGAGAACCCACCTCAGCCGGCTAAGGCCACGGGTCGACCCATGAGCGTTTCGAAAAGAGCCAAATCTGCGTCAATGCGCTCTTCCCCCAGCAAGGCGATAACCAGCGAGCGAAGGCGATTTGAAAAAAATCCAATTACTACGTGAAGATCATGCGGCTTCTGCCGCGTATCAGAGTCCTGCCTCGAGAAACGGCTCGTCAATTATTGCGAAAGGATTGAAGAAGATGGCGCTGGAGTTGGATCAATTACAAGTAGCGGCCAGAAAAAAAGAGGCCGATGACTTCACTTGCGCAGCCGCAAAGGAGCAGCGCTAGGATGACACCAAAACGTCACGCTACTTTGAAGCTGATGCTCCAGCACTCGGAAACGGTATTACTACAGACACTTAGGGAATTGGGGACCCTGTCTCACTTGGCGACGACGGTGGAAAATTGCGGCGGTTATATTACGAATACCGTGCCGCGGGTGCAGTAGCAATACTAGCTAACATATACGAAGCAAACGCGGCGAAACACTAAAGAGTCTGATCCGCTGGTTGGAAAAGACTACAACGAAAAAGCAGCTCGTGACCGAAGCCAAGATTCCGCGAGAGGATAAATCGCCCCACGAATCGCGTGATGAAATGGCGGAAATATGAAGAGAGCGGATTCGGTCCACTATCAAACGTTTGCTGGCGTCATACGTTCGCCGCGAACGGAGTATCACAGGTAGGTAGCCAGATTCACCACCTCGCACAATGCCGTTTTAGGCGGATCCTCATTCACCGGGACCGTCAAACGTTCCACTGACATGCCCTTAGGATTAGAACGGACATCAATCAAAGGATCTCGATGCTTCTATGGCGGAGAGAACCGTTGCGGTTGGTCACACCATGTGCCTCCATCATCTGAATGAAGGGGCTATAACTCCGACTCCCTGCGCCGCTAGTGTAACTATTTAAGCGGACCTGGTAAAGACGATCGAGGAAGTGCTTAAACCCTTTTTCTGGGTCACTGGAAGACCCCGAAACGGGTGATTCTGGCTTGACGAGGCGTCCTGACGCTAGTATTTGCGATCTATGTTCGGAGGTAGCGGTCCGGTCCTCGCTGGCATACGTTCGCGTTCACAATACTCACAACCAGACCTTACGGGCAACCGGGGTGCGCAAGTTCCGGACACCGAATATGCTTCGGTGGCGGCTACTGCTGAGTTGGAGAGTATGAAACACACTTCATTGAGAATGGCTGTTATTCGCAAATGGGCCAGCCAGCACAAAGCTGTTGCAAAACTACCGGCTACCATTCCAGTTGGACCAAAGAGACAAGTGACGTGGATACACACACATGTGCCCTGGACGTGGCGATACTCGTCTCAGTTTTACCTTATCCAATTGATTATCTTGCCTTGATGCAGGTGACAACCTGCGTTCCTTCAGACATGCCAACAACATTGAAGCTCAACTGGATGCGATTCGGCTCCATACCATACACGCCGATGCAAAACTTTGCGATCTGTGCACGGGTTGGGCCCCACGGCAGATGGTCAAACCGGTCAAATACGAAGGAGAACGACGTATAACATTTAACGGTACAGTCAATTTAGCAAACTCAAGCCTAATCTGTTGTGCGCGACAGTCTTCGAACCGCTTGGTGACTTCGATCATTGAGAGTCCTCAATTTTCTGTGCGTTTCGCTAATTAATCTCTCACCCATTTAGATTGAGACGGACGTAGTAACGCCGCAAACGAAGGCTTTGCTATGCCACCTCTCCACAGAAGTGCGCGCGGCGGTCATCGACATTCTCTGAAAACCTGTTAACTGGCAACCGGCGCTTCCCCTGATCGCTCGCGATGGTCAGGTGCCAGAAATGCAGTACTGAGGGCGTCTTGGATGATCTAGGGGGTGTGCCACGTCGTATCATTCCCTAACGTCGTCGTCAACTTCAGTTTAAAGGGTCCCGTCAGATGTTAACCAACATCATCAGTATTCACCTCCAGAATTTAGCAGGATTTCCCAACCATCCGAACACTGCTGACAATGGTTAAGTCACTTTCGACAGAGCGAAGATAGGAGGGAAATCGATTTAGTTATTCTACAGGAAACACGAGTTACTATTGGTGAGTCGCTTACTATGTAGAAGCTTTACTTCTCCTCTTGGGGTTTGTGCACCAGCGCGGACGTTGGTTTTGGAACGAGTCTAAGCACTCTAGAGGTGGAGTGGCGATGAAATTAAACCCATACTTATCGTCACGAAAAAGGTCCCGTAGTCTGAGGCGAATTGTATGCCGCACTGGATGACTGTTCAGGTCACACTCCTGGAAGAAACATTTCACGTTGTAGACGTGTATGCATCTAGTAGCAAGACTGACGGAAGTCGCTGTTCGAGAGCCTGTCAGTTATGCATCAGGCATATGACGGATTCATATATGTTAGTGGGTACTTCAACTGTACTTTAGAGCCACGACTAGACCGTTTCTATACATCGTCACCCGGAAGTCACGGTTCTTAGTCGTTGCGACATCTCCTTGTTCGAGCGCAGCTCAATGATCTTCTTGATACTGACATGTAGAACACAGAAAAAGAGAGAGTTGTACCAGCATTTCAGGTGGCGGCTCACACTTAATTTTACACTCTGCCGGGCGGTAGCTCAAAAGTTGGTGCCTGGATAGGTTGTATGTGATTTCTCCGCAGGCTTATTGGATTCGATACGTTGCTATGTCGGTACCTGGTACTGATGCCGACCACAACGGCATCAGTGTCAGGATCGGCGTGCCACGTCATGTATTCCGTGTCCGAAAGCCAAGGCGCTTGTATCCTGTTTCAGGTTGTGCACATGCGGCCGCGGACAAAGCTATAATTGCGGACATTGCGCTAGCCTAGCTAAACGTTGACGCTAATATTTCTGTTACGACGTCGAACTATACCACGGCCCGGAGCTTAATCAAATTGTGGGACGACTGGAATATACGACTTTGTAAAGCTCTTTTGGGAGACAACTAAAACCGCGCGTCAAGGCATGACAAAAATCAATCGGTATCGACTGCATCGTCTGTTTTACCAATCAGATACTGTTCTCCTGGTGGCGCGTACACCTGATGCCTCACCTACGGAAGATCATAAAATATGCGACCAGCTTAGCACTCCCAATACTCCGGGGAAATTTTATCGTATGGTGGCAGAGTTTCGACACTTATCGCGACAAAATAAAAGGAGAACGTCTTCTCGCTCAGCACACGTACACACCAGGAGAGACTTCCCGCTGTTTATATACCTGGCCTTCGTCTAAGTTTTAAGAAAACACCATCGTGTCTCTAAGAGGAAAGGCGACTATCGGGCCGAATCCGTCCCAGGAATTGGCTGATAAAACTTTCGACGGCTGGAAGCGTATTGTGACTGATTCTTGTAATTTTTCCGAGAATATTGCTGCGTCCCTTTCCCAGGCCACCTCTCCGGACTGGGTTTATGACTCTACCTTGACATAATTAATTCTTCCGACGATGTAAGTACGGCTTTAAAGGGGCTCAAACGTGTTGTAGCTGCTGGACCAAATGATACAAAAAAACATATCCTACCGCGATTACGCAAACGCGCTCGGCCCAATTCTCGCGGAAATTTTTACCAGATAGCTTACGCGCAGTGTTTATGGCGTCGTTTGTTGAAGCAAATATTCAGTGTTTAAAGATGTATCCGGTCTTTGCCTTGCCGCTTGATCATCGCGCGATCGCTCTCCTCAACAATGAATACAAGTTATATACCAAGACTCTTTCGTTTCGAGTTGGGCCATTGATGTCGCATCTCGTACTTCCAGCCCAAGTTTGTTTTGTTCTATAGCGGTCGGTTTATACGAATTTTGACATTTTCGCGGGCGTACGAAAGGCTGCACATTTGTCCAGCGATCTGCATGGAGCAATTGATCTTTTTCTCGATTTTGCAAAGGCGTACGACACGTTGCAACGTTCATTATTACCTCTGGCGCTGACATTGCTTGAGTGGCCACCCATTTCGAAAATGTCGTGGCAGCATTATACCGCGACACGTCGTGCCGTTTTCTCTCTTATGGAAATGGTTCGATTCGACGTGCCATTACTTGTGGAATTCGGCAAGCCTAGTTTTCTTGCGACACTTCTCTCTATCCTCGCCCCCCATAGTATCGATATGTGCTTCAAGCGCGGGACGACATTCGAGGTGTACCTATCATCTGGCGGGCGGAAAACTGAGTTCGAAACTCTCGAAATCAGCCGACGGTACTACTATCTACCTTCGCGATCGGTCTTTAATTCGCCGGTTATCGCTATACTCGGTAATTGCTCTAACGTGTCCAGTCTTTGAACAAACCGGGAGCAATCAATTGTCATCGAGCTGGACACGCGCGAATTAGCTCCACCGGTAAGCACCCATGGTCTCTCCATGCATGCCACCTTCGACGCTTGCAGGTACCTTGGTGTCATAATGGGACAACCGGTTGTAGTGGCCGATAACCTAAAAAATGCATCCGGACTCTCTGAAGCCGACCTGTCTTAACACTAGAGAGAGATGACTCACACAGCGGAACAGCAGGCGCAGCTCGCCAGTACTATCGCTGTATCCAAAATTACGTTTTTAGCACGTCCATTGTTATACTCCTATCGCCGTGGTTACCAGCCTGCACAGCTTAGCTATTTACTTTGTATAAAACGTCCGTGATGGCAAACATTTCCGTCCGTGGTCCCTTCCGAGAAAGCTTTTTACTAATCCATCAGGGGGACTGGCATTGCCTTTTATTCGAACGTAATTTATTACTATGGCAACTACAGCAATTGGACGATATACAGCTACTCTATCTTCGATTACCTAACTCATTTGTGATTACTTGAGAGGATCGAGCGGGTCAGGTCCGGCTTGCATCACGCCTTGTTGGATGGAAGACAAGCATATTCGATATCGAGCAACTCTCTAGCAAGCCGGGTCCGAAATTGTTGGAAATGATTGCGGCTCGACACGCTCGATAAGGTGCGGTTAAGGAGGTCTATAGACGTGCCTTTTTATTTACATAGAGAGGTGCAATCGCCTATAACGACTGTAGTGTCACCATTGATGTTCGGCGGGTTCTTGATGATCGACCGCGCGCCGGGATACGTGCTGAAGTTGCGGCGTCGAAGCGATTTGATCACCAATGGATTCTCCACGCCACACTCAAGGATATGTCGTGACATCAATATCGACGGGGTACAGCTTATACAATTAATGGAGCCGACTTCTCCATGGGTTGAAATTACCTGAATGAGGCAATTTCTTGGACGACCCCACAGACTGGTATTGTCTTGGTCCGACGGATCAATCCATGGAGAAAAGACGACATTTGGGTCCTATTGCCTCGCCCTTATTTACAACTTCCCGTCTCTGTTCTATCGCGCGCTGAAACATGGGTCTAAAATATAGTATTCAACAAGGAAGCACCAACTACATGACTGGCTTGTCACTAGTGAAGGTAATACTCTTTAATATTTCGATACCGGCATGGTATGTGGGATACAATCAGTCCTGTCGATGGCGGTGTGAGATATCACCGCTTCCTCGGCCAGTGGAACTTTTGTCCACTTTGAAGCGCATCCGATGCACACACGTGTTGGCCACCTGTGGGCCGGTCGTCGACGGTGGCGACCACAACGAAAAAATATAAACAGCTCATCTCCCCGCGGCGCTATATTCAAAGAAATAGACTGCCCGAGAAACGGGTTGCAAAGGCGGACTTTCACGTGACATCGAAAGGTTCGTTATTGATTACGTAGATGTATATAAGACCAATTGGTCCGACAAACGCTCAGACGCGATATCAACTTCAGAGTAACAATTTCCCAATCTGGAATCGGGCGAAGTAAAAAGTGTCGAGCTTCTTCCGTGGGTGAGTGAATGCTGGTTTAGCTCTGACAAATTATATCTTTTGGGCGTACTCTAGCGCGCGCCGACACTGGGAATATATCTTTGATCGGTGGCAATGTCTTTATACTTTTCACGTGGATGACTTGCATGTCTAAGTTTCCGGACTGGACGTACGAGGGATACCGCCCAACGTCTGGGTCGTTGTCAAGCAGCTTCTGAGCACAGGCGCTGAAATATTAGAAGCTCAGGATGCGGTCTTCCAGGCAGCTCAATAGCTGTGGCGCTTTGTCGTACAAATGACACTTCATGCTATATGGGTCTAGCGCCTCCGCAGCATGGAAGATTCGTCGATATCATTGGATGTTCACACAGCTAGGTCCAAGATTACCTTTTGCCGGTCGGCTCGACGGTTTCGTGGAAAAACCTAATATCCCGACATGCATGTTCAGTCGTCCTTTGCTGATACCCTCCTCTCTACGACAAACATCCTTCGTTGCAAGGACGGCCCTTCGAACGAGACCCAGGATTAATATAAATCCTCTTTTTTGATGGAGAAATCCGCGGTAATCTAGGTCTAGGTGGAGCCGGAACTGTTATTGTCCGACTCCACGTTCTGACGCACGCCGTATGCATTTTGTGAGTATCGAGCGTGGTTAATGACTCTGCCGCCACTACTAGCAATGTCGATATATACTGGGGGACCGTCCACGGTCTTTGACGAGCAAAGGCCAACGGATACTTACGCCTTAATTTCATTAGGGACAGTGCGCTTGTGCTTTCGCAACTCCAAACACGACAATCTCCGCGCAAGCAGCACTTGGTGCAGTTTTACTTTAAAGCAAGCGTGGCAAAGTGGTCACAAGGAAATCTTCTTAGGACTGGGATCGGCGATCCAAAGGGTCACACGCTCCAGTTAAGCCAAGAATTCTATGATTGGTGGATACAAGCTGGGATGGGTAGCTGGCAATAGCTTAACCAAATTTCAAGTGGACAGGATCGTCCAGCCTGGGATGAGACTATAGGGTAGTCACACCCGTTTTGATTAGGCAATCCCTCGTGAGACATGGCAATACAAGACCCTCGATCTTACTGGAAGACCGCGATCCTAACCCAGAATCGCATGTCTGATCTCCAGCTGCGATCCGCTAACAGTATCACGATCCGCTAAGTGGGACCCGATCCGCTAACAGGATCCCGATCCGCTAACAGGATCCCGATCCGCTAGTAGAATCCCGATCCGCTAGTAGGATCCCGATCCGCTAGTAGGATCCCGATCCGCTAGTAGGATCCCGATCCACTAGCAGGATCATGAGGATATCTTGGGTGGGCCACAGGAAGATACAACGGTGGATATACTGGGTGTGGACCACATAAATGCGAGGGGAAGATCTTCCGGGAAAGGCGACGCGTGACATCTGGTAAAGATATATGGATAGGCATAGGAGTAGGGTTTAGGCTGGTTGGTCAACATTAAACAGAGTCTAAATTACTCACCGAGGCATATCTTATCTATTCCGGGTAGGATCTTTGGCCCCCCGTAGAGTAAAGAGTCGCGCTACACGTCTACGCGAGTGTCACGCCTGGATTGTTTTGGCCAGGTGTGATCAAGAACTCTTAAGCAGCATCAACTGCGATCGGACGGAACAAGACACGTAAAGGCAAGGCGCAAAATTTGCGAGAAGGCTCGCGGATCAGGCTACCACATAGTGGACAAGGCGATCTCGTTGAGATCAGGGTATTCTATATCAGTACCCACGAGTACCCTGTGATCGCGTGAAGATTTCCGCACGATCACAACCCCATCCCCAACACGGTCGAGTTTTACTTCGACACGAGTCCACCTGGAAGAGTGCAACCCGCACTTACGACGGGTACACAAGGTAAGGAAGGTAACACACACGGAATCAGAGTACCCCCTCCGTTAGTCGGTCGTCCGGGCGCCAGTGGAGGGTTAGGATCGACTCATAAATTGAGCGATCGCCACTCCACCACACAAGCACCGTCGCAAACGCTAAAAATGTCTCCAGCTGGGGCCTAGATTATCATATCTACAACAAAATGGCGGATCGATTGGCGAATATCGCCATTGACACAGGAGCATCGATTCAAGCGCAAGCTTCTTTCAATTCAGGTCTAGTCCATGAGGATTCTACCTTCATTAATTCTGATGTCAAGCATTAGTTGTAGACCTCTCAAGCCGACTAATACGTCATACAGAGCCCCGTCCTGATACCGAGGGACCTGATTATCTCGCGACAGTAGGCTGTGCTCTGGCGTTCTGCTGTCCGAGACCTCGTGCTATCTATTATATCTAAGAATCTGTCACCCCCGGTAACCTTGTTGCCTGATAACAAGATATAGCAGGTCGTACGTGTACCTAAATATACCTCAAATTCTCACTCACTCACTCTGAAAGTTGATGTCCGTGCAACAAAAGACCAATTGTTGGTACCGAGCAATGATATCTAAGTATTTTGTTTTCTATTTTATTCGTCTATCACCATTCTTTATAAAAATAGGGGTAAGTGGTGGTTAGCGAAAAGTGAGTGGTGATAAGCGACTTTAAAAAAGAATAATGAAATACTATTATATTAAATAATACATCAATTGTTTATGTCATCGAGCGCTTTAGCTCATATGAAGTTGACTAATCCATTGCGAGTACTGCTAATAAATGTTTATAAATAGTTTTGAGCTCTATTTATTACAGGGCCCTGATAGCGGGACCACATCATTTTGATAAATGGACAACACCTCCAGCCTAATCTCCTATCTGACCAATCGTAAGAAACGGACGCGTCTTTCGGTGTAATGTTTATGTAATCATCGAAGATGAGCCCAATTAAATTTCACCTCGAGCAGCTGTGTACTGATTAGTAAAGATTACGCTGACTAGTAACCCACGAAGTAGCCATGTACCTTGATACATCGTACTTCAATGTCGTTGGCTCCATAAGCGGCACGGTCGTTTACGACTCTAGGCACAGCAATAGATCAAAGGGTGTAAGCAAGCTATTCGGGTCCTATTTTCAGTCAGCCTCATTTTGCACTACCAGGTTGCAAGAGCCTGTTGCGCCCCGTGATGCTGCATGTGGTCGCATCGAGCCTCGCGCTGGACGACGTGAGCAACGACTACATTGCTATGCTGATTCCGGATGTAGAACTGCAAGTACATTACGTTTTACAGGACGCGCTAAAGTTCTAGCGGCTGTCGCGACGGCCACAACGTGACCCCACGCATATCAGTCGGGCGCTCCGATTGCGATATCTAAAGCATCCTATCCTAGAATATAGCGCATTGGGCGGTCATAATAAGGCACGCTAATGACTGACACGAGCCGTTCGTTTTGTAAGCATGCTAGAGTTTGTATGGCTTTGCGTCATCTGGTACCGTCAAGTAAAAGCCGAGCGAAGATCACGAGTCTCAATTTTTCTTAGTGGAGGAAAAGCTTGAGCTGTCGGGGCTGCTGAATGCTTTGCTGGGTCAGATTTATTGAAACCGATGATAAATGTGCACTGGCTAGTCGTAAATGGCTTGCAATTCTATATATCAGAGAACAAATTCGTTAAGGACAATTCGACGTGCAACACGTCCATTGAGTACGAAGCGTTTATTAACCAGTCATCAGAAAGCATTGATTTCAGCATGTGCTGACCGAGGAAATGCGCTTGTATCACAATTGGGTGACAGAGGTTATCAAGGGTGATGAGTTTAAGCCGCAACGTGCGGCCTTCTCCATCTTCTCCCGAGACGCAGGCATCAACCAACTGTTGACTTACTTACACGCTTCATTTACGAGGAAGCGAATCACATCAATCACGGCCTATCACTGCTGTTTTCACTCATGCGGGCTTGCCGCTGCTTGCTGACGAACCTAAATCTACATGTAAAACTCTACGTACGTGGACGTGCTCACACATTGGTTTTAGATGAATCAAAACATGGTAATATCGTCATGTGTGGCGATACGTAACTTTTTTAAATTATCTCAATCCTGCTATTCTGACCTGCATGCTAGGCACACAGCTCTGCGAGAACCCAGCAGATTATTATTGGGCTTTCCGCAAACACGCGGCTAAAATTGGCGTAAATTTGCGAGCGCTACGGTGAGAAGTACGCCAATATCCAGGCCCGCGTGTACAAGATATACCACAAGCAATCACAGACGAAGTGTGTCCGTTCTCGACACAATACAGTGCCCTCGACGTCCTTTTCCCCTTGTTTTTCTGCGTCAACTTGCGAGCATGGATGACCGTTTGAACGTTTGTTCTGGCCAGGTAAGATGTTTTTGGGCCCTCTGGTAATGTTGAGTTTGCTTATCCTAATCTAAAAAGGTATCATCAAAATTGAAGCCAGCAGTCTCGTCCGTCAAATCTGAACTCATTGTAAGCCTTGAGGCACATAATTGTAGCGGCATACTTGTGGTGAGCAACTTTGTTCGAGCGGTGCTCGTCGCATGATCAAGCTAATACAATACAATTCGACATGATACAATGCATAGCACGCTTCGGGAGCTTTCTTTTCGATTCTAAGGCATAGATCGCGGCGTGTTGCCATCGTTGTCTTCATCTACTCTAGGTGGTTTCGTGACTCTTCGATACGACTCATTTGGTGAGAGCCTCTTGCCGTACATTCGGTCAGATCAGGTATCGAGCATGTTCGAAATGTGCATTCAATAGACAAGCGTCGCTTGCGTAAAAATGGATGTTTTGTGTTGAAAAAACCTTAGGATCCTTGGTAAGGCACTGACGATGACGATAATTAAGGCAAACCAATTCGTGACGATCAAGTATCGGTTCCATTAGTGAGTCTCTGGTCTTCAAAATAGTGCAGATGCACCAGCTATCTGCGTAGTCAAGTCAGAAAGGAATCAAAATCGATTAACTTGCATTTCTGTTCGTTTGCAGTTCAACAAACAAATGTGGCTTACTTGGGACACTCCAATTAATTGTGTTTCCAACTAATTCTGATGCCTTTGGAGTACATTAAAACAGTCACAAATTCTTTGAATAGGTCAGATTGGCATCAGGTATTCAATTAAAGACGTTCACGAGAAAGACTATCGCTACTCCCACCCACTCTTCACATGGTTCGAAAACAGCCCGCAGAGATCAGTCAGGCTGATGACGCTTGACATGTCGTAAGACCTTACAAACGGATGCGCTTTAAAACCAATTCTTCCGCAGCTAAAACTTTGCGATGAATGAACAATCAACATGCTGTGCGAACTTCGCCAAACATGGATATTTGGACTTCGAAATGTCGTAGACTAAGTCGATAATCACACTTTCGACATCGAAACAAGTTCAGTGCAAGTATCCGATGCACGAACCAAGTTACTGTGTACTGTTGCCGTGCTGACTTCTTTGAAAGCTTAACGAGGCGTTTCCAATCGCACACAGAATTTACACGTATGGTTTAAACCTGATAGCTGAACCACTCACTTTATGTAACGGGGCGCTGGAGACTCAGTACTGGTCAATTAGTACGGAGTTTACTATCACTGACTGTAGTGATAGTCAGTGCTCAGCTAAACGTAGTCTTACGCAGAGGAAGATAAACGACTAAGGCAAAGAGTCTAGTCGTGGTGAAAGTAAATCTATTAGTAATATAATAAAATTAGGTCATTTAATTCTTAAATCTCTGTTTGTCCTGACTTAATTATTATAATATAACTCAATGTATGATGACGTCTACTAACCACCCATTGAGTGCGTCTAGCATCGATTGGTGGGTTGATACCATCCCAATATCAACTAATGAGTAAACCCTTCGGTTATCCCAACAACATCGTCATGCTTTGTGATATTGTTAGAAGAATATTCGACGTAATATTATTTATTGTCAGATTGTTTTAATGAAAATGTCATGAAACGGGATACCCCGTTACACCACCCGTCCTTAAGTGATATTCACCGAGTGACAATCGGAACTTTGGAGCCACATATTGGGTGCCAACAGGACGGGGAGCACTTGTTGGTCAGATCTGTTTATTCTGCCTTTACCTCGCATAGTAAACCTGTCTATTTGAGGCGACCCAAAGCCTACGCAGTATGGAATTTCGCCAGCCTCAGCGTCAGACGACTCGTCGCCAGCAGCACATTCTCTGCCTGCAGCAAATGATGCTACAGACGCATGTGGTATCGCACCTCATGCACAGAGTGATTCCGTGTAAGGGGTTAGCTAATCTGGCGAGTCAGATGTGTCCGACTCGGGAAAGCTTTTAGATACATCGCGCTCACGTGCGGTGCTTCATCCATCAATAGACTTGCGGGGTGATCGGACTCGTGAGATGAATCACGGTCTGTTCGGCAGTAACGATGAATACGGTGATATGTACGATGACTCATCACTAAAGTCAACTCGTGCGCCATCCCACAAGCGCGTCGACGATAGCGCGAGCCGTTGTCATGATTGTCACCGTGGTATAGACAAAGGTACCACGTCGAAGTGCGGTGAGCTGAAGCCGTGGTGTTTGCCTGAACTGCTCATCAATCGCTCTTCCTACTCGACAAGTGAACACCATCGAATTTTACTATTCGATGCTCGTGAAATTAATGGTTTGGTCCCAGCGCGAAGAACTTTCGCATTGAAGAAGAACTTTATCTCTATGCTTTCTTCAAGCATCGATGGTACACTGGTAACTAAAAGCGTGACAAGGCCTCGCTTTTGGCGGCGTGGACCGCGTTCGTACAAAACGACAAGAATGGAAGAGAAGGACGGCTTTAAAATCTTCCAGCAATGCGCATCGAGGTCGAAAAGAGAACTCTAACCGGTGCAAGAAATTGGCTGCATTGCTTGTCGTGTGATGGAGGCATTCCTTACGTCCATGAGGTAACCCTTGTGCAAGTTGTGTTGACAACTCGCAGCGTGCACATTAGGACTTTTTTTCACTAACTCTGCCCTGGGGAAAGTCACACATCTTGGCTGAGATCCGGGACAAAATTGAAAACTTAAAATCCGTTTACCCACGTCTAAAGCTCGTGTTTACCGAATGGCCCTCGGATCTATCGGATGATTCTCTTGATTTTGGTAAGCGAGACCCTTAACATCAGACATCACCTGGGATCGAGGCTCCCAGCTGTCATACGATGAAATCAGCCCCCACCAGCAGACAAGGTTTCTTTGTCCGTTCCTCGTTTTTCACGCGGTAAACCACGATACGCTCCACGTGAAATGTCAACCACCGTGAGAATCCACTAGTGGCTCCGGTGGTGATGATAGGACAACGTCCGGCTTGGCTGCCGGGCTTGTCGTAGACTTTGGGTAACTATAATCGTTACCTGGTAGAGTTGAGGGAGGACCTTGATTACGAGTAAGATCGTCGGCACGCCTTGCTGATTACTGTACGACATCTTTGTACTGATCGGGAGAAGAGCCGATCACAATTCGCGCTCGATCAGCTTGAGTACGAACGCGAGAAGCGTCACTTGCGCGACGGGCTAGAGGCGGCTCGTCCCGAGACTGCGTTGCTTAAAGACTATCTTAGGAGTTTGGTCCGTGACCGCAAGATTCTGCTCGGGATGTTTGAGCGTGGTGGCCGTCTCGATTTTCGGAAGAGGCCTTGTACTGATGGTACGGGGGGAGACGACCAACATAGAACGTAGGATGCGTGCGCATCCTGCGGGGCAACTGAATTGTGTATGCATTTCCATTCCGGTACAACACACGAAAGGGACCAATGTATTTAGGCAGTAGTAAACTACTACCGATATTATTGACTTCATGTCCAGGTACGTTTACTGCAGACAGTAGTTATTGGTCTTTAACCTTTAATGAAATAACATTTGATCTTTCATTCTTGTCTGCGTTTCGTTTCTGGCGGTCCACCGCCTTTTTAATGGAGTCCTAAACGAAACGGACTACCGCCTCTCGAGTCAGCAAGAAGTTCTCTGCTGACTTGTTGTTGCGTCTATTAGGGCGCTTTGTAAGCACTTCCAAGCTACTCTCCTCTTCTTTAGCGAGGGTGTCCGCTTCCTCGCTGCACAATCGTTGACGATGCTATATATTCCAGCATCTTTTTCACGTTCTGATGCAGCAGCAGCGTCATCGCTACTGCTAAGGTCGACTGCGTCGAATCGACATTATCGATATCGACATCAAACTTATCGGCATCTGCGAATATACTTGATGAGCATAAGCGAAAACGGTATTTGCTCGAGCGATTACCCTACCCCCTTAACCCAGAGTCACTCTGTGTGAGGGCGGGAATACGTGGGTGGCGTAAGCCATTCACGCAGAACGGTGTATGCGTCGTGGACGCATGCACGGAGTTGTTGATGGCAAATTTGACCACTGGCAAGCTTGCACCCCGACTCGAAAAGGAGTAAAAGTATCTTCGAAGTATCTCCTCGAGGCCAAATTTTGCACTTTCTGTCAGACCACCCCGTTTCGGGATGGTAAGAAGTCGACATCCTTAGGCGTGTTACCAAAGTGCGAAACGCGGATTGCCAAACCTCTGCCGTGAGCCTAGGGATACGGTCGGATAACAGTTCAGGGGGTAAACCGTGAAGTCGAAACATTGTGTCGATGAAGACACGCGCACAGCCGTGTGCTTTGATCGATTCAGGGACTTCAGCACGATGCACTAAACCTGCTAAACGATTTACAAGCACAATAAACGCATTATTTCTGTGATTGTTATCGGAACTCGGAGACAAAGTCCATGGAAACGGACTCCCAACACTCTGCCGGGATCGGCAGAGGTTTAGTCGGTGCACGGGATAAGGGACTAGACTTCACTTGTTGACAGACCTTGCAAGAAAAAATAAACTTGCGGACAAACTGATTCTGATGAGCTCGTCAAAGTCGCGACTTACCGTAAGGTAATTCTTTTCCTTATCACGATGCCCGCCTGATGGCGCATTGTGACATTCGAACATGATGCGTAATCGCAAATCATTATGATCGGGTATGACGAACCGAGTCGTGTCGTCGGCGACTGCTGATTAGTAATGCAGAAAATTGCGAGTCGTATACCGATCCAAAGAGGAACGGTATAGAGCCGGCAAATATGACAAGAATTTTTAGGATGGGATCGTAAGGTGACCCATCGAACGGAGGAGATTCGTATCTTCTGCGTACGCCTTCTCCACGTCGTCGAGTAAAGGCGACGACCGAAAACTGACTGACAGCGCCGCAATAGTGGGCAAGGCCTCACTGTTGACGTATGTAGTTGGCTCGAAATCGGGCCGACGTGATAGCGAATCAGCGACGACGCTAGTCATCCTGGTTGGTACTCCACGGAGATTTTGAACTCCGCGGATAAAGACAACCACCTTGCCATTCGTTGCGAGAGGTGGAGACTGTCTATGGCTGTGCTTGGTGAAGCATGGTCCGTATAGATTATAAATGGTCTATCTCCCAAGAGGTAGACGCGAACCCTAGCCAGTGCGTATGTGGCAAAGTCACTTATTCAATTTTTGGACATGGATCGGACTCTGACCCTCTCCCTGAGACCGTCCATGTGGAAGTTGTCATAAAGGTCTTCGCACTGGCGTTTCCAGAACCGAAGTCTTTCGGGTCCATCCCATTACTTTTGAAGAGGCTGTGAGCATCGCTCAGAATGCTGAGCACAACTTAAAGTCGACCAGACTCGGTTGGAACGGGTATACCCAAGCTCTGCGAGAGTAATCCCAATGAATGCTTCGTCTTTTTGTATGCCTGAACCGATGGATCTCAGCAACACTGAAGGTGATGCTGAGGTTGCGGAGCAACAACATGTAGTGCGACGGTGTAACACGTGCGGAAGCACTAAACACTTGCGTCCCACTTGTCCATTGCTCAAGCAGCTCCAGACTCGTGTGATTCGGAACTCCGGCCTCAACCATAAATCTGGTATGGTGCGGGGAAAATTTTTGACACCAAGTAGACGCGGGGTGCCCTACTTGGGTAGAACTAGGTTCTGTCACTTCTCGACGAGGTAGGTTGGAGCAGCGCTTAGTTTCAAAGAGCTTTGAGCCAGCCAGCACAGAGCGTGGATACAAGCCTGGCTTGCTAGTCGTCGTGGCGAAAGGTTAAGGCTTTGAGAAGCATTGGTCGGTTTTGATCGATTCCGGGGCATCATGTAATTATGCTCGACGTCGTTCCCATGAGGGGAGTCTGCAATATGATGAAGCGCCCGAAGCGCATGAAAGAGATTCGATCACCGTTTATTCAGCGACTGGTAGTCGCGTCGCTGTGCATAAAGTTCCGGTGAACTTAGGTATAACGTTTTTGAACTCGGACAGTATTACACACTGTCTTGTCCTCGATTTGGATTCAAGATATGATCTCATCCTATGTATGGCTCGGCTTGAACGCCATGAGCCATGGATTGGTTGGAGGTCTTAAACCTTAGGCCCACGCGCAATGCTACTAGCGAATATGTGTAGAGTCATAAACCCACCTTCGCTAGGCAATAGAAGCAATACCGGCGCGAGTCATTGACAGAAGATTTCAACGTGCTCGACATTGGAATGTACGAGTTAGTTAACTATAATGTCAATGACATAAGAATGAGCGGGGCTCTTTCACCGTATGTGAAGAGGATTAATCTCCGTTGAGTGATATCGTTGTGATAATGAGTTACTGCATGCTGTAGGTATATTTGGCCTAGGGCCAAGACATCAAGAATGTAAATATCTGATGTGAGTGGGGTGACACGTGAAATTTCACCGAGTGAAAGCGGCCGAGATAGCACCTCACTGAATGTCGGTAATAGCATTGATGGCGAGAAGCCAGAGCATGCAGGGCTAGGCTCGCATGATGTACGTGAAGGGGAACGTCAAAATCGACTGGGTTAAGAGTTTGAGTTACGTGACTCTCTACCGGATGTCGTCCAAGACATGAGCCATCGTACAGAGGGCGCTAAGGTTGATAGCAACTTCGGACAACCCATTGTCCCAGGCTTTAAGAGGCGTGATATGTCTTCAACACAAGAATCCCGAATTTGCAGGAAGCAACGTAGTGATTAGAGTATAAATACATTATATACACTTGTCAACTGATTGACTGGTCTTGTTGATGGCAACATTATTCTTGAGATGCTTCTATTATTTAACGCCCTTTTAAACTAGACGAGGTGGCTGATGTCGAGTTCAGCCAATCCTTGAAGGCAGGAAGGTTATCCAATTAGTGGTCATTCGACCTGATGTTGAGTTAAACTCATCCGCTTTATTGGATGAAACAGTCCTTGAGGATACGAGAGCAACGCTCAGTGCGCGTGATGGATCATCAACCCTTAAGGATCTTGTTGATCATTTCTATCCCATGGTGAAGGAGTATCAAGACGTCATGTATCACAACAACCAATTTGTCTTGCCTCCTAATAGAGGTATTCGTCATGAGACTGACTTGGTTCCTGGAATTCAATACTGCGTGACACGGGAGTGACCCTTAGCAAAGGAACAGTGTAACATCATTGACAACTTTTTTCGTGCAAAGCACGCAGCGTAAAGAGTTCGTGAGAGCTAATCTCCCTTATTTTACACCGATATTTTTTGTCAGAAAGTCCAATGGAAATTGGCGCATTTTCCATGCTTACAATAAGCTTAATGCGACCACCGGCTCAGACGCTAATCCATATAAAGATCTTTTCAGAACAATATGGTGGGATGCACAATGTACACTGGGCTCACATAAGTCTATAATTACCAATGGTTCATGCGGGAGAGCGAGATTCCGCTGACAGCGGTCAGTACTCCGAGCGGTATGCCCTGGGAGTGACTCATTAAGACGCAAGGGTTATTCAATATCCCTGTTCATTCAATCGTCTTGTGACGCAATTGTTCAGACATCATAGAGGCTATGAACGAACGTACTTTGATGACATCTTTGTCCAAAGTCGTGCTATGACAGTCGGTCCGGTGTGGATAATCATGTTGACCATTTAAGAGCAGTGCTCGAGTGCACACGCACGAATAAGTTGTATGCCAACGCATCTAAATGCATCTTTGTTGCAGAAGAGATTTAGTTTTAGGGTGCTTCGTTTGGGAAGCGAGGCCTTCGAGCGGATCCCGCTAAGGTAAAAGCCATAGTTAATTGGACGGTTCCTAAGAAACAAAAGGACTTACGTAAATGGCTTGGCATTACCAATTACTTACACAAGTATCAACTACGTAGACATGGATCGGCCAAATCGAATATCTTAAAGAAGGATATGCCGTGGTGCTGGACTAGCAACGAGCACGATTCCTTTCAACCCGCTATAAAGAGTCTCTTTCATACGCCAATCTTAGCTTTGCCTGATCCTGATCGGCCTTTCATGTCGTCTATGGCGCATCTGACTTTGTCATATGCAGTACTCTGTTACAAACAGATATTGATGAACGAGAGCGTGTCATCGCGTTTGAGTCTCGACAGCTCAAAGCTGCGGAAAAGAACGACCTAGTTCATGAAAAGGAGTTAATTGCATTGAATGATGCTGTTGTTAAATTCGGAGTTCACCTGCTTGGCTCCAAGCCGTTTTTTTCGATACCGATAATGCATCATTCCGTACTGCGACCCATTTGCCTCACCTCTCTCAGAGAATGGCTTGTTAAATTTACTTCTTTGTCGAGTATAACTTCGAGGTGAAGTATAATCCGGGCACGAAGAATGATTTGGCTACTGCGCTGTCTCGCAGGCCTGACTATAAGCTTGCTCATGTTACGACTCTGTCGTCATCGGTCACTGACCTAAATGGTACGACTTATGCCAAGGATGAACACTGTGGAGCTATGCTACGTGCTCTTGGGAGCGAGGAGTTTAAGGACTCAGACATAGATTTTTTGGCACGTTTAAGTGCGAAGCTACATCGATATTCGATCAATCAAGGCCTGTTGTGCTACGGCACAGATGTTGAGGAAAATTCTCATATCGTTGTCCTTCATGATAAGAATTTGAAGTATCCTATCTTCTATACTGCACATATTACTGCATTGAGCGGTCATCTCGGTCGTGAGAAGATCTATGGCTAACTAAGTCAATACTATTGGTGGCCCAAATTATATGATTGGGTGAGCCCATATGTGTGTACGTGTGAAACGTGTCAACGGGTGAAACTCTCAGCTCACGCGGCGGCGACGCTAGCTCGTTTTCCTGCTCAAACGGGTGTTTGGAGTCCATCAACATGAATTTCATGATCGGTTTACCGAACGATTCGTACGGAAATACGGGTATTGTGGACTTTGTTGACCGTTTGATCAAGATGGCTCATTCAGTAGTGGTGCCAGTACCATTAATGGTGAATATACAGCTTCGCTATTTACCGATCGAGTTTTTTGACGACACGGTGTGCCCGTGGCAATTGTCCCTGCTTGATACCCTCGCTTCACTAGGAACTTTTGGAAGTCCTTTTCAATGTGCTAGGTACACGATTGCAAATGTCCACAGCGGATCGTCCTCATACCGATGGTCAATCCGAGCGAATGAATCGCGTTATTGGTGACATATTACGCATTGTCTGCATGAATACGCCAAACCGTTGTAGCTCGATGTTCCCTGTCGTTAAGTTTGCGTTGAAAATCGGTATTCATGCCTCCACAGGCTTTACTTCGTTTTATCTGTGAACATTCTCACACAATCTCGCGTTCCGTTAACGCTACCACTGCGTGATTCACGGCTTGGTGGAGAAGAGATTGCCGATCCGCTTGCTGAAATCAGCCTGCTACTTTTCAAAATCAGGTAAGCGACTTTCTCGCAACGCGATTAAATGTCTTAAGACATGTGCGTGACGCACTAGCTGATAGCCAAGATAAAAAGAAACAACAGGCTAATGATACAGGTAGATGTTGTATTGAACGTTCTGAGGTCAGAGACCAAGATCTAGTCAATGCTAAAACTCTACCTACAAATATAGTATTCGCTGTCTTCAAGACAAAGCTGCATTCGAGCTTAATAGGATCATTCACGATCGTCGTAAAGAAGGAGCTTGCGTATACGCTCAACCTTCCGCGCTAACTGCGCACACACCTTGTGTTCTACGTTGGCTTACTTAATTCGTATCGTAATCCGTCCCACGTGAACTTGTAGTCGCTTACGCTGCGACATTTTGCCTTGCCATCGGCTGTTGAATTCGTAAAGGATGTCAAGCTGAGCCTTCATCCGGTTTTGACCCAACTCCAACGCCTGAACACGGGCATGCATCGCGTCGAGCACACTTTGGGTATTACCCAAGGTCTCACAAGGCAGCTCATTTCGAGAGTCAGATTCTCATGCTCCTCTTTCGGTATATTGACCACCACCGACGCTGCTCGATGAGCGATAGAACCGCCAGTTACATGTGTAGAGACTGTAGAGACTCCTGAAACGACGTCGTCGTCATGGCCAATACCAGTATCTGGTGAAGTGGCGTGGGTATCCGGAGTCGAAAAACTCATGGGGGGATGAGATATCCCTTCGGCATGATTGACCATTCGCCGTTGGATGTTTGAGCATCGCGGCAAGGGTCGCCCTGCGACCGAGAAAGATTCTAACCAATAGTGGTGGGAGGTATGGAGCTGCTCCAGACCACAGGGTCGGAACCTGCGGCTACCGGCGTAGCCGAAGCATAGCGTAAACGATTACGCAACTGTCCCCTGGCCTTGATACTAGCGTATTCGTACAGAACCTTTTGTTCAAGGCGAACATTTGGCTCATCGGCACTTGCTCTCAGAGCCGTCATACTGCTGAGGTGTCGCTTGCGATACACTTAGCGAATGAATTGGTTGTCTCCCTCTTTAGATAACTCACCGGCGAACAATAGCATGGGCACGCTCTTAACCTGTCGAACTGGAATGCCACGGACTAGGCTCTCAAGTTTCGCCTCGTATTGACCTTGTGTAGTCAAAAAGAGTATGAGGTACCTCTCGTGCAGCTCTTGGCGGAAGGAAATGTCCATGGGCGATGTAGAATCTGGTCAAAGGCTACGGGCCACCGTTTGACGGAGACTTCCCCCCACGTCAATTGTTAAGAACAAATAACCGCTACGCTTTTAAATGACCTTCTTCGTCTGGGCACGGTGACGAGTACTCTCCTCGCGTTGTAGAATCAACTCTTGCTGCTCGTCGAGCGGGTTGGCGATCAAGTTTTTATCTTCACCTGTTGCATAATGCTGCGTTGGTTTCACCACGTTCGACGAACGGATTTTTTGCGAAAAGAGGTCGTACTTCAGGCACAGGTGGCTTGGGATCCATCCCTTATTCACCATGGACATCGGTATCGCTACCATAGTCCACATAATCATCGAGTCCAAGGTATGAAGAAAGCGTCGGAGACTCACGGGTTAGCGATGCCATGTTGTTTAGTGTTTTGGAAAACCGTGAGGTTATAGCGCACACACACCGTCCTCTTCGAAGAAAGACTTCTATTGACTTTTTGTGGTAACGTCAGTCTGGTGGGGGAGGGTGTAACGGGGTTACACCACATGTGTGTCTCACACAGCATGCGTGGTAAATTACACGTATGCTTTACATAACATGTGTGGGTTACGCAAAAACCTAAGTCCAATCAAAGATGATGTAGGAACACTATATCAGTTGTTGGAGGGTGACGTGAGTCAGCCACCGAAATACGAGGTCTTTTAAGAGGTATTAATTAGATCATTAGTGTCTAGATAAAGTACGTTAGTCTGAGTTGATCTTTTAGAATAAACACATGAAACGTTTAGTACCCCTGTTGATCTTTTATGACACAAGCCTTCCTAAGGCGTCTACAATCGTTGACAGTATAGTAAAGCTTTGTAAAGGTAGCTCTCTTGAGCACTCGGCGCGGTGATTCTTGAAAACGTTTGGTCTCCAAGAAGGTCTCCAAGAACATGTACCATCAGCTATTTGAGCTTGTTGATTTTCTGAGTCGAGCTCTTTAAACTATGTTCTCGTAGAGCGTTAACGTCTTTATCTGACTTAAGGAGATGTGTAGCTTCGCTACAGGCACTATGGGAGGTGGTACAATTCTAGTATATTTAATCTAGGCACAACCTTGAAAGGACGAAAAATGTATTTTTAACTGACTTGATGCCTCCCTTGATGCCATTTTCTGTTTGACTCGCTGCCGTATCTCTTTTGCGTTTGATTATATTGACGCATTAAAGTCTCATGTGTGATTTAATTAAAGCTCTGCTTGTCCTATTCCTGTATCTCTTTGAATTTAATGAGTAAAGACAATATTATTAGTTCCCCTTAGTGCGGCATTGCTGTAAAGCTGTCGCGAATGTTCTAGCACATCGGAATTTTAAATGTACACTCATGCGCATGATGACAAACGTTTCCGCTCATGCCATATTCTGCTTGGGCGACTTTATCATCCAAAAGCTGGTCTCATTTTGTGCACATCCAGAGATATGCCAATTACGATCAATGCTTACTCCACTAGGTTACTCGCTTCCATGAGCATGTGACGCGGTCTCGCCATCAGACATAGCAGGAAAGATCCAGCCACCAAAGGCGCTCATGCGGAGACGGGCATTTGTGTGTTGCGCCTCTGTCGTTGCATTTCGATCGATAGTAAAACGTTTTGCGCAGGGTGTTGTGTAAGTTCGTCTCGAAAGTGTAATTACAGGTATCTCAGTACAATTTCTCCTGTTTGGATAGGATTGCTGCTTCTGATATAATCTTAATCGTTTCCGTAAGGCAGAAGTCTAAATGGCTGGTACATTGAATATGCGTCATCATTTGCAAGCATTAGAACAATTTGAAATTTGTCGGAACAGCTTCGCTGTCGATCGAAGCGTGCGCACGAACATCTTATTTGGTAATCTATTTGACGCTGATAAATATCCGCTAGTAATACGCAAACTGAAGTGAATGCTGTCGGTAGTATGGCTTCGTAAATTAAATGCTGACTCTACTTGAACATATGAGCTACAGCAGCAGAATTGAGTACATACCTTGCATGAAGATCATTCGTCGAAACTTTGACCTGCTCACTAAAGAGATCGCTTAGCAAGCCATATCTATTCATATTCATAGCTTAAAAATCTTCAACAAAGCAATTAAGATCGCGACCAGTTTTCGGTGGGAAAGAAAGCTTTCACCTCATGTGCTTGCCGGCAAAGATTTCTTCGTCATCTTTTCTTGTCACTTGAGACAGCGAGCAGTCATTCGAAGGGAACCGTCGAGTCGATGAAACCAAAGCTCTGTCGAAGCTGATAATAAGTATGAAAAAGCACTCGAACAGCAGAAACGAGATCGGACCATGTGTCTATCTTGAAAAGTATATAATATTAGCAGCACTTGATACCGAATACCTTTTCACCATCAATATGCAGACTTTTGTGTATTAAACAAATATATGGAAACATGAGCAGAATGGACGCAGTCACATGTGATAATTTTAGTCGGTCGTGCAAATGGAGTATAGTATGTCCGTTCATACTTGTTTGCAGCAGTCATTGGCACTCTTCAAGTCGTGGCAAACAGTCGCCTGTAGAGGCACCAGCCATCCAGTCAGGAAGGAAAAATGTAGTAAGACCAAGCAAGGCTTTGTAAAGTCGATGTAACTGGGCCCGCTCTTACCATATAAGTGGTAAGACCTTGATTTGATTGAACACAAGGCTGCGTATTCCCGACGTCTCTTACACATGAAGTAAGAAGCGCTAGAAAAAAAACAGAGCTAGGAAGATGTGATTGAAGGAAATAAAGAGATGTAATGAATGTAGTTAAGTTTCCCAATAAATCATCTTTGTCTTGAGCTACCTATATTAAACTACAATCTCCTATGCGGGTTTCTAGCTCGCCACTCATTACGCGCGTCCAGCAGCGATTATAACAGTCAGAAAATTCAATATTTAAAGGAAATGTTGCCAACCATTTCCTTTTAATATTGATTTTTGTAATGTTTTACATGGATCTTTTTGGCTTAGTATTGAAGTATGGTTTTTTGTTATTTTTTTGTAGTAGTTCGAGCGAAAATGCCTTAATTCCGTGATGCTCAATTCATGCGTTTAAACTAAAGTTTTTTTGTTTTTCTTCAACTTGGTTTTTATATGGTGCGAGTATTTTTATTAGTTTTAATTGGATAACTTAATTATGCATATTTTTAAATTATCTGATTTAAACTTTTTTTTATAAATATATGTAATAATCTAAGTAAATTGCTAAATTCACATCCGTTTTCCTTAGGACACACCCTTCCTTCAAAATCTTTTATATACAAGGTACGCAATCGCCGTTTGACAAAGACGGACGAAGACGAGTAAAATATTATCCGCAATACCGGATTGTTATAAATCACTTCTCCGCAGTCAGCCGGCCTCATCGTCCTCGTAAAGAATTCAACCGCGTTTTGCAAGGTCTTCTTCACTCGTGATGTGCCGTATGCAATAGGTAGGCCACCAGCATTTCTTGTGCGTGAGGCATTTATTTGAGTTGTAAACACGGAGACCTGCTGTTGTGTAGAGCAATTCCGTCAGCGGCGTGGGCAAGCTCTCGTCGATCAGCTCTTGGATGAGTCTTTTGCGTCTGAGGATTGCACCATCCCACGCCAAGACTTACTCGAGCGGGTGAAAGGATGTACGGGAATCTTTTGCCTGATAATGGACAAAATTGATGCTGAAGTTCTGGACGCTGCTGGGCCTTCCCTTCGTGTGGTGTCCACAATGTCAGTTGGCCACAACCACATCGATGTGGATGCTTGTTGATCGCGTAACGTGAAAGTCGGTTACCCCCCCCGGTGTATTGGACGCTTCGACTGCTGAGACAGCGGTTGCACTAACATTTGCAACCAAACGACGACTGCTCGAATGCGCGACAAGCGCTAAAGCTGGAGAGTGGGGTGTCTGGCAGCCATTCGAGTATTGTAGATCCGATGTCACTGGCAGCACGGTTGGCGTGGTTGGTCTCGGACGGGTTGGAACGACGTATTCACGCACGATGAAAAACGGCTTTAATTGCAAGATTCTAAATGCTGGACCACGTAAGAAGCCTGGCAACATTAAGTCGTTAGAAGGCGACCTCGATTATGTCAAGTTTGTGGACATACAGACGCTACTACATAACGATGTCACTTTCACGTAGTAGACGCTACTACGTGAAAGTGACATCGTTAGTCTTCATCAGCCACTAACAGATGCGACTCACGACAGCTTTGTTGCAAGAGAGCTAGAAATTTTGAAATCTAGCGCTGTTTTGGTCAACACTGGTCGGGGCGAGCTAGTAGAGCAGAATGCACTTGTGCAAGCTCTCATGAGCCAAGTCAATTGCAGAGCTGGCTTGGATGTGACGACGCCAGAACCGCTCTTCCCTACTCATCCACTGTTTGTGCTGAAGAATCGCGTTGTGATGCCACACATCGACTCAGCCTCGATGAAGACTAGGCAATCTATGGCGGATATCGCTGTTGCTAATCTCATTTCCGGTGTCCGAGTGAAGAGTTGCAAGGTGAAGTGTGCTGATGTGTGAGGCTAACGAAAGGATGTCGATATGGACGCATTAGTCTGTTTGATTCTTTGCCTCTGACAACTAAATGTAGCGAACATAGTCGACCATAGCCGCTTTTTGGACTCGTTTGCAATATATGTAGACAATTTTTTGTCCTTAGCAGAGCCTCTTAGATGACTTGTGTACAACCTTAGCGCTTTCAAGATTCTGAACAAGACGCTTAGAGTCTTG
This sequence comes from Hyaloperonospora brassicae, assembly GCA_947650285.1. Lineage (NCBI taxonomy): Eukaryota > Oomycota > Peronosporomycetes > Peronosporales > Peronosporaceae > Hyaloperonospora > Hyaloperonospora brassicae. Next base: position 379,209 of record CANTFL010001264.1, on the reverse strand, counting down.
TCGATCGAAATGCGATATTTATTTCATAGTTACCTCTGCGTAATCGTCACAACGACAATACCGACGTAGAGCGTATATACGCGACAAGACTGAAGACCAGCCACACGCATTTACAGCTGGTAGCGTAGTGAAATTTCTACAATTCGTTGGTGCTGGTATAGTCAGCGTCTATAGAAGAGCTATTATTAGCACCAGAGAAAGAAGCCCAATTTGATTGATGGGAAGTGCGGCCGGTGCAGTTGCTTGCTATCTAGAAGCGAGTAACTGCAGTAGGTATGGAGGAAATGTTGTTATATGTCCTAGCATTATTAATGTCCACCGCTAAGGGGAAGCTGTTGTAGATGCAGTGTAACGGGGCACACCCTTGCGTAACTTAACGCAAGGGATTTGGGTGCCCCGACGGACGTACACGTGGCGAGCGAGGAAGCGTAGGTAGGGTAAAAGTAGAACTGTTATATTAATAAATTAAGTCTTTAAACTACTATCTCTTCGTTTGACTTAATTCAATTATACTAATATAACTGCATGTATGGTGACGTCTCGTCACCACTCATTGCGCGCGTCTTGCGGCGATTGGTGGGTTGATATCATCACGATATCAACCAATGAACAGACCCTTTTGGTCGACCCTTCAATATCACCGCTTTGGTGATATTGTTTAAAGAATATCCATCTTTATATTCTTTATTGTCACTTTCCTTAAGTGACAATATCATGTAACGGGCTGCCCCGTTACATCACCCCCCCTTAACTGATAGTCACCGTGTGACTATCGAAATATGGAGGCCACCCGTTGGCCACCATTGGGACAGGGAGCACTTGTTTGGTCCGTTCCACTCACTTTCCGCTTGACCTCGCATAGTTAACATGTCTATGCGAGGTGACTCAAGACCCACACAGCCTGGTGCTGTGCAAGCCTCTGCGGCAGACGCTTCGTCGTCTGCCGCCCCTTCTTCGCCTGCAGCAACAGGTGCTGCAGGTGCACGCGGTATCACGCCGCGTGCGCACGATGACCCCGATGTGGAGGTCATCTACTCTGGCGAGTCAGACGTGTCTGACTCGGGCAATGCTCCAGAGGCGTCTCGCTCACCGGCGACGCCTCAGTATTCGCCAAGGCCACTGCCGAACGAACGGACTCGTGATTCGCATCACAGTCTGTTCGGCAGTGATGACGATGATCAGGGTGGTGAGTTCTATTCTTCACCACCGCCGGCTCGTGCGTCATCGCACGAGCGTGATGACGATGGCGCGAGCCGTCGTCAATCTGGGAGCCGTGGTACCAACAAGGGTACCACTGTGAAGCGTGATGAGTTGAAGCCGTGGCGTTTGCCCGAACAACTCATCAATAGCCTGTCTCACGAGACAGGCCAACACCATCGAATACCCTTATTCGATGCAACCGAGCTTCACGGCTTGAGTTCCAGCGCGAAGAACTTTCGCGCTGAGGAAGACTTTTATCTCGATGTCTTTCCTAGACATCGATGGTACAACAGCAACCAAAAGCGTGACAAAACATCGCTTTTGGCTGCGTGGAACGCGTTCGTCCAAAACGTCAAGAATTTTGGACGAGAGGGGTGGCTCAAGAAACTTGAGGCAACACGCCTCAGGTTCGAACGGCGAACGCCAACCGGTGCTAGGTACCGGTTGCATTGTTTATCGAGTGAGGCAGGCATTCCTTGCCTCACATGGGGAGACCCTTGTGCGAGTTGTGTTGACAACTCGCAGCGTGCACATAGGGATGTGTACTCCCTAAATTCGCCCTGGGGAAGGGCACACATCTCGGCTGAGATGCGTGACGCGATTGCAAACTTGCAATCCGTCTACAAGCGCCTAGGGCGTGTGTTTACCGATGGGCCACAGGACTCATCGGATGGGTCTCGTCATAGTGGCGGACGAGACCTTCAACATCCATCAACAGCTGAGAGCGGGGCTCCCAGCTGTTCCAAGAGGGTGGATACCCCCTCCACTGGACGAGGTAGCTCGTCCTTGATCCTGAATCGTCACGGTGATTCAAGATACGCTCCACTAGAAAGCGTTGATCACCGTGAGCATCCACCAAAGGATGTGGTGGAGGAGGAAAGACCTCCTCCAGAACCCCAGGCCCACCATCTCGACCCTTACGAGATGGATCGCGCAATCGATGAATTGCGCGATGACTTGAAGCACGAGCGCGACCGACGCTACGCTTTGACCGACACCGTGCGGAAGAACCGCAAGGGTCACGAGGCTGATCGGGCGAGGGATCGCGCCGATTATGCCACGGCGCAGCTTCAGGTCGAGCGGGATGTCCGCTCCTTTTCGGCGAGCTGGCGACAGCTCGCGGAGAGATAACTCGGTTGAATACCGAGGTATCATATCTGCGCGACCAGACGGATCGTCTGGAGCGCGAACGCAAGAACTTGATGGATGTTCTTGAACGTGGGGGCTATCTTCATCGGAAGAAGAAGGCTCGTACTGACAGTACGACCTAAGCCTCCCCACGTAAAATGTAGGATGCGTGCGCATCCTACGTGGCAATTCGAGTGTGTATGCATTGCCCTTGCGATGCAACACTCGAAATGGCCCAATGTATTTCGGCAGTAGTTTACTACTGCCGACACTAGTGACTGCATGTCCAGGTAGGTTTACCGTTGACAGTAGTACTAGGTCATTAACCTTAAATGAAAGAACATTTGCTCTTCCATTCTTGTCTGCGTTCCGTTTCTGACGGTCCACCGCATTTGCGATGGAGTCCTGAACGAAACGGACTACCGCCTATCGAGTCAGCAGGAAGTTCTCTGCTGACTCTTTGTTTTGTCTAGCAGTGCGCTTCGTGCGCACTGCTAAGAGATTGCTCTCTTCTTCAGCGAGGTTGTCTTCTTCCTCGCTGACATAATCGTTGGCGATGCTGAATATACCAGCATCGTCATCATCATCCGAATCAATAATAGCGTCTTCGCTATTATTGAGATGATCTTCTTCATCGATGTCGACTTGATCGACATCGGCATCATACGTGACGACGTTTGCGTCGACACGCGATGAGCAAGAGCCAAAACGGTTTTTGCTCGAGCGAGTCCCTCCCCCCTTTATTCAAGAGTCACACTCTATAAGGGTGGGCACTCGTGGATGGCGTAGGCCATTCACGTAAAACGGTGTGTGCTGTGTTGAAGCATGCACCGAATTATTGATGGCGAATTCCACCATGGGTAGGAATTCGCTCCAACTCGGAAACGAGTGAACATATCCTCGAAGAATCTCTTCGAGGACACGGTTCGCACGTTCCGTCTGACCATCTGTTTCTGGATGGTCAGAAGTGGACATCTTCAATCGTGTTCCGAGAGTACGGAACACGGTTTGCCAAAATTCCGCCGTGAACCGAGGGTCACGGTCGGATACGAGTTCACGGGGTAACCCGTGGAGTCTAAAGACCGTGTCTAGAAAGACACGAGCACAACCTTGAGCCTTGATTGACTCAGGGACAGCAGCAAGATGGACCATCTTGCTGAATCGGTCCACAAACACAAGAATACCATTATTCTTGTGAGCGTCTTCGGGAAACCCGAAGACGAAGTCCATTGAAACGGACTGCCAGCACTCTGTCGGAACAGGCAGAGGCTGCAATGGCGCACGGGATGAAGGACTAGGCTTCACCCGTTGACAAACTTCGCAAGCACGTATGTACTTGCGAACAAACTGATACTGGCGGGGCCAGTAAAAGTCGCGACTTACCGTGAGGTAAGTCTTTTCTCTACCACGATGGCCGCTTGTTGGGGCATCGTGACACTCATACATGATGCGCAATCGCAAATCATGATGAGCGGGTACGACGACACGAGGCGTGTCGTCGGCAACAGCTGTATAGTACAGCAATCCGTTGCGTGTACTATACCGATCCGATGAGGATCGGTACAAAGCCGGTAAATCCCTCATGGATTTACTGGATGGATTCACCAGATGATCCATCAATCGCAGAAGATCCTTATCTTCCGCGTATGCCTTTCGTACGTCGTCAAGTAGACTTGACGACGGGACACTGACTGACAGTGTCGCAACAGTGGGCTTATCCTCACTGTTGGATTGTGCGTCCGGCTCGAAATCGGGCCGGTGCGAAAGAGCATCCGCGACGACATTGAGTCGTCCCGGTTTATACTCCACGGAGAAGTTATACTCCGCGAAGAAAGACAGCCACCTCGCCATTCTTTGCGAGAGGTGTGGGCTGTTTACGGCCGTGCGTAGTGACGCATGGTCCGTGTAGACAACAAACGGTCTATCTCCCAGGAGATAGACGCGAAACTTAGCCAGTGCGTATTTCATGGCAAGGCGTTCCTTGTCATGCACTGGGTAATTACGCTCAGCTGCTTGCAGCTGACGCGACTGATAACAGATGACGCGCTCCGCGCCATCTGCATCGAACTGCATTAACGCACAGCCGATTGCGAAATCGCTGGCGTCACAGACCACATGAAATGGTCTGTCCTGATCTGCAATCGCCAAGATCGGCGATTGCATCAAGCTTTGCTTGATACCTTCAAAGGAACGCTGGCACTCAGCGTTCCATGACCACTTGACATTTTTCTTGAGCAAGCAAGAAAGATGAACAGTCATCTCGGCGTAGTTGCGCGAGTACTTGTGCAAGTACGCCGCAAGACCAAGGAACTTTCGAAGTCCCTTGACATCGACTGGCACTGGCCAGTCGGTGATCGCCTTGATCTTTTCGGGATCAGGGCGTACGCCGTGTTTCCCCACGATGCACCCAAGAAGTGGTATTTCGCTAGCCGCGAATATACACTTCTTGAGGTTGGCGTACAACTTATACTTGCGCATAAGTTGAAGAACCTGACGAACGTGAGTTCTGTGAACTTCAACGTCCGTCTTTCCGTCCATAGCCCGGCTATGGACGAACACATCGTCGAAGTAACTCGGTGCGAAGTCTCGCACCGGTCTCAACAGATTTGTTACACATCTGTTGAATGTTGCAGGGGCATTGCTCAGCCCCTGTGGCATCACTAGCCACTCCCACAGCATCCCGCTGGGGGTACTCACTGCCGTGAACGGGACGTCCCGTTCACGCATCAGGATCTGATAGAATCCATCCATCAGATCCATGGACGAAAAGATGGTACTCTTTGACATACCATCTACGATGACGTCCTTCCTCGGTATCGGCGTCTGAGCCGGTACCGTTGCAGCATTCAACTTGTTGAATGCGTGCACTATCCGCCACCCTCCTGTGGCCTTTCGCACACAGAAGGTCGGAGAGCTGTGAGGGGATGTTGATTCCCTCACATGGCCCGCTGCTAAGCGATCGGCAAAGAACTTGTCGATCGCTATCACTTGTTCACGAGGCAGTGGCCACTGCTTCATGACACAGTATTTCGAGCCCGGTTTGAGCTCGATCTCGTGTCGAGTGCCTTTGTCCTTAGGCAACTCGCAAGGTACGGATTCAGGGAACACATCCCTGAATTCGATCAAATCCTTATACAAAGGATTTGTCTGAAGTGACTCCCAGGATTGGGACGCGTATCGCTCAATCCGAGTCTTCTCATCGAGGACACTTTCGTCCATCGATGAGCTGCTGAGAACCCGTTCGTTCTCAGCAAATACTGTTGCCGACCGAATGTCGGTCACATACTCGTCCTCTGTGACGAGTATGCAGATCTGCTTGACTTTGCCACTACGCAGATCACGCAAGAACCGTTTCGGTTCTAGCGTTGGCAACTGAGTTATCGCCGAAGTCAACTTCGGAGGCACAATCAGATCAAGCGTATAAGCGCCTACGCTTGATCCGTCATTAACCAAGACGTTCAACGTCTCGGTTTCTTCCTGGGAACTTGCTTCCACAGGTTGCTGAGGGCCTAATCCCTCAGCAAGCGACTCTTGAGGAATTCCTTCCTCAAGTACGTGGGGACTTATTCCCTCGACGTCTTCCGACTGTGGCTGTGCAACCACAGTCAGGAACCGATCCTCTACGGTCGACTCTCCAGTCGACCTAGGATTTTCATGTTGCCCCTTGGAGGCAACAGACTTCTTTCTTCTAAGATGCTGCCCGCTAGGCATGCATCCATGTCCCGGTCCACTCGACTTATTCGAGTGGTGGACCTTCGGCGCAGCCTGTACTTCTGTACAGCCGCCGGGAGCTTGCTCCACAGTGTAGTGATCAACTACACTGTGATCTTGTGCAGTCGTGCTAACGACCGTACCGCAAGTGAGGCCATCGCACTCACTCGCAGAACATCCACACGCTTGTGGACGCTCCAAGATGTTCATCAGATGGCCATCTGATGAACAAGTAGCAGGCATCTTCACGGATCGATGCTGCCAGCTCACCCTTGGCTCGTATTTTCTGAGCCAAGGTAATCCCAGGATGACATCAAATTTGTCATCCAGATCTAGTACGATGAAATCATCATCGTACTGCTCGCCCTCTAACGTGTAGTGGATTCCTACTACACGTTTCTCAACGGTTATCGATGCGCCTGTTGCAAGGCGCACCGTCATCCTTGTGAGGGGAATGTCGCGCTCAACGAACTTGAGCCTACGACCCTCTAGTGAATGGCGACGAACAAAGTTGTTCGACGCCCCACAGTCTACTAGGGCACGAAGCGACAAATCATTTGTCGCTTCCAACTTCAAGGTGATGAGAGACACCTCATCACCAGGTGCAGAGACACACAATGATTGTGTATCTGGAGCAACTTTCGTCAAGAGATTTGCAAATTCTCTTGAGGTTGCTGGATCAGTAGGGCGCTCCGCCCCTACTGACCCCGACCATTTTTTGATGGTCCGTCTCGCTGTTGCGGCTTCGCAACAGCGCTGGACCCACGCCCATTGCCCTTTCTGGCGAATGGTCGTCCATTTCGCTCAGTACTGTTTGGTACTGGGCGCGGAGCACTACACTCGTATGCGTAGTGCCCTAACTTCTGACAGCGATTGCACCTCTGCAATCGCTTGTTGCTTGTAGAGCGAGGTCTCTCGCTCTCAACATAACAGAGGTCCATTGGTTCTGGACCTCCGATCTCTTGTCGTCTCGGTGGACGGTAAGAGTTTGAGCTAGCATGAGCCTGTCTCATGCTAAAGTCTTCCTGTTCCGCGGCTGATATCGCTTCTTCAAGCGTATTCAGCTCAAGGCGGAACAGGTGGCTTCTGACGGGCCCTTCTGCGAGCCCTTGCATGAACACCGTAATCAACGTGTGTTCATGAACTGGGTTTGCAGTTATACTACTCGCAAGGAGTCGTATATGTTGTGACTAAGCGTGCACATCACGCTTACCCTGCTTGAGTTTCAGGAGCTCTGAACGAGCCCTGAACTCAGCACGTGGCGGCTCAAACGTTTGTCTGAGCCGGGACTTGAAGTCATCTAGCGACCTAAACACATTTGGGTCGCTACTCTCGAGTCCCAGGGACCAAGTTTTGGCACGCCCTGCCAAGTGGGTCTGAGCAAATGTAAGTTTCATTTGCTCATCTTCGACGCGACGATCCCTTAGGGCTCTGTCGAGTTCGACAAACCATAGTAACAGGGAGTCCTCCGGGACTCCACTGTACTTGGAGATGTCGACTTTCATCACTTCGGGACGACGCGCATGCGCCGTCCCGCCCACAGCAGCATGGAATTTCTGCTGTCTCAACAGCTCCGTCTGTTGAGCACCGAGTTCTCTCAACTGCTCGGCCTGTTGAGAGCCTTGCTGGTGAAGCAAGGCTACTTTCATCCTCTCGAGAGCAAGTTCATTGTGAATGAACTTGGCGATAGCAGCATGTTGTTGGTCTCTGTCTAGAGACTTCAACATGGTGCTGACGACGAGTTCGCCTACGGTAGAACTCATTCGTTCTACCGCACCCCATTCGATGTCACTCAAATGGGTAAACCCTTCACGCGTGGCGTGAAAGGTGTCTTCTTCATCCAACATGTTCATGTTGGATGATGTGGTCCTTGGAAGGACTACAAAGTGCTACCAGGTGTAACGGGGCACACCCTTGCGTAACTTAACGCAAGGGATTTGGGTGCCCCGACGGACGTACACGTGGCGAGCGAGGAAGCGTAGGTAGGGTAAAAGTAGAACTGTTATATTAATAAATTAAGTCTTTAAACTACTATCTCTTCGTTTGACTTAATTCAATTATACTAATATAACTGCATGTATGGTGACGTCTCGTCACCACTCATTTCGCGCGTCTTGCGGCGATTGGTGGGTTGATATCATCACGATATCAACCAATGAACAGACCCTTTTGGTCGACCCTTCAATATCACCGCTTTGGTGATATTGTTTAAAGAATATCCATCTTTATATTCTTTATTGTCACTTTCCTTAAGTGACAATATCATGTAACGGGCTGCCCCGTTACATGCAGCGGTAACTGAAACTTTAATGACATAACCTTTTATTTAAATACGCAGAGAGTCTCTGAGCGTTAGCAAGGACGACACTGAGGACAAGCGTACACATAGAGCAAGGTCTGAAATTTTTCGAATTAAACAATGCTTCGAAGTTGAACGAATGAGGCGGCTTCATATCACAATGTACACTAGGTGAGCGACAAAGGTTTAGGCGACATCTAAATAGTCAGTAGGCATTTGTTTGACGAGGTCTGATTGAGACAACATTCGTGGAAATAGGGTACGCGAACAATTCTGGTCGCCACGTTGCACATTACTGGTTTACCTTCATCGACGTTTGCTAACAAGTGCGATTGCAGCTAGCTTAGTGACGTTGTCGACTGGTAGCCAACTATACTTTTGACACCAAGACATGATTGTGGTAATGAGACAATATCTGCATTGATAGAGGCACGAACAAATGACAAGGTGAACTAGATTAAAAAAATGCATTGTGGCTGACCATAGTTTCCACTGTTTGTATGTGGTGCTGTGCAGCTCGACTAGATGTTGACGAAGGAAAACACCTCGGTGGACGCTGTGGTGATTATTAACGTATCGGACGAATTGCTGGTCGAACACTGGAAGAGCTAGACCACAGGCGTGAGTAGTATCTTAGGTATTGCTTACGTATTACTTGACAATTATTGGTCTAGACTAATGAGTAATACCTTTGTCAGAAAAAAATCTTAAAATGAATAGGGATTTTATATATCGATTTTGGATGGAGGGTGTGAATCAAAGGAAAAGGTATGTGAATTTAGCAATTCCCTAATCTATATAGACAAAATATTATAAATATTTCAATGTCTATTTAGTTTATAATATAATTAATTAATTTAATAATTAAAATTATGATTATAGATGATGTCATACTAAACTTATTTTCTTTCTTTATTATTTTTACAGTTACCGCTGCAGAGTCTACAAGGTAATTATATATGTAAATGTAGACATTTCATCTGCCAGTAGATGGAGCAACCAAGAATATAATTCTATAAGGTCATATTTCGCTCACATACCTCTTCTCGATTAGTATTGATTAAATAATATCTATGGGTGAGCCACTCATGAGCATTTCGTAGTCGCTAATGAGCCTTCACCATAAACATTGTATAAGTATATGGATTTAAAAGTTTCTGAATTCTGAAATTGTATTTTGTACGCTGAAGATATAATGTTTTTCAATCTCATATCATCTAGACGATCGGACCCGTGACAACATTCCTTAAAAACCATATTAAAGGATTAAACTAGCTGACAGAAGAGCTGTTTAATTTTTTGGACGAAGCTGCCACGCGCTTGACGAGCTAACCTTGCCGGAAGGCTATGTTACAACGATTGAAAAGCGACAAAAGTGAGTTCCCGCAAGAAAGTTGAGGTTTAAGCAGTGGATCTGCAATGCTCATGTAACGGCCGCCGACCTGATTCTGGTACAGAGTCGGGTTTAGCGCCTCTACGTTAGCGCATGGGCTCCAGCCGTGCCACTGGCTGCACCTTCTCGGCCACGACCACACGACAGCAACGTCGAGAACAGCCAGACCAGTGGGTGAATTAAGTCACTCATATAGAGCATAACTTTATGTATATATTAAGTTGCATCGACTTGTACAAGCTCTGACAGAAGAACAAAAACAATCGGTGATTGCGGGTCTTTGTGCAGACACCATGGCTTGTCACATCGTTGCCTCCCTTCGTCAGTCTGATATTGTAAGTGTTATTGCGCGCGATATATACAGCATTAGCGCAAATAAGCTCAGCAGATATCTAGGAAGAAGGTCTCCGCTTACACACTTGCCTAAAAGTCTAGCAACAAGCAGGGAAAAAAACAAAAATGTACAGTACTACAAATAATTTGATGCTGAGCAGCAGCTCACGCACCTATTAATCGTATCTCCCTCTGCCAGGGAAATTACTGCCTATTACAGCGCAAGTCGAGTATTTTTGTAAATAGCCACCTACAAGACCAATCGATTTTGACTTCCTCTGCTGCACATTGTGAACGTAACTGCGACCAACAACAGCTACACTTTCGCCTAATGCTATAATGGAACGAGATAGAAGGCGAATACATCTGGATGATACAGAAGCTGAGGCGGCTATTCGGGATGTTCGACATTGCTAAACTAATAACATTCGTTGTTGATCGCGAGATGGCATTAATGAACGCGCTAGGTAACTGTTTTCCGTTTGCGAGGACACTGCTTTGTAGATGGCACATAGACAATAACATTACCGCCAAGACGTGAAGACATTTTGACTCCACGAAGGAGTTTACACACTTACAGATCACGTGAAACTACTTGATACAAGCTCAATCAACGACAGAGTAAAACCGCTAGCTTGTAGCGATCAGAGTTATATCTTCCATCTCATGTATTGAAAATATTCAGATAATACTGGACTAGTTTACAAGAAGATGTTCGTGTCTTGCTACTTGCACAATTGTCTACATTACGGTCATGTGACAACATCACGTGTTGTGAGCGCGCACTCGGCTATAAAGAAGTGGTTGAAGGGATCTACAGTTAAGAAGCATAACTTTGGGCCAAATGATATTGGTATTTTGGCTTATAATTATATAGTTGCCCTTAAGAAATCTATGGTCGGTAAGCCCAGCTCTAGAGCTGGCTTGCCACGGCCAACTTGCTATAGTCATCCATCAAAATGCAAGGGAATGAGCTATCGTCGAATTGCAGCTAGGACCTCCGTTTGCAGGAGTAATGGACAAGATTTTCGTTGCAGGTGTACTGGCAACACATAGCCAAGGCCTTAAGAAGAATTGGCCCAGGACCTTGTCAGAATTTGATGACACATAACATAAAACATCCTTGTCCTCATGCAATATTTAGATAGCATCGGCCGTTTACGGTACATGATTTTGACCAGCATTGGTGGTTGATCCAACCTTCAACACGAAGGGCTGACACCGAGACAGTCAGATATGACGTTGACGATTATGATACTGTAATCAAAGAACTTCTTGAGAGGTATTTGACTGATGACAGACACCAGCAAAGGATGCTATACGATCATTCTATCGCCTATCGCTGCTACAGATTCCGCAATACGTGGCCATGTGCTGGTAAGGACGCGCGGCCGCCCAAAAGGTTATACCCGCCGCAATTTTATCTCACTTTGAGCATGTAGAGAACGCGGTTAATCCCACTAGACTTCGAGATTGTGTACGCTGTAGGAATCTAGGGCACAACGCAAGGGCATGTCGTCAAGCCGCACAAGCACAAGCAGTGCCTGCAGCACCTTCAGCATTGCGACAGATCAAAAATATAGCGCATTATGATCCTGTACTTGATGCTGTTAAACCGCTTCAAACATTGAATTGTGATGTAGATATTAATAGTCGTTTGCAATATACACGTTCCTTTACTAATATTCCATCACTATGTAAACAACTCTATTCATCTACACATTAGGGTCTGCCTAAGTGGCTCTCTAACAACCTTTCAAAGCTTTCCATTACAGGCGATATATTAAGATGGGTTTGTTTTATCACTCAAGTTAATCTAGAGGTTCAGAAGCATTAGATGTATGTTGTAATACCTAGATCGTATATATACACGTTTATGTCGTACCCACCTTAAACGAGCCTATGATAGCCTACATTATAAGTTATGCATAAGTTTGCTATCATATTCAGCAAAAATATTGGTAGTCTACGTTATCCAAACATATATGTATTTACGATCGCAAACGCAGTCGATCAAATGGATATAAGCATTGTAAAAGAAACATCATATGAAGAGCGAGCCGCAATCACAACCAATTCAGTCAGTAGAAAGAAGACGGTAACGGCATCTTCAAGGCGACTCAAATTACTCTTTGAACAATACTGCATCCAAGACAAACAATTAATAGGATAATACGAGCCATCGTGAGCACCATCGTCGATCGGTATCACATACACAACGCAAAGATCATTTCATTATCCAGCTACACCATCCTCATCATGCCTCGCAATACTCACGTCCAATATCACCGCGTCCATAACCATCGTCGTGTAAGGGCAGGAAACAGGTTACCCCATCTCATTCTTCCTGTAGAGCAGGTGAGTAAAAGTTCAGCAGCCGTTCCAATGACAAAAGCGAAATCAATACTCTGGAGCAGAGACAGCAGCCGAAGACAATAGCGGATCAACATGAGCGCAAAAACACATCCATCATTAGGTATTCAAGTGTCAGGAATTCTCTGGATTTAGTAGCACGCCGTTCGGCATAGCTATCATCAATCCATAGCGATTAAATACATTGATCTATCTTGCAAGCATCAGTGTTTTCGTCGCTGCGTTCACTTCATCATCACAAACGAGCACTTGCGTATCCATCCAGCTGTTAAATTATCGACGTCCGTCACATTGACGCTGATTGAAGGTATAAAAGCGTTGCCCAGGCGATCCACAAAATGCCCGGCATTGGCCGTACCATCGACCTTCAATACTTCCGTGATTGAACATGCCAGCAGATCAATTTTAACCGATACTGATTTGAACCATCCAAAGCTGTTCACGTGTGTAAAAAATGACGACCGTTTTTTATGGCCAAATCATGTTATTCTTCATGTTGGTCAGTGGCGAGCAACTTATAATCGCATTTACATGAAGTCACCCAGTAGGTGATCTCGTCTAGGGAGATGGAATCGACGGCATCATGCAGCCAGAGTCCGAGCAGAAGTAGAAGCACGGGCGACGACGGTACGAGCGACGGTAACGCCTGACGGGGAGGAGGAGGATTGACCGTATCATTTAATCCTAGCTGTTTCATTAGCCAAAATATAAAGCGCTGAAACTAGAGTGGTCTATCACTCCGTTTTTCGCTCTTGAGAACGACCATGATAAGACACCACGCAGCACAGCCCGCTTTGATAATGGCGCACTGTTTGCGCTGAGTCGCAGGTCAAATATTCTTCTGCTTATTGTAACGATGATAATGTGTCGTAATAATCGAACGTGAAAATATTAAAATTAGGAGCTTTAAAACATCAATTTTAATTTTAGAAGTTTAAGACCTTCAAATTCAATAGCTGGTTAATGCATGTGGATAAAATTCATAAGCGAAAAGTGAAGGCTCACTAGCGGTTACCTATCTAAAAGAAGAATCGTTTAAATTTATACATTTGCATCAACTTTATGTTACGGGTTTACTTATTTCATCGCACTAATGAAGCGGAAAATTTTATAGCATTGAAGTCACCTGATTCCTCATCTTTTAAAAATTTATTTGTTGGTCTGTTATGCCCAGGTCAGACTCTCAGTCCGATCTATGAGAGCTAAAAATAGTTCGGTCATAAAAGAATGGGTATATCCAGGTAAGCCGGTCGCTCCGTCATCCTAAGAACTCACTTTAGTCAACCAAACGAGTGGTACACAAATATGGCTGATTACATTCACTTTTAAGCTCAGAACTAACTCCGAATAGTGAATATAGACAGTAGGGACTGACGTGCGATCACTGCAGTTGACGGCGTGCAAATCGAGATGACGCTGATTGGTACTAGAAGCGTAATGTGATGACGAGAACTTCGAAGGCTCGACTCTATCAACGCAAGATATAAGCGATTTTCAGTCATTCAGTGGCTGGGTAAGCATGAGATGGTGGAAAGAACAACTTACAGTCATTTGTTGAAATCGAGCTTTCATCAAGATACATCTAGATGCTTTATTGAGTACATACCGGCACACATATTTCTATAAGTGTGATGGAAATTCAAAACTACTTATGAAAATATAATAACGTTGATCTCATATGCCGTCGCACTAACGGTCCCTCTCAGTGTTCCATGGTGCTTGTTATATGTAGCAATTATCATACCACGATTTCAACTCCGTTGCATTTATTGACAGTAAGAGCTCGATTATTTTAATTTTGTTTTAAGCCGCTGCTGCATCTACTCCCACTACAATAGGCTTCCATCCACGCGCAAGTCAGCGTGGACGGAGAACTAGCATTGTATCGCATATGATCGAATGGTAGCGCACGTTATTTATCCTTTTCTAATTTGAGGCCGTCATCCTTCTGTCTAAGCTTCTGATGTAATTTAACTGCATCCTGATAGTATGAAAAAGACTATAAAACGTTCAGGTTAAAGGCTTTGGTCGGTGATATATCCATTACCTTAATATAGCTAGATATATGATGCATACCAGATAGAAAGATAAATTAAGATATACATAGATACATAGATAAACCTACATATAATTAGACAGATACACACAAAGATGCGTTCAAACACATAGAAGCATAAATCTACGTCCACACATACATGCATGCATACATACATACATACATACATACATACATACATGCATACATACATACATACATACATACATACATACATACATACATACATACATACATACATACATACATACATACATACATACATACATACATACATACATATATACGTATTTTCATACTTACAAATATGGAGAGCGCTTTCATTGAAATTGACAATTTAGGGTAAACTTAGGACCATATATATGCACGTCTAAGCGATTAATGAAGAGGACAATAATTAAAGTCATTTGATGACATTATACGCTAAGGGAACAGTAGCCACCATAGACATCCTTTATCAGTACCCTATTTTAATCAAGTCAGCCTCCCTTTTCCCGTTATGGTCCTCACAGACCAGCTAAAAGGTTTTTTTATTTACACAGGGACAGTTTTGCCCCTTATTGGTACGTCAAAGCATCTAGTCTCAGTTAGTCCTTACAATCACTTTCATACCAAGTTTAAAACATTTCCATAGATCAAGCATCTTAATCTTGTGCAAATAGTTTCAATAGATAAGTGAGTACCTTAATTTCGTCTAAATCGTAACAGCTGTTCATCAAATTAAGTGAAACACCAGTCTTAGCTTCATATCTCTTTTAGGAGTGCAGCTGTCCATTTATTGCAAAAAATTCCCATAAATATATTTTTGTGTGCTATCATAATCCAAAAATATATCATCGTAAATATAGTGCTATCAATGTTTGCATTCGGGGCAGAAGGGAGATGTACGTTTGCATCTATTGATCAGACTGGCCAGCTGATGGTCAACTAGACGTTATTGTATCTAGTTTTAAAAAATATATTATTGCTAGAGGTAGTAATTTTAACTGAACGCGTATTTATTCGGTTGCCGAGCTACAAATATATAATCATTTTTTGGGCTCACAATGAGTAGCGCCCATCCGTCAGAAATGTTGAGTGTTTCGTTAACACAAGTTATTTAGTCGCCGAAAATGTAAATAAAGAGCAGCTGCGATTTAGCTGCTTACAAGAGCTAAATCAATTTAAATATAGTACATTTTAACCGTTAATTGAACGCTTGTAAGGTCATTTCGATGGACCTTAAGTCATTAGCTTTGCACACTCGATCAGTAGCGTTTTTGCTGCATCGAGCCGTATAAGACTGTAAAGAATGGAAATATTTATCCGACTCCGGTAGATTGAGTCTTAGCCCTAAACACCACTTCGCATTATATCGCCTATGTAGAATTTACATCAAAGTTGCATAGTGATCATCTGTATCGTTCATAAATACAACGGGGGAGCCCGATACATGTCATAACATCAATTTTAGACAACGTGAACAAATCTAAATTGGTAATTTTGCTCAACATTTACCTTGCTAATGAAACATTAAATATCTTATATCTTTGTTACAAAATGCGGCATTATTCATCCGTTTATATATTATTCTCATTTTTATTTATCATCTTGCTACGGATTGGTGCTAGACAAGCACGATGAGTGATCAGAGAAATAGCTACATTAAGAAATTGTAGAGCTTTGTTTTTCAAGAAATATCGATTATGGGTAAACTATCGACTGAGGTATGTTTAGTACAAGTAAGATTTTTTGCTTCTACTGAGCTTGCTTTTTTTATACGATAGTCTTCCATTGCACGTACAGTATATGCGCGTTTTTAAGGTCCCTTCACCCCTTTTCGAATCGCAATGCGTCAATCAACAATTGGTGCCCCGTCACATTAGGATGCACTTTGTGGCCCGTCCATAATCTACGGTCATACTATATAAACGATAGCGTTAAGATGGAGTGAGAATACTATTTACGCTTAACGCTCAGGGTTCGCCTATTATAGTACATGCAATCGACTGTGGTCTCTCAAAAAAGGTTTTTCGCTGGTGTTATTTCTATCAGCACCATCTTATGAGCTCCGATAGAAGACTAGAAACTTTCCTGAACAGCCCAGTGTAGCCCACATCAAATTGTGACGTCGAAGCAATATTTTACATTAGCTCTTTTAACAGAATACTCAGCGTCCGTAGCTATCACTAGAATAGATTAAATCAATACATCGAGTATTAAGCCGCATCAAAACTAAAGTGCTGTATCAATTCTACGTTTGAAGTTTTCACTTAAATGTTTAAATTAAAAATTCTACCTAATACGTGTCGACTGTAACTTCTTGTGCATAGGTATTTGTCGATATCAAAGGGATCCAACGGCCTTGTCGTACCACAGAGGAGATAAAAATGTTGCATTGGGTTACTTGTGCTTACTTGAACGTGCTAAAGCATGGGTCTAAGAGCTTAAGTTTCTGAATAGATATTCATTCCAAACGCAATTGGCATATACAAAATATATGATCAACTTCAAACGTCTATATATGGCCTCTGCGATATGTATAAGCTCTCAAGTTTAACATATCAACTGGACCAATTAAAACTAAATCAACCGCCTCCTTTTAAATCCGGAGCACGGACCATTAGTTAGATGAGCATTCGGTGAGATACGTGCGTATGCTGGGTATACCTGTTGTACCTGTCAAAGCTCATCATTTAGGGTTGGTATGGGACACGAAATGAATCAAATTTGTTGTGTATTTTAACCTTTGGGCCTAAGCCACACTCGACCTTTCGATACATTATCTTTATCCAAGTCTACAAGAGTCCGGAAGTCGTGAGAATACCCCTTCCATATGCGGGTATACAAAATTTGCTTTGCAAGTTTACGTGATTGCACAACTGCACCTGATAATAAAACGCAGGACGAAAACTTTGTACGTAGTGATCCGAATTTATGTCGAATCCGATGGACCATTTTAACCATAAGTCGTCAAAGAGGTCCCAGAGCCATAAACCTGTTTTTATTGCTATGTGGTATCAGTAGCGAGTTTAAAAGGATGGTAGGCGCCAGTTGAAGCGAGGCCTATTACTAGGACAGTGACGGTATATTATTGCAGCCATATCGTCAAAGATCTCTCTTAATACGATTTCCATGAGTGTCTCTGCTTCTGGAGATGATATATCACTGGTCAAATGTGAAATTCAAGTTACAAAACACAATATATTTTTTAAATAATGTTGGAATGCGACGGCGGATAAATGCTTGTGAAACAAGCACTAGATAATATTAGGTCTAATTGTGTCAATTAAAGCTCCTCTTGGTAGAGGACGACGGTTGGTATTGAAAAAAAGATACTTCGTACAAGTAATGGATTTTTTTTGTTTTCCGGTTCGATCTATCACAGCTCGGTAGGTTCACACAATGAACAATTTACCCAACTATACTATGATGGTGCATTACCGCTAACCATCAGATAGGTATGAAAAGAAATTCATAGATGATTAACAACTTGTGAATGTCCTTCAAGTAATTAAAGTGGTCTCATTCGTTCATATGTATCTCAGTGGAGATAGTCAGCATACTTTGTATTAAGTCTCTGGCATATACATAATAAGGCAGGTAAGGCTAAATGTAAACCACTCCAAACCAGAAAATTAATATAGGAATGAATGCAGGCCTAGCGGGCCGCATTTAAAGATAAGGGTAACGATTGCCTGGACGCGGCAATATATTTACCCAAGGCGTAAGGTACATTTAATCGCAAAAAATTGAAAATGAAAGCTGATGATGATCAAGGTAAAATCTGGCACGTATTGAACAAAACAATTTGTTTTTCAAGTATTTTTAAATTTTTAGATTTCGATTACTAAAAAAGGACCCACTTATCCATCAAGACTATCGATCGCTAAATCAAACACAGACCGAGTGCGGGTCCTTTCATATCAGATGTAAATACGCTTCGCAAAGTACGGATGAATAGTTTTCAAATATTGGCTGTACTGATTGCTAAACATTGAAAATTTTCCGTTTTATTATCGACGGACGAGATTGTAGTAGATGCAAAGACTCCGACTGAACGGATACAAGTCTAACTGTGGGAGTCGTTGGAGGTAGATTTCAGCTGTAATTTGTTTCCAATCAAACGTTTCATTTAATTTATATGTGCTAAGTGTGCTTGTTAAGAATTAGGTCTATCGTCTTGATATCATATTGTTTCAGGCCTAAATTACTATTTAATGAAACAGTGGTCATTGCTTCGTGAATAAGTCACTACGAAGAACATACTCAATTTTAATCGGTATGAAGCAAGCTATTTGAAAGAGTCGTTTCTTCGTATTGTAGTTAACCTTTTTTGTAGATATCATTGCAAGTTTATTGCAACAACAGAACCGGCTTATATGCAGATACTAAATACGATAGACTTTATGGACGGTACCCGAATAGGCATGATTTTGTAGAGATCGGATGGGTAACTTCTCTTGGATGTAATGCGCGGATAGGTAAATCCGTGCAGGACTGTGAGTTCACCGCGTAGTCTGGTTCGGGAGTCCTAGTTGAGTGACGTTTACACTAGAAAAGTTAATACAAGCCACGTCGAGCATGAGGGTAAAAAATGACAAATTTGGTGCGGTATCTTGCAGTGAGTTTCTTCTACAATGTGTTAGACCATACATTTAAGATACTGGATATAAGTTAAACGTGGAAGTCCACCAACTAAAATTTAAACACATTACAATTATGTACGGGGAATATTTTTCCAACAAATATAGAAAACGATCACCTTGTAGCTAACGAAATATTACATCTTGGAAGCATCTTCGATATATTTGCGTACTCCCAGATCCCAAAAAAGGGTATAGTCTACCGCTCCGTTTCATTCAATGTCAAGATAATTTAAAAGGTTTGGAATCTTCGGCGTAGATGCGCAATACCTCTACGAAACTGAAAAAGTATAAGAGAAATGGCTATAAATAAATTAGTTTAGCCGTGCAATGTTTCAGCATTTTCTGAATGCACAAACCGCATTTTACTAGAATTTGCCCTAGTTTGTCTTTCCAGGCCAGCAGAAACCATTTCATTCTTCTTGTGACGCCAGCAAACTCGCAACGACTGTAAAATATCCAGTCCGATACAAACAATGCACAGCGCGTCGTCAAAATCAGTTGCATCTGCTACAAATATGTGATCGTATTGCCAATGTATATAAGAAACCGTCTTATCATAATAAAATACGGGAAAATGCTCTCAATCAAATCTCTTATAGATACACTTCACATCGTTTGCACTAATCATACGTCATTACGCATGGACTCCATCTTCTCACACGCCATTAAGAATGTCGAGGTGGATGTTGTGATTCACGCGTTGTACCTCTCCTCAATTTTTTCAATCATATTGATAATATATAGTAGTCAAAGATGCGCTTTCGCGCCGGTATGATGCAGGATACTGCTTCATCTGTGTTCTCTTTAGAACTATAGAGGCATTTATACAGTAAAACTATATCGCAAGCCAATGATGGTGCGCATATAGCAGGTATTATATGTTTTTTTTTAGACTTATATATGCATTTCTTCGTCTCCAAACTCGACGACGTAACTAAGTCGTAAGTACCAGAGATAAATTGTGGTTTTGATTCATTACCCTACACAATCATCTGGCCGAGAGAAAAATAATTATAATGAATTATCGGCCTTTTAAATCGACTATATAATAGACGGACCGGATAAGTATTCATTTTTTCCTGTCTACAGACCGATTATAGCCTTTTTTATTTTTTTCTATTTGCAAATGTGTACCAATGAATTATTGCAACGATGCACTGATAAGTTGGTATTGTGGCCTCAAAACGGAAAAATCTACAGTAAGTAAAGACTTTTACTGACCCTACCACACTCAGTTTTTTGCATGCACATCCATGCTTTTTATCGCATTCCAACGGGTGTAGTCTAATTCATTATTAAATACACCTTTATAGGACGATCGTAAGCCGATCAATAGTTTCGAATTTTTTCATGTGTTATCACGCAGCTGATGTTTTAAAATAATCATTCGTAGCAAAAGATTTGGCGCGAGACCAATACCAACACGGTATTTTGACCCCACGGATTCCGTGTAAGCCTGTCGTTGATCAAGATTCTTGGTTTTAAAAACAGAACAATTAGCGATATACAAGGCGCTCTTTAGGTCTATCTCAACGTCTACATCTATATACTCTACAAATAATTAGTAGCCCAAGTTTATCAATCGTGTTCTTGTGTACACCGAAGAAGCGTCTTCTCATCTCTCTGTTACATTGGTTCCCTAATTGTTGCCCAAATAGGCTATCAATAATTCATTTCATACCTTAAAGACGCGAGCACCACCCGTTGCGCGCGTCTAGCAGCGATTGATAATTCACTTGGTTGTTATCATGGCCTATATTACGCAATGATGAAGTGGTGCCGAATGGAACCTTCTAAGGTGATATTACACTGAAGTTTTTTAGAACGGAAGTATTAAAAGCTACAACTAATTACAATAATAGCCTAGTTGGTCCATTTTGGTGTCAATGACACGCAAACAACTCATACGCCCCACGATGCGAGTTGCGAACGATTATCGAGAAAGCGCTTTTTACACGTGAAAAAGACATAATGCCATGCGAAATCGTCGTCCTCGCTCGTACATGATTGCATCGTGTCCGCGCTATGATAATTTCCGCAATGAGCGGGGACAGTGGCACCGTGTGGTAAATGTCTACGTCTGGATTACCTCCTTCGCAACACTTATGAACACAACCTGATTGACGTCATTAGGGTTGGACTCCAGATCCGCACCATCACAAATTGAACATGATCCTTTGCACGTCGCGAATAAGATCTACACGGGATACATAGAAAGTTTGCATGACACCTCAGCGGAATGTCATTGTAGAAGTATCCTATAGAATAGATGACACACAATGATGCTTTTCTTTGTATGGTTCTGCATCGAAGAGCTGAGCGCTTGAACGAGCTCCCATAATGCTTTGTCATTTCAACGGTTTGGGTAATCGCTCATCTATATCTCCACACATCGTCTACAAAGACTATCAATAGTGCCTAGCACCCGAATATGATTTCAGCGCTAGGATCAACTTTAACGGAGTGTGTTACGGCGATACCCATCCCACTTCATAACAGCCGTCTCCAACGAGCATATCCGGTCGAACGAGGCCGGCAGAGGACGTGTTGACCAAAAAAATCTATGCGCGGTCCGACTGAGGTGGATCATCTCATATTCTTTCGACCTTCTGATGATATGAACGACGCGCTTTCGATATCGAGTCGTTGGCGCTCGCGAAATTGTGACGGGGTGAGAGACACGACAACTGTTATATATATTTTTTCGATATTAATACAGCGAAGTCGTCGCGACGGCTGTAAACAACCCTTGGTGAAGTCGATCGGATTTCGGGAGCCACACAACTTGTGTGAATTTGATCCCGCTCCGACGATTTTAACTTTTGCTGTCGACGTTTTTAGCCGACCTGCGCAGGTGCCACTATCAAAATCGCACGCTTAGCCCTCGATGATTAGGCGCTGACTGGTTCAATGTTATGACTATATTTTTGGCTGTTTCAGCCGAAGCACCGGTGCGATTGCGTTTGTGTCGCTTTGATGTGCGTCGAGAATCTTTACAGAAAATGCCATTGGCCTCGGGCCTTTAACTTTAAAAATTATTACCTATTTATCACTTAAAACGAATATCGGCGACGCCACCGCTACCTTAAAGATCATCTAAAATGTGTCGGCCACACATGCGCTCTACCTAATTAGTAAAAAAACATATTTTCTCGAAATCCGACTCACCTGGATATAGAATGATCAGGATTGTCCTTGTGGTGGCAAATACGCACCACCTAGTGAATATTTTAATCTTGACAGGTATTAATTTACTGGCACGAGTTGTGTTACTAAGCAGTTTTCGTTTAGCGCTTGGTACGCAGAGATCTCGTTTGTATTTCCAGCCTCATATTCGGTGCTCCACCAACCAACGATTAGCGTACGACCCGGCTGAGCTTAACATTAATACTGGGTGAGCGAAATATATATTAATGTCACGCTTGGGTACACGCCATGGTCCTAGATCGATTGTGAGCCGCCTTGCCCGCCAGAGATCGTGCAGCTGTTGCTCATCGAGCTTATTGGTGATGATGTTATCCTCGTAGGCTTGATTATTACTCAGCGATGTTAGCGCGCTAGCAGCACCTCTTTCTGTAACCGGCTTCGGTTCTAGAGCGACAACAGTCGTCTGCACAGAAGAGCTTTATAATGTTTCTCACTCGGTAGCTTCGTGTAATTCTCTTTGTTTACCATAACTTAGGAATCGGTATACTAAAAGGATAAGAGTCATCCTCTGATGGCATTATGCTACCATTGAATGAGAAAGCAACCGGAAAATAACTCGTTCTCCTCTGACAAGGTCGTACGATGGAATGAGACAAATGTTAGTATCCCCGTATTACCTGTTTAGTGTGGGAGCGTATAACGGAAATTTGACGTCGGTTGGTAACCGATTTAACTTGTTTGGTACGCACCTGGGACGCTTATATATAGAATGCGAAATGAGGACCCTTTATTATTATTTGGGGCTGTCGTGTCAGCCACCTGATAATATGTCTTATAAAGTACTAATCTAGGATATCATTGTATAGATTCTAGATTAGGGAGGTTTTGGTAATGGTGTCCTTCAATTTAAAAAAAAGAATTTTGGTTCTAATTTTGATCTGTTAGAGACACAGGCCTCGTTGAGAAGTCTCAGGTCGCGTAAGAAGAGTCAAGTCTTCTTATTTAAAAAATCATATGCATATAGTGAAGTTGATTCGCTGAATCTTTTGGTTCTTTGAACAAGAAGATTTAGCAGCTAAGATTAATGACATTTTAATTTGTTCTTTCCCAAAGAAATCTATGTTGTTTGAGCAAAAAGTCTTACTTTGGTGAAGAGCCATAGAATCTTTTCTCCAATTAGTGTGCCAGGGTGATTAAACTAGTCAATCTCTAGAGCCGGTAATCACATTGACAAGCTCTGTATATTACAGAATTTCCATCTTGCATTGACACAGTACAAGATACCTACAATTATTCAGTGTGGGCAGATCCCTAAAAAGCTCTCGTACACGCACGAGCTAGGAAATGCTTGACGTCTAGAACGAGCACGTTGCACGAAGAGCCTAATAATTCAAATTGCGTCCCCTATCAATCCAACATCTCATAAATAATATTTCATTTGATTGCTGCCCTAGTAGTTTGTAGCCAAGTGTAGTTTACTACACTAAGATACAAACTACTAGGGCAGTTACTTGCGCAACGTCATTGTGCGCATCTAGCGGCGATTTTTATTAACTTATTTATAACGTCATAGCTCACATCCGCTATTGATGAGGTGGTGCCGATGGGGGTTGTAGAAGGTAAGAATTCAACTATTATTTTACTCAGCAAGATAAATATGTGAGCCGTTATACGAAGCACACCCTTCTGTAATATGTCCCACAACTCATATTCTGCAGTAAATTGTAATCAAAGATTTCGCTTCTAGAGAGGGGTGACTATGATCGTTTCATATATTTAGATCTCTTAATGGTGACTATAACCTTATCTGCGATTTAGCTTTTGCGTCGTAGGAAGCGATGGGTTGGAAGCTGCGTGTTGCTATCGTAGTTACGACAGCCGACATCAGCGATGGCACTTTGCTCAGCATATACAAACGATTGTTTCAAACAGATATTGCTGTGCCAATTCGGTCACAGCTAACGCGTCAGGACACTTGAGATCTAGCTGCCAGCATATCGGCATGGAAGGTGTTTTTCCTCAACTACATCGACTATTGCATTGCGCTATGTGTGAGCGAGAGATAGCTAACGCGTTACCCAGTAAAACGATTCAAAGGCATTCTTATTTAAGTAAATCGACACCGCATTTCCCCACTTCATGTCCTCGCCTTTCATTTGAGCTCCCCAGGATCCAACAACGCATCCCACAGGTCCGGCATGTTGTCGAGAAAGCTCGAGTCGCTCCACCACGGCGCCTTGAAGTAAATCGCCGGTGAAACCAGATGCTGATTGTACACCAATCTCGCCATGTTATTAATCTTGAAAAAGTAGTGCTCTGCTCATTTCAACAACCCCTCGCTTGCCCCCACTCTAAATTCACAACTTTCACATGCGTCTGACCCTTACACATATAGTATAAGCCGGGGGCACACTTTCAGCAATGCTTTGCAAATATTACCATCTTGCACGGTCCAGTCCGTGTCTTGATCGCCTTTTGATCAAGTTACTGCGTCAATATCATACACCCAGAAGCTTCCCGACCTTCGAGCTGAACTGGATGAAGCCGGCATCTTATCGTTCCTGACACACGTCCAAGTGATACAGGATCAAGAAGTCGCATCCACTGGAGCTGAGTGTGGGAGCGACGGGAGACGCAGTGCTAGCATACCTGCGACCGCAGCAATTGTGCGGCTATGCTAATGTGACTCAAGCTTCGGCTTATTGTCCATCTGGAGCTTTAGTTGGGATATAATCGAGGACAAGAGACATTGATGTAGGCCGCGATCAGACTCGATTGCATAATTATCCAAGTAACACAGGCATGCACGTCCGTTCGATTGTCGGGATCATTAATTAGATTAGACGTGTTTGGTACATTCACACCATGGTTGCTTACTTCACTCCATATCCCCGCCAAACGCGACATTTACACCCGTACTTCTCACATTGGCCCCACTTGCGCGGACAAAAAAGTACGGAGCTACTGTATTTGCTCTAGCCGAAGAATGGCAATCAAATTATATTGTCAAGCAGCTTGCTACTCCTAGGATGTGAAGTAAATGGAGCCGAGACTTGTTTGTCTGGTAGGTGCATGCCATATGCGCAACCCCGTGGCTCTTATGTGCAATTCGGAGGCTTATTTGGTAAGCAAAGATAGACCTTATATCATCAAATGTGTAATAGTGTGGTCTTTAACGGCAATTGAGTCCTGTGGGTAGTATTATAAATACAATACAATTCGTCTTACGAAATCGTATTTAATTTAAATTGGGATGTGGTACTTTCCCAGAAATGTAGACCCTTTACAATCTTTTTTGGTTAAAATATGCTGTGGTATATATAACAGAAACGTTCGTTCTGCGAATATTATAATTTTAAATAGGCTGTGGTATATATTACAGAAGGGTGTGGTACGTAAAAAGGCTACCATAAATTTTGGAGAGCGTGATTAAGGGAGCCGTTATACATACCACACCCTTTTGTTATGTGTACCACAGCCCATTTTAAATAAATATTATTCGCAAGACGTACTTTTCGGTTATATATACCACAGCCCATTTCAAAACAAATAAGACTATAAAGGGCCTACCTTGCTGTAAAAGTACCACATCCCAATTTCTATTAAATACGGTTTCGTAAGACTAATTGTATAGTATTTATAATACTACCGACAGGACCCAATTGCCGTCAAGGAGACCACTGCACCATACCGCTAATGTAACGGGGCAGTCCGTTACATGATATTGTCACTTAAGGAAAGTGACAATAAAGAATATAAAGATGGATATTCTTTAAACAATATCACCAAAGCGGTGATATTGCAGGGTCGACCAAAAGGGTCTGTTCATTGGTTGATATCGTGATGATATCAACCCACCAATCGCCGCAAGACGCGCGCAATGAGTGGTGACGAGACGTCACCATACATGCAGTTATATTAGTATAATTGAATTAAGTCAAACGAAGAGATAGTAGTTTAAAGACTTAATTTATTAATATAACAGTTCTACTTTTACCCTACCTACGCTTCCTCGCTCGCCACGTGTACGTCCGTCGGGGCACCCAAATCCCTTGCGTTAAGTTACGCAAGGGTGTGCCCCGTTACACCTGGTAGCACTTTGTAGTCCTTCCAAGGACCACATCATCCAACATGAACATGTTGGATGAAGAAGACACCTTTCACGCCACGCGTGAAGGGTTTACCCATTTGAGTGACATCGAATGGGGTGCGGTAGAACGAATGAGTTCTACCGTAGGCGAACTCGTCGTCAGCACCATGTTGGAGTCTCTAGACAGAGACCAACAACATGCTGCTATCGCCAAGTTCATTCACAATGAACTTGCTCTCGAGAGGGAGAAAGTAGCCTTGCTTCACCAGCAAGGCTCTCAACAGGCCGAGCAGTTGAGAGAACTCGGTGCTCAACAGACGGAGCTGTTGAGACAGCAGCAATTCCATGCTGCTGTGGGCGGGACGGCGCATGCGCGTCGTCCCGAAGTGATGAAAGTCGACATCTCCAAGTACAGTGGAGTCCCGGAGGATTCCCTGTTACTATGGTTTGTCGAACTCGACAGAGCCCTAAGGGCTCGTCGCGTCGAAGATGAGCAAATGAAACTTACATTTGCTCAGACCCACTTGGCAGGGCGTGCCAAAACTTGGTCCCTGGGACTCGAGAGTAGCGACCCAAATGTGTTTAGGTCGCTAGATGACTTCAAGTCCCGGCTCAGACAAACGTTTGAGCCGCCACGTGCTGAGTTCAGGGCTCGTTCAGAGCTCCTGAAACTCAAGCAGGGTAAGCGTGATGTGCACGCTTAGTCACAACATATATGACTCCTTGCGAGTAGTATAACTGCAAACCCAGTTCATGAACACACGTTGATTACGGTGTTCATGCAAGGGCTCGCAGAAGGGCCCGTCAGGAGCCACCTGTTCCGCCTTGAGCTGAATACGCTTAAAGAAGCGATATCAGCCGCGGAACAGGAAGACTTTAGCATGAGACAGGCTCATGCTAGCTCAAACTCTTACCGTCCACCGAGACGACAAGATATCGGAGGTCCAGAACCAATGGACCTCTGTTATGTTGAGAGCGAGAGACCTCGCTCTACAAGCAACAAGCGATTGCAGAGGTGCAATCGCTGTCAGAAGTTAGGGCACTACGCATACGAGTGTAGTGCTCCACGACCAGTACCAAATAGTACTGAGCGAAATGGACGACCATTCGCCAGAAAGGGCAATGGGCGTGGGTCCAGCGCTGTTGCGAAGCCGCAACAGCGAGAAGGACCATCAAAAAATGGTCGGGGTCAGTAGGGGCGGAGCGCCCTACTGATCCAGAAACCTCAAGAGAATTTGCAAATCTCTTGACGAAAGTTGCTCCAGATACACAATCATTGTGTGTCTCTGCACCTGGTGATGACGTTTCGCTCATCACCTTGAAGTTGGAAGCGACAAATGATTTGTCGCTTCGTGCCCTAGTAGACTGTGGGGCGTCGAACAACTTTGTTCGTCGCCAGTCACTAGAGGGTCGTAGGCTCAAGTTCGTTGAGCGCGACATTCCCCTCACAAGGATGACGGTGCGCCTTGCAACAGGCGCATCGATAACCGTTGAGAAACGTGTAGTGGGAATCCACTACACGTTAGAGGGCGAGCAGTACGATGATGATTTCATCGTACTAGATCTGGATGACAAATTTGATGTCATCCTGGGATTACCTTGGCTCAGAAAATACGAGCCAAGGGTGAGCTGGCAGCATCGATCCGTGAAGATGCCTGCTACTTGTTCATCAGATGGCCATCTGATGAACATCTTGGAGCGTCCACAAGCGTTTGGATGTTCTGCGAGTGAGTGCGATGGCCTCACTTGCGGTACGGTCGTTAGCACGACTGCACAAGATCACAGTGTAGTTGATCACTACACTGTGGAGCAAGCTCCCGGCGGCTGTACAGAAGTACAGGCTGCGCCGAAGGTCCACCACTCGAATAAGTCGAGTGGACCGGGACATGGATGCATGCCTAGCGGGCAGCATCTTAGAAGAAAGAAGTCTGTTGCCTCCAAGGGGCAACATGAAAATCCTAGGTCGACTGGAGAGTCGACCGTAGAGGATCGGTTCCTGACTGTGGTTGCACAGCCACAGTCGGAAGACGTCGAGGGAATAAGTCCCCACGTACTTGAGGAAGGAATTCCTCAAGAGTCGCTTGCTGAGGGATTAGGGCTTCAGCAACCTGTGGAAGCAAGTTCCCAGGAAGAAACCGAGACGTTGAACGTCTTGGTTAATGACGGATCAAGCGTAGGCGCTTATACGCTTGATCTGATTGTGCCTCCGAAGTTGACTTCGGCGATAACTCAGTTGCCAACGCTAGAACCGAAACGGTTCTTGCGTGATCTGCGTAGTGGCAAAGTCAAGCAGATCTGCATACTCGTCACAGAGGACGAGTATGTGACCGACATTCGGTCGGCAACAGTATTTGCTGAGAACGAACGGGTTCTCAGCAGCTCATCGATGGACGAAAGTGTCCTCGATGAGAAGACTCGGATTGAGCGATACGCGTCCCAATCCTGGGAGTCATTTCAGGCAAATCCTTTGTATAAGGATTTGATCGAATTCAGGGATGTGTTCCCTGAATCCTTACCTTGCGAGTTGCCTAAGGACAAAGGCACTCGACACGAGATCGAGCTCAAACCGGGCTCGAAATACTGTGTCATGAAGCAGTGGCCACTGCCTCGTGAACAAGTGATAGCGATCGACAAGTTCTTTGCCGATCGCTTAGCAGCGGGCCATGTGACGGAATCAACATCCCCTCACAGCTCTCCGACCTTCTGTGTGCGAAAGGCCACAGGAGGGTGGCGGATAGTGCACGCATTCAACAAGTTGAATGCTGCAACGGTACCGGCTCAGACGCCGATACCGAGGAAGGACGTAATCATAGATGGTATGTCAAAGAGTACCATCTTTTCGTCCATGGATCTGATGGATGGATTCTATCAGATCCTTATGCGTGAACGGGACGTCCCGTTCACGGCAGTGAGTACCCCCAGCGGGATGCTGTGGGAGTGGCTAGTGATGCCACAGGGGCTGAGCAATGCCCCTGCAACATTCAACAGATGTGTAACAAATCTGTTGAGACCGGTGCGAGACTTCGCACCGAGTTACTTCGACGATGTGTTCGTCCATAGCCGGGCTATGGACGGAAAGACGGACGTTGAAGTTCACAGAACTCACGTTTGTCAGGTCCTTCAACTTATGCGCAATCATAAGTTGTACGGCAACCTCAAGAAGTGTATATTCGCGGCTAGCGAAATACCACTTCTTGGGTGCATCGTGGGGAAACACGGCGTACGCCCTGATCCCGAAAAGATCAAGGCGATCACCGACTGGCCAGTGCCAGTCGATGCCAAGGGACTTCGAAAGTTCCTTGGTCTTGCGGCGTACTTGCACAAGTACTCGCGCAACTACGCCGAGATGACTGTTCATCTTTCTTGCTTGCTCAAGAAAAATGTCAAGTGGTCATGGAACGCTGAGTGCCAGCGTTCCTTTGAAGGTATCAAGCAAAGCTTGATGCAATCGCCGATCTTGGCGATTGCAGATCAGGACAGACCATTTCATGTGGTCTGTGACGCCAGCGATTTCGCAATCGGCTGTGCGTTAATGCAGTTCGATGCAGATGGCGCGGAGCGCGTCATCTGTTATCAGTCGCGTCAGCTGCAAGCAGCTGAGCGTAATTACCCAGTGCATGACAAGGAACTCCTTGCCATGAAATACGCACTGGCTAAGTTTCGCGTCTATCTCCTGGGAGATAGACCGTTTGTTGTCTACACGGACCATGCGTCACTACGCACGGCCGTAAACAGCCCACACCTCTCGCAAAGAATGGCGAGGTGGCTGTCTTTCTTCGCGGAGTATAACTTCTCCGTGGAGTATAAACCGGGACGACTCAATGTCGTCGCGGATGCTCTTTCGCGCCGGCCCGATTTCGAGCCGGACGCACAATCCAACAGTGAGGATAAGCCCACTGTTGCGACACTGTCAGTCAGTGTCCCGTCGTCAAGTCTACTTGACGACGTACGAAAGGCATACGCGGAAGATAAGGATCTTCTGCGATTGATGGATCATCTGGTGAATCCATCCAGTAAATCCATGAGGGATTTACCGGCTTTGTACCGATCCTCATCGGATCGGTATAGTACACGCAACGGATTGCTGTACTATACAGCTGTTGCCGACGACACGCCTCGTGTCGTCGTACCCGCTCATCATGATTTGCGATTGCGCATCATGTATGAGTGTCACGATGCCCCAACAAGCGGCCATCGTGGTAGAGAAAAGACTTACCTCACGGTAAG
This sequence comes from Hyaloperonospora brassicae, assembly GCA_947650285.1. NCBI lineage: Eukaryota > Oomycota > Peronosporomycetes > Peronosporales > Peronosporaceae > Hyaloperonospora > Hyaloperonospora brassicae. Next base: position 348,624 of record CANTFL010001264.1, on the reverse strand, counting down.
TCGCGACTTTTACTGGCCCCGCCAGTATCAGTTTGTTCGCAAGTACATACGTGCTTGCGAAGTTTGTCAACGGGTGAAGCCTAGTCCTTCATCCCGTGCGCCATTGCAGCCTCTGCCTGTTCCGACAGAGTGCTGGCAGTCCGTTTCAATGGACTTCGTCTTCGGGTTTCCCGAAGACGCTCACAAGAATAATGGTATTCTTGTGTTTGTGGACCGATTCAGCAAGATGGTCCATCTTGCTGCTGTCCCTGAGTCAATCAAGGCTCAAGGTTGTGCTCGTGTCTTTCTAGACACGGTCTTTAGACTCCACGGGTTACCCCGTGAACTCGTATCCGACCGTGACCCTCGGTTCACGGCGGCATTTTGGCAAACCGTGTTCCGTACTCTCGGAACACGATTGAAGATGTCCACTTCTGACCATCCAGAAACAGATGGTCAGACGGAACGTGCGAACCGTGTCCTCGAAGAGATTCTTCGAGGATATGTTTACTCGTTTCCGAGTTGGAGCGAATTCCTACCCATGGTGGAATTCGCCATCAATAATTCGGTGCATGCTTCAACACAGCACACACCGTTTTACGTGAATGGCCTACGCCATCCACGAGTGCCCACCCTTATAGAGTGTGACTCTTGGATAAGGGGGGAGGGAATCGCTCGAGCAAAAACCGTTTTGGCTCTTGCTCATCACGTGTCGACGCAAACGTCGTCACGTATGATGCCGATGTCGATCAAGTCGACATCGATGAAGAAGATCACCTCAATAATAGCGACGACGCTATTATTGATTCGGATGATGATGACGATGCTGGTATATTCAGCATCGCCAACGATTATGTCAGCGAGGAAGAAGACAACCTCGCTGAAGAAGAGAGCAATCTCTTAGTAGTGCGCACGAAGCGCACTGCCAGACAAAACAAAGAGTCAGCAGAGAACTTCCTGCTGACTCGATAGGCGGTAGTCCGTTTCGTTCAGGACTCCATCGCAAATGCGGTGGACCGTCAGAAACGGAACGCAGACAATAATGGAAGAGCAAATGTTCTTTCATTTAAGGTTAACGACCTAGTACTACTGTCTACGGTAAACCTACCTGGACATGCAGTCACTAGTGTCGGCATTAGTAAACTACTGCCGAAGTACATTGGGCCATTTCGAGTGTTGCATCGCAAGGGCAATGCATACACACTCGAATTGCCACGTAAGATGCGCACGCATCCTACATTTGGGAGGCTTAGGTCGTACTGTCAGTACGAGCCTTCTTCTTCCGATGAAGATAGCCCCCACGTTCAAGAACATCCATCAAGTTCTTGCGTTCGCGCTCCAGACGATCCGTCTGGTCGCGCAGATATGATACCTCGGTATTCAACCGAGTTATCTCTCCGCGAGCTGTAGCCAGCTCGCCGAAAAGGAGCGGACATCCCGCTCGACCTGAAGCTGCGCCGTGGCATAATCGGCGCGATCCCTCGCCCGATCAGCCTCGTGACCCTTGCGGTTCTTCCGCACGGTGTCGGTCAAAGCGTAGCGTCGGTCGCGCTCGTGCTTCAAGTCATCGCGCAATTCATCGATTGCGCGATCCATCTCGTAAGGGTCGAGATGGTGGGCCTGGGGTTCTGGAGGAGGTCTTTCCTCCTCCACCACATCCTTTGGTGGATGCTCACGGTGATCAACGCTTTCTAGTGGAGCGTATCTTGAATCACCGTGACGATTCAGGATCAAGGACGAGCTACCTCGTCCAGTGGAGGGGGTATCCACCCTCTTGGAACAGCTGGGAGCCCCGCTCTCAGCTGTTGATGGATGTTGAAGGTCTCGTCCGCCACTATGACGAGACCCATCCGATGAGTCCTGTGGCCCATCGGTAAACACACGCCCAAGGCGCTTGTAGACGGATTGCAAGTTTGCAATCGCGTCACGCATCTCAGCCGAGATGTGTGCCCTTCCCCAGGGCGAATTTAGGGAGTACACATCCCTATGTGCACGCTGCGAGTTGTCAACACAACTCGCACAAGGGTCTCCCCATGTGAGGCAAGGAATGCCTGCCTCACTCGATAAACAATGCAACCGGTACCTAGCACCGGTTGGCGTTCGCCGTTCGAACCTGAGGCGTGTTGCCTCAAGTTTCTTGAGCCACCCCTCTCGTCCAAAATTCTTGACGTTTTGGACGAACGCGTTCCACGCAGCCAAAAGCGATGTTTTGTCACGCTTTTGGTTGCTGTTGTACCATCGATGTCTAGGAAAGACATCGAGATAAAAGTCTTCCTCAGCGCGAAAGTTCTTCGCGCTGGAACTCAAGCCGTGAAGCTCGGTTGCATCGAATAAGGGTATTCGATGGTGTTGGCCTGTCTCGTGAGACAGGCTATTGATGAGTTGTTCGGGCAAACGCCACGGCTTCAACTCATCACGCTTCACAGTGGTACCCTTGTTGGTACCACGGCTCCCAGATTGACGACGGCTCGCGCCATCGTCATCACGCTCGTGCGATGACGCACGAGCCGGTGGTGGTGAAGAATAGAACTCACCACCCTGATCATCGTCATCACTGCCGAACAGACTGTGATGCGAATCACGAGTCCGTTCGTTCGGCAGTGGCCTTGGCGAATACTGAGGCGTCGCCGGTGAGCGAGACGCCTCTGGAGCATTGCCCGAGTCAGACACGTCTGACTCGCCAGAGTAGATGACCTCCACATCGGGGTCATCGTGCGCACGCGGCGTGATACCGCGTGCACCTGCAGCACCTGTTGCTGCAGGCGAAGAAGGGGCGGCAGACGACGAAGCGTCTGCCGCAGAGGCTTGCACAACACCAGGCTGTGTGGGTCTTGAGTCACCTCGCATAGACATGTTAACTATGCGAGGTCAAGCGGAAAGTGAGTGGAACGGACCAAACAAGTGCTCCCTGTCCCAATGGTGGCCAACGGGTGGCCTCCATATTTCGATAGTCACACGGTGACTATCAGTTAAGGGGGGGTGATGTAACGGGGCAGCCCGTTACATGATATTGTCACTTAAGGAAAGTGACAATAAAGAATATAAAGATGGATATTCTTTAAACAATATCACCAAAGCGGTGATATTGAAGGGTCGACCAAAAGGGTCTGTTCATTGGTTGATATCGTGATGATATCAACCCACCAATCGCCGCAAGACGCGCGCAATGAGTGGTGACGAGACGTCACCATACATGCAGTTATATTAGTATAATTGAATTAAGTCAAACGAAGAGATAGTAGTTTAAAGACTTAATTTATTAATATAACAGTTCTACTTTTACCCTACCTACGCTTCCTCGCTCGCCACGTGTACGTCCGTCGGGGCACCCAAATCCCTTGCGTTAAGTTACGCAAGGGTGTGCCTCGTTACAGCTAACACCACTGGCTGGTGCGACTTTCACGTCGCTTGATATAGCGTGGAAAAGGCTTCATGCCCATGCATCAGCAGAAGGCTACGAAGTCAAATGCGGAATTTCGCGAACCGTTGGGATCAGAAAGAGTGGAACGATAAAACATGTTGTCGTTCACTGTGTACATGGTAGAGCCTACGAATGGAAAGGGCAGGGTGTCCGCAGTATTAGCACCTCTCGAACTCACTGCACTATCCAGGCAACACTGCGACGAAATGAGTCAGACGTCTCAACAACTTTAACGATCGATAATACTACACATAACCACGCAGCATCCGAAGATGTCGCAGCATACGCAGCGGCAAGAACCCTTAGCAATGAGCAGCTGTTGATATTTAAACAGATGTGTATAGCAGTGGATTAGCCAGAAGCAATACTCACTAACCTGCGCCAGACCGACCCATCCTGCAAAGCCATCCTGCAGGATATCTATAATATCAAGACAAAAGCCAAGAACGAATTTCTTGCTGGTCGCCTACCTTTGGATGCTTTTCTGGACATGCTGATTTAGAATAACGTTACCCATAAGTTACGTCGAGATGACTCAGGCAAGCTTTCCCACCTCTTCATCTCGCCCTATTCCGCCGTAGCTTTTGCGGAACATAATTCTGCAAACGACGTTCATCGTTTGGACTCAACGTCCAAACCAACAAGTACCGAATGCCTCTACTATACATCATGAGCGTAACGGCAACGAATCAGTCGTTCTCACTCGCATACTGCTTCATGGCTGCGGAGACGGAGGATGGTTATTTGTGGGTGGTCACGCAGCTGAGAGATCTTGTACAAACGCTCAACAGATACAATGCGATGGTGGTTGTCACGGACAGAAAGATGCACTTATGAACGCAGTCAAACGCGTCTTTCCTTCCGCCTACACCTTGCTCCGCATATGGCACATTAACAAAAACGTGCTGGCGAATCTGAAAAGTAGTTTGCCACATCTGAGGGATGGGAAGACTTTATGGGAGACTGGTCGAGGCTCTGTAATACGGTGACCCAGCCAGATTTTGACTATGAACGGCAAGCAAAGAAGGCCAAGCATCGGTTCGTTGTCAGTTCTTACCTGGATAAGACATGGCTCACGTAGAAGGAAAAGTTTGTCAAAGCATGGAAACGTCACATTCTTCATTGCAATTTGCTTGTGACATCGCGAGTCGAGGGCAGTCACGCGACTATGAAGAGCTGGTCAAATGTATCCACTGGTGATCTTTGAACAGTTTACGACAAAATCACGTTGCACCACACGCAACAAAAGGATCAAATCACTCGCGATACGGCATTTTAGAAGGCAAGGGTGTAACAGAGATATCAGTCATAATTTTGTTCGGACGTGGTGAAAAAGATTTCATACGAAGCTTTAAAAGAAGCGTTTGGTCGCTATTAGCTCGCACATTTAATGCCGGCTGACGCCCCTGATTGTACTGGATCCTACGTGGCAATAATGGGAATTCCGTGCTGTCATATGATGAAGCGCATGGTGGCCGATGGTAAAAAACCACATTTGATAGATTTTCGGCAGCACTGGTGACTTCAACAATCTTCTCTTGCAATGGCTGATGCCGTATCCAACGAATCATTCGAGATACCATGAGTAAGTTTGTGGAAAGGCACGCAAACCTTGCTCCACATCAGCAACCCATTTTTTGAAGACTATTAGTGGAAATTGTCGAAGGCGATAACATAGCTACATTGGTTAATTCCGCTATGGTTTTGGGCGCAGTAGACCGCTGGGAAGTACCAAGCTCTCCTCTCAAAAGTCGACGTAGAGAGATTTCTCTTCATTTGAACACGTAAATACTGAGGATGCGGGCTCTTTAACAACTGCAGGACGGAAGCGAAAGTGGAGTGAGTGCAACGAGCAAGGACACAACATCCGACCCTGTCCCATTCGACGTCAAAGACTTTTTTGGTTTCCCAGTTTCCATTTTTGGCTTCCCCAGTACATTTGCATACGTTTGCACACTTTTTACCAAGGATCGATGCCACAACCACTATTAGTACCGAAAAGAATATGCAAGACGTCTAGTACATGACAAGAATTAAACGAATTGTGTTCTTGCGCGAGTGTCGTTGTTTGATATCAAATTTGTAGCGCTCCAGTTTGTCTGTAGTGCGAGCATATGGCAAGCATTGATTTCACTTGAGTACCCAGCATCCTAATAGACAAAGAAAATAAAAGACCAAGTGTTGATGGCTCGCCCCCATCATATGGAATGATTAAGGACCTCTGAGTTTCGGCTACTAATATGTACAATGCAGATAATATCAACACAATGTTCGTGGTTGTATTATCTTTAATAGAGATGTAATGTGAAGCGACTCGAATTCGTACTACCGACTCAAAGGCTGTTTACTCGGCTCTAAACATGTATATCGTTTTTATTCTTTTCCTTGTCGACGCGCTTCGTGTGTATAAACGACACACCATCTCCTGCACGCATTTTGGGGTGCCCATAGCAATTGGCAAATAACTTCTTTAAGCTGCTTCTTCTTGTTCACTTGCTTGAAATGTTTGCCAAACACTTTGGTCCCACGACATTCGACCTACAAAAGGGGCCTGGGCGATCATCGAAGAGAACAAACCAGTTAGAATCGATATCATCTTTCCGTATTGGTAAAAGCGTTGTACAGCTGCCTCGCTATATTGACACAGTACAGCGCGGACGTATGGGGTATGACTTTGTCTGGGGTGTTGCCCTTGCCGATGAGTACCTCTTGCGCGTCAGCATTTATTGATCACTGGATTACATCAGCAAATCGAGCTTTATCATGCCCTGGCTTGTGGTTGAGCAATAATTTTCCACGCCACAACCATCTTTCAGTACATGCACACTCGTAGCTACTACCACTCATTTTTATTCACCAGTGAGGTCCGTCCGCCAACTCCAGCGTCGTCAACTTTTCGCCGCGTTGTTTAATCTATACATAGTGTACGACATTAGATATTTTAAACTGCGTCATCTTGGGCATCCAATTCCTGTCAAACATTTGACACTTGTCTTGTCATGAGCCCATTCAGATTATCCATAATTACTCTATCAGTTTCATCCACAATATTGTACATCAGTATACTGCAATAAAAAGTACTGTCGCGTCGGTCTTCTATTCCCTAAGAGCTTTTTAGTCCGTTACGTCTATATCTCGACTGCATTAAACGTTCGAGGCAGAATACAAATACGTATTTGATACGTAAACGTACTTGTTGCAGCAGAGATGACGTTCTCATTGTTTGAACCGTGCATGACTTCGGTCGTCTTGTCCGTCTCTCGTAGATTTCCCCCCATCGTAATGCGAAAGGCAAATCGCAGATAAGGTTATAGTCACAATTGAGGGATCTAACTATATGTTTTGAAAAGGGGGAAATAAAAAATGCCCCATTTAATTACGAAAACAAAAAATATGTCCCAGATAATTGGTAAATAAAAAAATGCCCCACGTCCTAGCAAACTCATGTTAATGTGGAACCCATAAAACCACACGTCCTTTATCATTTTCGTTTTCCCAGTTACGGCCCTTACCAACCATCGCCCTGTTCGGGGAGCCGCGGAGAGGGTTCTATCGCGGGGCGTGCTGCGCTTGCAGCCACGAGTATATGGTTGCAGACGCGAGATGTAGGTACGTAAATATGTCATCTTGTCATCAAACACGACCGTAAAAACGGTCATTCGATGCTAATGGTGTTGATATTAATGTCATTGCTTTTGTTATTGTTGTTTCAGTTGCTATTGTTGATGTTCCGGCTGATGTTGCTGCTGCTATTATTGTTGTAGGTGCTTCAATTGCTGTTGTTGTTGCTCTGTTGATGCTGCTACTGCTGTTTATGCTGCCGCTGTTGTGCTTGTAGGTGATGAGGTTGCTGTTCTTGTTTCAGTATCTTTTGTTAATGCTGATACTGCTGTTTCTGCTGCTGGCGTTATTTAGGTGCTGCGGTGGCTGTATTGTTGCTCTGTTGATGAGCTACTGCTGTTTCTGCTGAGAGATAAAGTCGTTACATTGGATGGGGTCGCGTGCACGAAAGCCTACAATACGTGCGTGCTAATGCTCAGTGACAGACAGTGTACGTGTGCGTGTGTGCGTACAGCTAGAAAGAGGCGAGTGTGGTGCTGCTCCTACCGAGCTGCATTGAAGACATATGAAATAAATTTAATAAATTGATGGAATTTATGCAACTTGCACTTTAAATTGCCAGCACCTAGTATGAGGGGTAAGAGTAGGTTGCATCGTGCTGATACGAATTGCGTGGAAACCATCATAACCAAAACCAGAACTTGTGTCGATGTGCTGCGCTTGAATTAATTGAAGAGCGGCTACATCATGACATTAACTTGAGTATACTAGGACGTGAGGCATTTTTATAATTTCGTGATTATCTGGGGCATTTCTTTATTTTTAAATTGTCTGGGCATTTTTTATATTTTCCAATTATCTGGGGAACTTATTTTTTTCGTGATTTTATAAGGCATTTTTCTAGTTTCCCTTTTGAAAAGATCATAATCACCCCTCTCTAAAGGCGACAAGTTTGTTTTTAATTTACTGTGGAATATGGGCTGTGGTACATATAACAGAAGGGTTTGCTACAAATAACAGCTCCCATAATTTATTATAATTGTTTCTAAAGCTGACCTTACTGAGTGGCAATGATATGCGCAGTAGGGGCTTACCCCACTCACCGTACGACAACCGGACTAGTTCATTGAATGAATGTAGTAACTATGCTCAGGATATACAAGACATCCCGCAATCAGTAAGAGATGTGTAGGCCCGCCTGCCTCACTTACAAGTAGCCTTGTTGACAGCGTTTGAAGTACTAGCGCATCAAGTTGGGATTACTGGGACGGTGACCCTGTAAACTTACCTGAAATTGTTCTTTGTAGCGATGTGGGCCAGGATGCTCCTCGGTATATTTGTATCACTACCACACAATTTCGTACAGACCCAAAAGTAGTCGTGCGCTAATGCTCAGTCGCAAGGACCATTTTAGTACGTTTTTTACCTTCCGGAGCCACTTTTAGTCTTCCTTGGCTCACTTATACACCTACATTTCGTGATCTCGCCAATGCATGATGCATCAGACAAGTGTTTTCGCCGCTATAATCCACCACTAATGACAGCTCTGATCAGTGGACGATATTCGGCTTGAACTCCGACGCACTACAAGAGCTTACTTAGCTTTCAACTCTATCTCAAATCAGCTATAGTTGACGCAATGTGCGCCAAGTTTGACCCTTCTGAGGCTCCGGTCTCATCAATTTTGTGCCACTGAGAAGACCAATGGTACCGAGAACCAGCGTCCGTGCTGTGGCAATTTGTTTACAGCCTCTTTGTACTTTTAGTCTCTGTCACGTGTGACAGGCCCACGCTCTACTCACTCAATTACTTCTTGTGCTACGTCTAGCTCGCATTGAGCATCGCCTGCACCTCCAGATGACCGCCTTCGGAGGCGTGGGGTATCCATAAAAGCAAGGAGCCACCACCTGTACTAGGCAGACCCAGGAATCCGGGTCGCCAGCGATCAAAGTACAGGGTCCTGCCAGCTAGAGCGGTAACGTTGGACATCCATCGGGCACTCCCCCCGGCAGCGACGTCGACTTCATCGATCTTGTCACCTCCTGACCGGATGTTCACCGTGACGTTCTTCGTGTCCGCGCTCTTGAAGTTGACAATGACGGCGCCATCTCCCTTGCGTGTCCAGGACATGGTACTTTGCTTGAACGCTTTTTCGAGCATAGTGAAACCAAGTGTCTTGGGGTCCGTGCCATCGTCAATCTCGCCAATGAATTTCGTTGGACCACAGATGGGCTGCATATACGCAACGGACGTACCGAAGATACCGAAGACATCAGTACCCGTGACAGCAATTGAAATGAACGTCTTACTCATCGCGAGATACATGAACTCCCGCGTGTCCTCGCTCGTGCCATTATTACTCTTGCCTGTTGACACGAGCTGGTTGATCATGACACTGAAAGCCAGGCGAATCTTCTCCCGCGTTCCATACGCCATGGCTTCGTTCGACTCAGCAATCAGCTGATCCATACAATTGTTCGTGGTGATAGCAATGTCCGAAGTCACGAGCGGTGTGTTCTGCATCATCAAGCGCAGATTGTCCTCTGAAATGCCTGGGTGGTCTGCTCGAAGCTGGTTCACAGTATTCCAAGTACGGTCCGTCAGCGCACGCAGATCATAGCCGCAGGTCGACCTAGACTTGAGCGCGTCACTGAGCGTGCCAATCTCCGTGTGATTGATACGATTGACTGCTTCGGTGAAGTTGGCACCAATCAAGAAGGCCCTGAATTTGCTCCAGCTCGAGATAATGTCGTCCTTGTATGCAATGGCGTTCAACAGGATCCAGTTCATGGACGTGAGCACGCGACCAGCAATATCCAACGGTCTGGAAAACGGCAAGCCCATGCAAAAGGTGATAGCCATTGGTATATCGGTGACAACGTTGTTGGACTGGTACAGGATGTTGAGGATCTTGTCCGTCGACGCCGTCGGGTCCGTTGTCTTGATGTTGCGCACGTAACGGATGATTGATCGCATTGTACCGATCATAAAATTGGCGCAATCGAAAGACCGCACCACTAGCTTCGGGAAGGTCCACAATTTCATGAAAGTTCCGAAGGAAGCAATGGCCAGCGTTGTGCCAAAAACTGCTCCGGCTTTATTGAGCACTTCCATCGCACAGTCATCTCCCTGACGAATGCATTCCATGCCACACTCAACGGGGTAAGGGAGTGGACACTCAGCCCAGCAGGTGTTGGTCGCGTCGTTGCGATCGAACTTTGTAGGGCACGTGTCCATGATATGGGCTTCACGGTAGCACGCAGCGTCGGGGGAGATGGGACGCGGGCCGACCCAATTGCGGTACGTGGAGACGACGTCACTACGGGCAGTGGTCGCCTTGGCCAACGGGGCATTCACTTTGATTGACGTGGTATCAATAAAAGAGCCCCTGCCACTGGCGTCGAGCTTGAGCTTGCCAGCAGACGCGACTATCGTGTCTAGGGATTCGTCTGCGGTCACTGCAGGCGACGAGTGGACGACCGCAGAGTTGGAGCTTTCGGGTGTTCCAGACGCCGCACTTGCAGCTTCGTCGTCAGTGTGTGTGAATGGCCAGTGGAAAGCCATAGAGCCATAGAGGTTGAGGGCCAACACCAGCAGGACGAGCGCCCGACTCGATCGAGACATTGGTCCAAGCAGTAGTAGTAGACGTAGATGTAGTGGCGGTTGTGGTAGAAGTAGTGGATCTGTACTGTGACTGTGAATGAGCGATCGGAAGGCTGCAAAACGAATACTGAGTCGCCCCGGAAGGAGTGTCCAGAGCAGTCGGTGCAAAGACGTCTCGCTATCTTCTTTCGAGCTTATTATGGCGAGGGCATTGTTTGGCAGGCGTCTCAGAAAACTAGTGGCGCTTCTTGCCCGACTTTTTCTCATGCGCCCGCTTACAGTCTTCACCAGCGGGAAGGTCTGATGGGATGGGCGGCGATGCCACGTCAGGTCTGCTTGGCGAAAGGAGCGAACAGGCGTCTCGGCCCAAACGCAGCTCAGCTTCCCCACTTGGTGCTGGCACTCTACCGACCATTACTTCCCATTGAGAACACCAGACGCTCCAATTCAAGGCGATGGTTCTGGCCTTGTTCAAAGAGGCGGGGCGGGTCTATTGAAGGTGGTAAGAATAGGCCACGAAACCACGAGTGGCCGGGTTCTGGAACCATGACCACTTGAAGTTTCGCCAGCAGGCTGAAGTACCAGATGTCAAGACGATGATGCTCAAGCTGAGGAAGGTGGTACGCGGCTGCTGCTATCGCTGCCGCTAGCTGAAGCATAAAAAGAATCCGGTAGCTCCATCAGTATGATCCCGCGCTGTCGTTTTTCTGAAACAAAGGAACACCAGCAGGTACGTTCCCCCTGAGGTGTCAAGTCTGCCCACCGTCTGTGTCAGAACCGCACGCTCGACAAAAGAGTGGACCGTGCAAGCAAGATGTACTCCTGCTTGATACCGAGCAGCGCGTGTTACCACCACAAGCCACACGATGGGCGCGACTGGCAGACTCGGTCGGTCGCAAGGAGTTGGGTTGGAAGCCACGCGTGTAACGGGGCAGCCCGTTACATGATATTGTCACTTAAGGAAAGTGACAATAAAGAATATAAGATGGATATTCTTTAAACAATATCACCAAAGTGGTGATATTGAAGGGTCGACCAAAGGGTCTGTTCATTGGTTGATATCGTGATGATATCAACCCACCAATCGCCGCAAGACGCGCGCAATGAGTGGTGACGAGACGTCACCATACATGCAGTTATATTAGTATAATTGAATTAAGTCAAACGAAGAGACAGTAGTTTAAAGACTTAATTTATTAATATAACAGTTCTACTTTTACCCTACCTACGCTTCCTCGCTCGCCACGTGTACGTCCGTCGGGGCACCCAAATCCCTTGCGTTAAGTTACGCAAGGGTGTGCCCCGTTACACCTGGTAGCACTTTGTAGTCCTTCCAAGGACCACATCATCCAACATGAGCTTGTTGGATGAAGAAGACACCTTTCACGCCACGCGTGAAGGGTTTACCCATTTGAGTGACATCGAATGGGGTGCGGTAGAACGAATGAGTTCTACCGTAGGCGAACTCGTCGTCAGCACCATGTTGGAGTCTCTAGACAGAGACCAACAACATGCTGCTATCGCCAAGTTCATTCACAATGAACTTGCTCTCGAGAGGGAGAAAGTAGCCTTGCTTCACCAGCAAGGCTCTCAACAGGCCGAGCAGTTGAGAGAACTCGGTGCTCAACAGACGGAGCTGTTGAGACAGCAGCAATTCCATGCTGCTGTGGGCGGGACGGCGCATGCGCGTCGTCCCGAAGTGATGAAAGTCGACATCTCCAAGTACAGTGGAGTCCCGGAGGACTCCCTGTTACTATGGTTTGTCGAACTCGACAGAGCCCTAAGGGCTCGTCGCGTCGAAGATGAGCAAATGAAACTCACATTTGCTCAGACCCACTTGGCAGGGCGTGCCAAAACTTGGTCCCTGGGACTCGAGAGTAGCGACCCAAATGTGTTTAGGTCGCTAGATGACTTCAAGTCCCGGCTCAGACAAACGTTTGAGCCGCCACGTGCTGAGTTCAGGGCTCGTTCAGAGCTCCTGAAACTCCAGCAGGGTAAGCGTGATGTGCACGCTTACGCACAACATATACGACTCCTTGCGAGTAGTATAACTGCGAACCCAGTTCATGAACACACGATGATTACGGTGTTCATGCAAGGGCTCGCAGAAGGGCCCGTCAGGAGCCACCTGTTCCGCCTTGAGCTGAATACGCTTGAAGAAGCGATATCAGCCGCGGAACAGGAAGACTTTAGCATGAGACAGGCTCATGCTAGCTCAAACTCTTACCGTCCACCGAGACGACAAGAGATCGGAGGTCCAGAACCAATGGACCTCTGTTATGTTGAGAGCGAGAGACCTCGCTCTACAAGCAACAAGCGATTGCAGAGGTGCAATCGCTGTCAGAAGTTAGGGCACTACGCATACGAGTGTAGTGCTCCGCGCCCAGTACCAAACAGTACTGAGCGAAATGGACGACCATTCGCCAGAAAGGGCAATGGGCGTGGGTCCAGCGCTGTTGCGAAGCCGCAACAGCGAGACGGGCCATCAAAAAATGGTCGGGGTCAGTAGGGGCGGAGCTCCCTACTGATCCAGCAACCTCAAGAGAATTTGCAAACCTCTTGACGAAAGTTGCTCCAGATACACAATCATTGTGTGTCTCTGCACCTGGTGATGACGTTTCGCTCATCACCTTGAAGTTGGAAGCGACAAATGACTTGTCGCTTCGTGCCCTAGTAGACTGTGGGGCGTCGAACAACTTTGTTCGTCGCCAGTCACTAGAGGGTCGTAGGCTCAAGTTCGTTGAGCGCGACATTCCCCTCACAAGGATGACGGTGCGCCTTGCAACAGGCGCATCGATAACCGTTGAGAAACGTGTAGTAGGAATCCACTACACGTTAGAGGGCGAGCAGTACGATGATGATTTCATCGTACTAGATCTGGATGACAAATTTGATGTCATCCTGGGATTACCTTGGCTCAGAAAATACGAGCCAAGGGTGAGCTGGCAGCATCGATCCGTGAAGATGCCTGCTACTTGTTCATCAGATGGCCATCTGATGAACATCTTGGAGCGTCCACAAGCGTGTGGATGTTCTGCGAGTGAGTGCGATGGCCTCACTTGCGGTACGGTCGTTAGCACGACTGCACAAGGTCACAGTGTAGTTGATCACTACACTGTGGAGCAAGCTCCCGGCGGCTGTACAGAAGTACAGGCTGCGCCGAAGGTCCACCACTCGAATAAGTCGAGTGGACCGGGACATGGATGCATGCCTAGCGGGCAGCATCTTAGAAGAAATAAATCTGTTGCCTCCAAGGGGCAACATGAAAATCCTAGGTCGACTGGAGAGTCGACCGTAGAGGATCGGTTCCTGACTGTGGTTGCACAGCCACAGTCGGAAGACGTCGAGGGAATAAGTCCCCACGTACTTGAGGAAGGAATTCCTCAAGAGTTGCTTGCTGAGGGATCAGGCCCTCAGCAACCTGTGGAAGCAAGATCCCAGGAAGAAACCGAGACGTTGAACGTCTTGGTTAATGACGGATCAAGCGTAGGCGCTTATACGCTTGATCTGATTGTGCCTCCGAAGTTGACTTCGGAGATAACTCAGTTGCCAACGCTAGAACCGAAACGGTTCTTGCGTGATCTGCGTAGTGGCAAAGTCAAGCAGATCTGCGTACTCGTCACAGAGGACGAGTATGTGACCGACATTCGGTCGGCAACAGTATTTGCTGAGAACGAACGGGTTCTCAGCAGCTCATCGATGGACGAAAGTGTCCTCGATGAGAAGACTCGGATTGAGCGGTACGCGTCCCAATCCTGGGAGTCACTTCAGGCAAATCCTTTGTATAAGGATTTGATCGAATTCAGGGATGTGTTCCCTGAATCCGTACTTTGCGAGTTGCCTAAGGACAAAGGCACTCGACACGAGATCGAGCTCAAACCGGGCTCGAAATACTGTGTCATGAAGCAGTGGCCACTGCCTCGTGAACAAGTGATAGCGATCGACAAGTTCTTTGCCGATCGCTTAGCAGCGGGCCATGTGAGGGAATCAACATCCCCTCACAGCTCTCCGACCTTCTGTGTGCGAAAGGCCACAGGAGGGTGGCGGATAGTGCACGCATTCAACAAGTTGAATGCTGCAACGGTACCGGCTCAGACGCCGATACCGAGGAAGGACGTAATCATAGATGGTATGTCAAAGAGTACCATCTTTTCGTCCATGGATCTGATGGATGGATTCTATCAGATCCTGATGCTTGAACGGGACGTCCCGTTCACAGCAGTGAGTACCCCCAGCGGGATGCTGTGGGAGTGGCTAGTGATGCCACAGGGGCTGAGTAATGCCCCTGCAACATTCAACAGATGTGTAACAAATCTGTTGAGACCGGTGCGAGACTTCGCACCGAGTTACTTCGACGATGTGTTCGTCCATAGCCGGGCTATGGACGGGAAGACGGACGTTGAAGTTCACAGAACTCACGTTCGTCAGGTTCTTCAACTTATGCGCAAGCATAAGTTGTACGCCAACCTCAAGAAGTGTATATTCGCGGCTAGCGAAATACCACTTCTTGGGTGCATCGTGGGGAAACACGGCGTACGCCCTGATCCCGAAAAGATCAAGGCGATCACCGACTGGCCAGTGCCAGTCGATGCCAAGGGACTTCGAAAGTTCCTTGGTCTTGCGGCGTACTTGCACAAGTACTCGCGCAACTACGCCGAGATGACGGTACATCTTTCTTGCTTGCTCAAGAAAAATGTCAAGTGGTCATGGAACGCTGAGTGCCAGCGTTCCTTTGAAGGTATCAAGCAAAGCTTGATGCAATCGCCGATCTTGGCGATTGCAGATCAGGACAGACCATTTCATGTGGTCTGTGACGCCAGCGATTTCGCAATCGGCTGTGCGTTAATGCAGTTCGATGCAGATGGCGCGGAGCGCGTCATCTGTTATCAGTCGCGTCAGCTGCAAGCAGCTGAGCGTAATTACCCAGTGCATGACAAGGAACTCCTTGCCATGAAATACGCACTGGCTAAGTTTCGCGTCTATCTCCTGGGAGATAGACCGTTTGTTGTCTACACGGACCATGCGTCACTACGCACGGCCGTAAACAGCCCACACCTCTCGCAAAGAATGGCGAGGTGGCTGTCTTTCTTCGCGGAGTATAACTTCTCCGTGGAGTATAAACCGGGACGACTCAATGTCGTCGCGGATGCTCTTTCGCGCCGGCCCGATTTCGAGCCGGACGCACAATCCAACAGTGAGGATAAGCCCACTGTTGCGACACTGTCAGTCAGTGTCCCGTCGTCAAGTCTACTTGACGACGTACGAAAGGCATACGCGGAAGATAAGGATCTTCTGCGATTGATGGATCATCTGGTGAATCCATCCAGTAAATCCATGAGGGATTTACCGGCTTTGTACCGATCCTCATCGGATCGGTATAGTACACGCAACGGATTGCTGTACTATACAGCTGTTGCCGACGACACGCCTCGTGTCGTCGTACCCGCTCATCATGATTTGCGATTGCGCATCATGTATGAGTGTCACGATGCCCCAACAAGCGGCCATCGTGGTAGAGAAAAGACTTACCTCACGGTAAGTCGCGACTTTTACTGGCCCCGCCAGTATCAGTTTGTTCGCAAGTACATCCGTGCTTGCGAAGTATGTCAACGGGTGAAGCCTAGTCCTTCATCCCGTGCGCCATTGCAGCCTCTGCCTGTTCCGACAGAGTGCTGGCAGTCCGTTTCAATGGACTTCGTCTTCGGGTTTCCCGAAGACGCTCACAAGAATAATGGTATTCTTGTGTTTGTGGACCGATTCAGCAAGATGGTCCATCTTGCTGCTGTCCCTGAGTCAATCAAGGCTCAAGGTTGTGCTCGTGTCTTTCTAGACACGGTCTTTAGACTC
The DNA here is from genome assembly GCA_947650285.1 of Hyaloperonospora brassicae. Lineage (NCBI taxonomy): Eukaryota > Oomycota > Peronosporomycetes > Peronosporales > Peronosporaceae > Hyaloperonospora > Hyaloperonospora brassicae. The sequence continues at coordinate 332,213 of CANTFL010001264.1, read as the reverse complement.
CACGGGTTACCCCGTGAACTCGTATCCGACCGTGACCCTCGGTTCACGGCGGCATTTTGGCAAACCGTGTTCCGTACTCTCGGAACACGATTGAAGATGTCCACTTCTGACCATCCAGAAACAGATGGTCAGACGGAACGTGCGAACCGTGTCCTCGAAGAGATTCTTCGAGGATATGTCCACTCGTTTCCGAGTTGGAGCGAATTCCTACCCATGGTGGAATTCGCCATCAATAATTCGGTGCATGCTTCAACACAGCACACACCGTTTTACGTGAATGGCCTACGCCATCCACGTGTGCCCACCCTTCTAGAGTGTGACTCTTGGATAAGGGGGGAGGGACTCGCTCGAGCAAAAACCGTTTTGGCTCTTGCTCATCACGTGTCGACGCAAACGTCGTCACGTATGATGCCGATGTCGATCAAGTCGACATCGATGAAGAAGATCATCTCAATAATAGCGAAGACGCTATTATTGATTCGGATGATGATGACGATGCTGGTATATTCAGCATCGTCAACGATTATGCCAGCGAGGAAGAAGACAACCTCGCTGAAGAAGAGAGCAATCTCTTAGCAGTGCGCACGAAGCGCACTGCTAGACAAAACAAAGAGTCAGCAGAGAACTTCCTGCTGACTCGAGAAGCGGTAGTCCGTTTCGTTCAGGACTCCATCGCAAATGCGGTGGACCGTCAGAAACGGAACGCAGACAAGAATGGAAGAGCAAATGTTCTTTCATTTAAGGTTTATGACCTAGTACTACTGTCAACGGTAAACCTACCTGGACATGCAGTCACTAGTGTCGGCAGTAGTAAACTACTGCCGAAATACATTGGGCCATTTCGAGTGTTGCATCGCAAGGGCAATGCATACACACTCGAATTGCCACGTAGGATGCGCACGCATCCTACATTTGGGAGGCTTAGGTCGTACTGTCAGTACGAGCCTTCTTCTTCCGATGAAGATAGCCCCCACGTTCAAGAACATCCATCAAGTTCTTGCGTTCGCGCTCCAGACGATCCGTCTGGTCGCGCAGATATGATACCTCGGTATTCAACCGAGTTATCTCTCCGCGAGCTGTAGCCAGCTCGCCGAAAAGGGAGCGGACATCCCGCTCGACCTGAAGCTGCGCCGTGGCATAATCGGCGCGATCCCTCGCCCGATCAGCCTCGTGACCCTTGCGGTTCTTCCGCACGGTGTCGGTCAAAGCGTAGCGTCGGTCGCGCTCGTGCTTCAAGTCATCGCGCAATTCATCGATTGCGCGATCCATCTCGTAAGGGTCGAGATGGTGGGCCTGGGGTTCTGGAGGAGGTCTTTCCTCCTCCACCACATCCTTTGGTGGATGCTCACGGTGATCAACGCTTTCTAGTGGAGCGTATCTTGAATCACCGTGACGATTCAGGATCAAGGACGAGCTACCTCGTCCAGTGGCGGGGGTATCCACCCTCTTGGAACAGCTGGGAGCCCCGCTCTCAGCTGTTGATGGATGTTGAAGGTCTCGTCCGCCACTATGACGAGACCCATCCGATGAGTCCTGTGGCCCATCGGTAAACACGCGCCCAAGGCGCTTGTAGACGGATTGCAAGTTTGCAATCGCGTCACGCATCTCCTCCGAGAGATGTGCCTTCCCCAGGGCGAATTTAGGGAGTACACATCCCTATGTGCACGCTGCGAGTTGTCAACACAACTCGCACAAGGGTCTCCCCATGTGAGGCAAGGAATGCCTGCCTCACTCGATAAACAATGCAACCGGTACCTAGCACCGGTTGGCGTTCGCCGTTCGAACCTGAGGCGTGTTGCCTCAAGTTTCTTGAGCCACCCTTCTCGTCCAAAATTCTTTACGTTTTGGACGAACGCGTTCCACGCAGCCAAAAGCGATGTTTTGTCACGCTTTTGGTTGCTATTGTACCATCGATGTCTAAGGAAGACATCGAGATAAAAGTCTTCTTCAGCGCGAAAGTTCTTCGCGCTGGGACTCAAGCCGTGAAGCTCGGTTGCATCGAATAAGGGTATTCGATGGTGTTGGCCTGTCTCGTGAGACAGGCTATTGATGAGTTGTTCGGGCAAACGCCACGGCTTCAACTCATCACGCTTCACAGTGGTACCCTTTTCGGTACCACGGCTCCCAGATTGACGACGGCTCGCGCCATCGTCATCACGCTCGTGCGAAGACGCACGAGCCGGCGGTGGTGAAGAATAGAACTCACCACCCTGATCATCGTCATCACTGCCGAACAGACTGTGATGCGAATCACGAGTCCGTTCGTTCGGCAGTGGCCTTGGCGAATACTGAGGCGTCGCCGGTGAGCGAGACGCCTCTGGAGCATTGCCCGAGTCAGACACGTCTGACTCGCCAGAGTAGATGACCTCCACATCGGGGTCATCGTACGCACGCGGCGTGATACCGCGTGCACCTGCAGCACCTGTTGCTGCAGGCGAAGAAGGGGCGGCAGACGACGAAGCGTCTGCCGCAGAGGCTTGCACAGCACCAGGCTGTGTGGGTCTTGAGTCACCTCGCATAGACATGTTAACTATGCGAGGTCAAGCGGAAAGTGAGTGGAACGGACCAAACAAGTGCTCCCTGTCCCAATGGTGGCCAACGGGTGGCCTCCATATTTCGATAGTCACACGGTGACTATCAGTTAAGGGGGGGGGTGATGTAACGGGGCAGCCCGTTACATGATATTGTCACTTAAGGAAAGTGACAATAAAGAATATAAGATGGATATTCTTTAAACAATATCACCAAAGTGGTGATATTGAAGGGTCGACCAAAGGGTCTGTTCATTGGTTGATATCGTGATGATATCAACCCACCAATCGCCGCAAGACGCGCGCAATGAGTGGTGACGAGACGTCACCATACATGCAGTTATATTAGTATAATTGAATTAAGTCAAACGAAGAGACAGTAGTTTAAAGACTTAATTTATTAATATAACAGTTCTACTTTTACCCTACCTACGCTTCCTCGCTCGCCACGTGTACGTCCGTCGGGGCACCCAAATCCCTTGCGTTAAGTTACGCAAGGGTGTGCCCCGTTACAACGCGAGCATTGGAGTACATTAACTGACGTCGAAGCAAAAATCCACACGATCGTTTGCTTAGTCTTGCACGATTTGCTCGAGACTGATTTTTGGAGAAGAAAACAGCGCTCGACTCGGCTTTCTCTGGTGCGTCTATGCTTGTCGACCTGGATCGGAAGACAGGTTAAGGGCAAAGGGAGGTCAAGAATCAGCAGTATAGGATGTAGATGGTCCTGTTGGCAAGACACAACGTGCTGGCAAGAGGCACTTGTATCTCTTTCACTGGACCGTCGCACGTTCTCCGCAGCATCTTGTTTTGCTGACATCGTGCTCGAGATGTGAAGTGAGCGACATTGCCGCGTTGCACGTTACGATGCATGTTACTCACCGTCAACGTATTGACACTTTGCCAAGCGAGGTCAAACCGCTCGCTCCCAATGGTTTGGCGCTTCGGCACTCCTCACCGTCGTACTATGTAAATCGCTGGCGGAGTATAGTGCACATACTGACAGGTACATGAGCTTCTAGACGTGGAGTGGTACACCCCTGACTTTGCCCGAACATTGATACCGAGTCAGTGTCATCGGAGCTTAGACTGTACGGCAGAGCTAGCCCGAGGGTAATCGAGAACTTAGTGGTGGTGGTGTCAAGTACGTCCATTATTATGATAACTAACGACTGATAAGTGTGACAAGAAGTACGGCCCGGGTATCGGGTCGACAACTAAAGGCCTCCGTAGAGCCAGGGGCGACGGCAACGAGGTCAGAGACCCTCCTACCGAAGCCAACTACGAGTCAATCATGACCGCTGGCGCGACCAAGTAGACTGGGGACATGCGTACCGCCGGAGCGGCAGCACGTACAACGCGGGTATGCTGCCATATAAGGCAACAAACCCCTTTAGGACCGCTTGCGCGGCCCCCGACGTGGAGTGCGAACACTGAAGTGACTGCGTGGCGTGGAGAACGCCAACCCGCCATATATCTCTCCGAGGAGCTCAACCATCTGCGATGGTGGCCCCCTACAGCCGCTTGCGTGGCCCCCGACGTGGAGTGCGATCACCGAAGTGACTGCGTGGCGTGGAGAACGCCAACCCGCCGTCTATCTCTCCGAGGAGCTCAACCATCTGCGATGGTGGCCCCCTACAGCCGCTTGCGCGGCCCCCGACGTGGAGTGCGATCACCGAAGTGACTGCGTGGCGTGGAGAATGCCAACCCGCCGTCTATCTCTCCGAGGAGCTCAACCATCTGCGATGGTGGCCCCCTTCAGCCGCTTGCGCGGCCCCCGACGTGGAGTGCGATCACCGAAGTGACTGCGTGGCGTGGAGAACGCCAACCCGCCGTCTATCTCTCCGCGGAGCTCAACCATCTGCGATGGTGGCCCCCTTCAGCCGCTTGCGCGGCCCCTTGACGTGGAGTGTGCGCTCGCCGCAGCGGCGACACGTGGCGCGGGGTACGCCTCCAGTCCGTAAAACACCCCTGCTAGGGCCGCTTGCGCGACCCGTCGGTCTCCTACGCCCACACCCGCGACTGCGAGTGCAGCGTGCCCGCGTCAGATCTTCGACCACGTCGGCTCCCCAAGGGGAGGATTCCCTCCGACGTGACTGCCCCGAAGGGAAAAAGACTGGCTTGAGCTGAACCGTGAAAATTTGGGAATAATCGAGAACTTAGTGGTAGAGCGCACTAGATGAAATCTGGAAATCCTGAGAGATCAAGACCTGCGGGAACACATAGGCATGCAGCCTGTGCCGTACGACGGGTGCTGCCCAGCAACCATCCGCACCGGACTTTCCGTGACAAACTGATGCACTGTCAAAAAGAAGAGACGCATGTTCGACGCTAGCGGTTTATGTACCCCCGGACCTTTGTGCCCGGATGCTTTGATGCCCATCTGGTCGGGACAAGCTCTATCTGCGAATAACCTGTTGTAGGTACGAAATCGAAAGGTTTAAATCATGTGCCTTAAAATAGGAAATGAAAATGATCGGTGACCGTTTTTGAGGCTTTTTAAAGCTCTCATTCCCCCTAAATCGGGTAGTGTCGCTTGCAATCATGATCGGGAATAGCTAATGATGCGACTTTTGACGATCGTGCTTTGAAGTTTCGACTTTATTGTCGTTCTACATTGCAACAGACCAGGCACACTATTGATTGGTTTTTATAGGTCCTACTGTTTTCCTTATAATTGTGCGCAGACACGTGCAGTGCAATAAGATGAAAGTAGCCAGCGATCGTTCATGATCGTAAATGGACGTGATATACCAGGTTAAAAACTCGAAAAACCGTCTTTTCTTAAACATAATCGGTATTTTCAAATTGAGTCGACTGTGCTACATTTTATCTATGGGTGAACGTGGGTGGTCGATGCATGTGTCTGCACAATGTCAGTGTCGACTGCTGTATATGCTGTTAACGCCAAATGCACCTTTGTTACAGCGCGTGTCGTACTCCTTATGGCGCTCGCTACCTAAATCCACATGTCTCGAAACTAGATGGTCCAGACAATACCGCTAGATAATCGTGAGATCCTCGCCCTTTTTTGAATACAGCACGCCCCTTTTCCTCGTCGAGTGAACACACGACAAGTCAATTTAATTAATACATTTAGTGCGTAAAGTCTCCCTAATTCTTTAGTTTTTGACTGACATTATCGCGTTCACACCACTTACGATGCACACTTAGGATGCAGTTGTTTATTTGGCTCACCAAGGCAATCAAACGAATGACCGATAAATGTATTGGGACTAGTTTTATATGTCCGTTAGCTTCTATTACCTCTGTACGCGAATGAAGACATTCCATTTGCGTACTCATTCTTTTGACATGTGGCGTTATCGTTATTCTTTTTTAATTCGCGATACCAACAATAGAGGTGGACCTGACATTAGTTACCCGGCTTTCAATCAGTTTTTTAATACTTGCGACTTCCTTCCCTCGCTCTTTTGCGAAGGTATATACGTGCACGCTCGAATCCGTAAGAACTATTCACAGCCGTTATTATGTTTTTTCGCAGATGCGTTCAATACGGTAGTTATATTTTCATATATATTGGAACAGTGACGCCAGAGCACCCTTTAAGATTTATCCCTATCACCACTACGTGTAAAAGTCATGTGCGACATTAACACTCATTTTTTATCAATTGTCGTTATTATTATGCATGCCAGAAATAAACATATTTAAAGCAATTCTCCGGTGCACATGTTTCTGTGCAAATTGTATGGGCCGCTAGAGGTATGTCTATAAAGCATGCAAGAAATGTTATTGCACAGCTTTGCCGAAATATTGAAAGTTGTAGCAAATATGCATCCCAGCTGATTGCTTTAAGATATGCATGCTTCAATCAATAAGATAAGTGTGCTCGTCAGCTGACTCATTCTTGCTTAAGTCTTTGAAAAGACTGTAAATATTTTGTATATGTACGTATTGTTATTGCTGTGACAAATATTTTGTAGAGGTAAATAGTTTGTATTCCCACGTATTTTACAAAACAAAATGGATTATTTCCATGACATCAAGACGTGTGTTTAAACCTTCATCTTATCAGCTATGTTATACAAAATCTTTTATCGTAATGATTTATATTCTCTATCGTCAAAGAAGACGCGAGTGCATATTAAGACCACGACGAGAGGCACACCCCACTTTTGCAAGAGGCACACCCAATTTTTGCTACGGGCACACACGCCTGCCTGAAATGATAAAAAGACTTCACATTTTATACTTCGGAATGATATACGTGTACAGTACAGTTCAATTGTATGTAAAAGCACCCAACCGAATTGCTGAAGTTGTTTGGACTAGGGTTCTGGAAGTTAAGGAGGGAAATTCCATCTACTGCAAAAGAAAAAGAACCTGACTTAAACACCTGTCTTGGCCGCGCAATTGCGTCTATGTCCCCTCATACTAATGCAATACGACAGAATACACCGGATAGTAACACGCACCATATGGACTCCTAAAATGGCTTACGAAGACCCGAGAGAGGACCATCGTCGCTGAACATCTCCAGCCCCGACCTGCCGCTCTCGCTGGCACCAACTTTCCTTCCAGGATCGAAATGGTATCAACCTTAAACGGTTTCGCGGCTACCCATGGGTATGCCATCGTCGTCGCCAGATCATATAAAACAAGGCGGGGTTGGCAACAGGTCTAATAGAAGTGCGATCGTGGCGGGACCTACAGAACAGTTATAATTTCAGCGACGGTCTCCAGCATGTTGATGAAATACCACGTACGTAATTATTTTCGGCATCATATGACCCGAAATGATCTGCCCGTGGTAGGACATTCAACGGTATGTACCGGTACGTACATCGTCTCAGACGGTGGCATCAAGGTCCACAAACACTGCACTCCAGCAGGCATTGCACGTTTGGATACTTCCCTGGCCAAGATGGATAAAATAATTTCGTGCATAAGTGGAGGTCGTTTAAGTTCAGTAGACAGGGAGCATTAGTAAGTGACTACGTATTATACATAACATTCTGTAGTATAAACTGTGAAGTCTTTTTTTCATTTCAGGCAGGCGGGTGTGCCCGTAGCAAAACTGGGGTGTGCCCCTAGCAAAAGTGGGGTGTACCCTTAGTCGTGGCCTACTAATTATATTCGCAGTAGACCATGAAACTGAATGTAACGACCGACTAAGCTGCAATTTTGTATTTTATCCTTCACGTTAAGATTCTTATTCTCCGTATTGTTTTATAACTCAAGTATGTTATTGACCTCGAATCTAACGCCAGTCGAATCAAATCAAAAAGAAATTGACAGACGCTTGGCGCACCTTTGAAAAATGTGTATCGTATTGTGTCAAAAGAGAACATTCCGTTATATTTTACCGATTTGTAGCAATAAAGTTATTGAAATAAAATACCAGGATGGGAATTCTGTGCTTTGACGGAAGTGACAGGGCACGATAATATGTTGTATATAGAAAGTTACAAAACAATTTAACAATATACATGGATCACCAACTCGACTTAAATATATACATTTATATATTAAATGGCTATATAAACATACACGTGTTGTCGTCACAGCTGTTTTTAGAGCAGATACTTGTAACCTATTTAGAGGTCGTCATTATCATATTGGACGCAGAGCGTATAGGCGGTGCTTACAGAACGAGTAAGGCACCTCGCATTTCCAATATTCTAGCAATCATAGTGACTTGACGAAAAACGCCCGCTTACTATGACAAGGTGGTACAAGTCGAGTGGTTGAATAAATACAGTACACTATGACGTGTCGACGCTGATGTGTTGCAGTAAATGCTCAAGCTTCTCGGTCAATGCTGACTTAACCCTAATACCCGAAGAGCTGAATAGCGGAGACATACTCCGTTATTGTTTCCACAACTATTTCTTCCTTACTTTGTGCACTCTTCAGTAGTGTTTGTCGAACTCTTTCAGGTATATTGACTCGATAATGATCCTGACCTTATTTATGAGTAGGTAAGGGTTTGATTGTGCACGATTACATCACAAGACCAACGGTTACAATTCGGATGTATTAGCTTTAATTCGCCTTAAAGACGACATGATCGATGTGTTAGTGCTTGACCTCTATAATTGAATGTGCTAACCCCTTAAGACAACTCGATATCATGTCTTAATATTCTTGATGTGTTCGATCGTAGTTCGGGCAGCGAATAGGGTCACGCTAGCATCTGAGGTATATTGTATCGGATAATTTTTAACCAATATTGGCTTAGTTATACGTCGGAAGGCTACATTGCTTGTCCGTATGAAGAGAACCAACTTGCCTTTGTGCAAAAATTACTCGTGATGTTGTATTTCCCACCCAACGGTTAATCCACATCTAAGCAACCTCGAATGTTATACTCCCTCACGTTCCCCATATAAGTCAGACCTTTCCATGAATAGTGCAGTACGTAAAATTGTACAATGCAGAAAACAGCTATAGTGGTAAGAATATAATACGCAACGACGTTTATGAGGTGAAAACATCATCTCTGGTTCACAAGTTAGTTTTTTTCCAGTAACATTCCTGATACGAAAGTAAACTTACTTTGAGCCCACTGGCGTTTCTTGACGCCAAATAATCGATATAGAAGCCTTAAAAACTTATCTGGACCGGCATTTAGTAGATTTATTGCAGATTTAAATTATGTTGGCCTTCGCAACAAAGTGAAGGTTAAGCCAACTATCGAAAAAAATATTTGAGAGTCCGATGTGAACGCTGATTTACATGTTAAAAACATTAAGTAATCACAAATTATTGCACAAGGGGCCAAGGTAAAGCGTCTTCTGAACCTTTAATTTAAATAACGCTTATGGATGTGCGGTGTACGCTTAGGAATACTACAAGAAGCGCAACCTTTAGATCACATTAGGTTGTCTATATGGCTACGTGTGTATCGCAAAAATATTATAACAATCTGGCCGTCCACACAGATCAATTGATTGAGCTCTATTTCAATGAAATTTTCATACAAAACGATGGAGCAATAGAATAAGATGGCTTTTCTCTAAGAATATTGCTTGCCATATACGTAATAGTCATAAGGTTGTATGGAAATGTATCAAAGTATTTGAGTGGACGCAAAGAGAAATCTGCTTGATTAATACGATAAGAAATTGCTACTAAATGCTATTGATCGCAGTATTTTTTCGGGTGCTCCTTATCCAAGGGACAGGGGAAAAGATGCGCAGAGAAAGAGTGACACTAGAATAAACGAAAAAGAAGCAGTTTCGCTGACTTAGCACAGATGCAACACAATAAGCCACGAACCATCTGAGTCTAAAAGATTATTTGACGGAAGAGAATGAGGTCTGGAATTCTTCCATGATTTTACACATATTAGTTTTCGAGCAGTAAAATACTGTTTCATATGGTTAGAATCTAAAAATTAGTAATCGCATAGCAACATGAGCTGAATGATTTATGTGAAATGTTTATGTATTATACCAAGTTGTTGTAGTGCTATTGGGACAAGCATACTTTATTTTGAGGCAAGATTGGAACTGGGGTGACCATAAACTGAGAGCTATGACTACTAATTCTAGATGGACAGACTTGTTAATTGTAAAAAATGTCCGATAATAGGCTGATGTGCGCTTCGATGCAAATCAATGTGACGTCTACATAGGAAATGATCTGGTCGTATCAGCGAACCTTTTACACATTCAGCGTCGATTCTCGGTATGCTACGGGAAGGAGGCTAATAAGGGGATGAGTAAGTAGGCTTTAGCATTCTAGAATGATCCATCCACGTTAAACAGTTACCGAGAACTCAGACTTCAATAATACATTCGCCAAGTATTTTTAGAATCTAAGATATCCTTTTTGTGTCGAATGAATTTATTTGACAATAAATGCGTCAAGAATTTCCAAGAATTCAACGTAAAAGACTATGTTGTCATTGCAAGCAGATCTTTCATAAATTATGGTGCTGACGAAAACGAAAGCGTTTTTTTGGCCTCCGCGTATACTGTCATTTTTTCTCGACTTCTAATATGTTAAACACGTTTATATTTATAATAATATAAGTGATGGGACTACTTAGCTCATCAAATTCAAAGCAAAGACAAATGTAAAAAATTGAACACGAACTGAAGCTGGACACACGGACGTTCAGCAACATCGACGGACACCAGGGTTAAAATAGTTTTTGATTAATAATATTATTTACTGTTTTCTTGAAGCCAAAGTTAACGTAAGATGCGGAGTGTAAAAAAATGCCAACTTTAAAAGGCAATAAATAATGATAACATGCAAGGTTGAAGCTAAGATTCGTTGGGCTTACACAATAACAGACACTGCATTATGCCCTTTATTTATGATCTACAATGAGTAAACACGCAAATAAATAATGAGTGAATAACTACGAGAAGAAGCCGCAAAAATATTACCTTTGCGTGGGATACGCCACACATTAAAGGCTGTGTAAAGCTTCAATATGTCGAAAAACACTGCTCAGAAGAAAGAGAGATTTACGCTTTGTATACGCTCATCTGACATCATCTACTAAAACAATCTGTCAACAAGTAAGTTGTCATATACGAAAGCAATATATCATGACAATATCGCTAGTGATAGATCATTTTGAGGAGGAGTACGTTGTGTATTTTTGAGATATGGTTTAATAGAAGAGATAAATAAAGCTGATGTGGAGATGTATACATAAATATGCAAACTTAGAATCATGTTAGGATTGTTAGCCATAAGTTGGATATTATTTTATAGCACAATTTCATCCGAACAACGCACGCAACAGCCACAAAAGATTAAAATTAAGATTTGACATCCAAGCTCTTGTATAACAAACAGTGAAGAAAGAAAATCTGCCCACAGATCGCTCCTTCATCCGGTACGGATCAAATAACGTATTTTTTTACCATGAGATTATTAGAGATCATAACAAACCCCAATCCAAATTTTTTTGGATAGATGACGATGCGTTGTTGATGGTAGAATTCAGTGCCCGCCATGATCGTATGAGCTCGTCTTAACATTTATCGATGAAATGAATCAATGTAATATCTTTTTGACACAATGAAGTATTAACACTTGACAATTTACATTTGCTAAATATAAAGCACGTTAGTCCATACGAGGCGATAGTAAGTAGAGAATACGATGATTCAGACGCTGCGCTGGTAGCGAAGTTGGATAGCGGTGAAAGTTTTGCATCATTACGTGTCTACTTATAAATTTTGTACGTCGCTATGACAAGCGCTTACTCGACCTGAGTATCCAACTGACAGTCTGTGCAAAAGGACTCTTCGTTGTACAATGTAAACAGAATAAGTCGATTAGAATGTATACGTTATATTTGAAGCAAACTAAAAATGAATCCAGTTTCTTTACATAATGTTTGTGTAATATAAAACGCTCAAATAAATAGCACACATTTTGAACGTAATCTTCCACAACGAATTGTATATAAAGGTTTTAGGCATGTGCTTATCGTTGATTTTACACGAATAGTGATGTACAGATACATTACCGTAAATGAAGTCGTATTTGATACTTCTAAATTGATGTCGTATGAGAAAAGTAGAAACAGTCTAGCGAAAACAGAAAAGGAAATACATTGTTTCCGTACCCATTCCCTTATATAAAGCGACAGGTAAGAATAAACAGAAATTTATACATATAAAAAAATAGACCTGGGATAAATTATAGAACTGTCTTCAATATGACGGAAATTAACACAATAAAAATAGTTTAAAACTTGCACTACATTTAGAGCCAAAGGTTTCCAAACAAGATATAAAGGATGTTCTACACATGGCAAATTTTATCGATAACCAATTAACTATTGCAGTATGTTGCAACATATATACTTCTAAACGCGTCATAAGCTTATGTTCAACTTAAGCATTTCATATTTAAACTCTAAATCCGAATTATTGTGACGACACAAAGATATTCGACCTAGCGTACCATGATTTTACGATGCCTTGGATCGACTGTTTACATTCAATACACCTTAAGTTGACGCGCAATTAGACATACTTCATTTAACTACTTGTATTGCTTCTTAATATAAATAAAAATATATTATTTTAGCTCTGTAAGAGGTGCATTATATATGCTATATAATATAATTTTCTTACTTACGTCGATTACCTTCGTACGGTGGCTTATAAGTAACTTAATAGCTGATCTAGTGACAACAAGCATGTGTACATAGTATCTAACGTGGAAACGACACTGTAAATATAGATAGCAAAAGTCGAATAACAATTAAATAATTACGATGGTCCCGCGCTTGCCATAAAAAATTAAAAGAACACGCACATAATGCGTATTAATGCTTGCCATCACTATAAGCGTTATAAAATATTTTTACGGTATTGACCTTTAAAATACATACGATTGGATTCGTGTACCTTGCGGATGATTACTTCGATAAATTTTTGTCGTAACATGTACGTTTAATGGTGTTCTCGCTACCTAATACATGCATCTAAAGTTTTATTTCCAACAAAGAGGTACCCTTGGGTTTTATTAACAAAAAAATAACATCGTGTTATTACGTGGAAAACATTAGTAACACAGTGATTCGGGCAAAAGACTCGTGCCCTACAAAGGCGTCTTTAATCATGACTTTATGAGGCCTAACCACAGGATATACTCTTAAGTGTTTGTGTTACTTGCTTTTAAATTATATGTATGTCCTAAAATATAAAAATGAAGATCATAAAAAATATTTGCATGTTAATTTACATTTCTCATACCTGATCGACCTTTAGCTCGTAGTTCTAAATATTTTTGTCTTGTTAAGTCGTTATTTGATCAGAGAAGATAACATCCTAGAGATTAAGCAATTTTCGATCAAGAAGCTATGATAGCTCTACTTAGAATAGCTTAAGATGCGGATAAGTGATACAAAAGTAAAGTAAAAAACAATTCGCGGGTAATTTTACATAAGTAATTCAATAAAGCAGATACAATTGATATCAATAAACATGCAGCGTTTTGAGGTACGTTACATACCTCATAGTTTGTATTTAAGAGGTCCGAAGGAAGACTACACAAAATATAACTATAAGCTTACCCTTCTCTATGTAAATGAGATAGTCCACCACAGTCACAGCATCCAATCAGTCGCAAGTATATATAGTTCATCTGTAATTGCGCGATCAGACACCCGCGATCTAGGTAATGTACTTACACGATACGTATATAGCGATATCTGTATCAATTCTTCTACATTCGTCCACCGCAGTTTCCATGCCATCATCATAATATATTACTATCCGGACTTAATCGAGTAAGTGTGCACGGGTGTCCGGGAACTATTAAGCATTTCCCCTGCAGACTTGCTCCATAAAAACGACAAATATTAAAGGGTATAGACAATGGTCAAAAATCAAAGCAGCTGTTAACCTTTCGTAGTGAAAAGATGATATCATAAATGTGGTGGCTTGATCATCCGCTGTTTGTGATGCTAAGACTTGCAAAATGACGGGAGAGGCACTCCGATCGGTGCTTTATTATAATTTTACGCTCGCCTTTTGCAGCCCTTGACTGAGATAGCTTGACTCTTCGTAAGGGCCTATAAAAGATCTTGATATCCCGAATTCGTCGATCGATATACTTGATTAATGAGTTGGAGTCTTGGCATAGCTATGTGAACACCGCAATCTTGTAAGGATTTGATCGCTTTGCTTTCATCAATGCGCATTCCACTTAATTTACCGCTCTACTTCACTTCGTCGCTCTGTTGACCATTTGAGCCGTCTCGCACATTAAAAGATAGAGTTCATTTATTCGATGAAGCCCATAGGATTAATCAATGGTTTAAAAGCCGACGTCTTTTCGTTCCCGATTATACCGATAAATATTAACCTTTAACCAAACTAAACGTATTGTCATGTAAATGGTCGATGAGATCAGCCGGGTGGAAGTAGGTGTCCGATGGATAAATTCTGCATTTCAATCCAGTGCTTTGTTTCTTTCGGTTACTTACTGAACTCTAGAAAACCATTCATTCTTTTATTAATATCTTATACATTATATGTCACTCGCCTTCAGTGATCAAACGATCGAGATATTCTTGCTTTAATTAAAGCGCTTGTCGTCATCTAGGAATTTCAAGACACAGTTTTGATTTCATTTAATAATAAATTCATCCGAATGATTGTGACTGTCTAGTCATGTAAATTCATCATTAGATAAGTAATAAATTCCGTAATCTTCCTGTTTCACACCGCTCTATCCTAAAACAATTTTACCGTAATTAAGCCGTATAAGCTCTTTATGTGCTCATATATATAAGGCCTTTTTGTCCATCAAATGCGCGTATGATTATATAGAGGCAAGCCCTTTATATATTACACTGTGTTTAGGTACCATAAGTCGTATTAAATCACTTACTATGAAACTTAAACGCCAAACCATGATCTTATCACAAAAACAACAATAATAAACGATGGAAATAATTTGCGCCGTTCATATAGCCTTGTCTTCATAAGCTTGTCTCTACCGGTTTTTTAAGACCTGATCTGTCATACGCCGTATTTAAGTTTTTTTACAAGTTACATAATTTGCATTCGATTATTCTATATCGCATTAATTTCTCACGAGTTGGTATCATAGGCGATTCCATACATATGCATATGTCAAGCTATCGCTTAAGATTGATCTATAATACGGAAGCGATGTATCTCCTCAAATTTTAAGTAATTACCTAAAGTGTGAAGCGCTTAAAGCGTTGTTTACGTGTAAAATCGATGTCTGCACGATTTAATATTATATCTGGATGCTAAATTCGCACTGCCACATTCTCAAAATTAACGTTTAAGCTTTTATCCATTCATCTTTGTTAATTCAACCTATATATCTGTTCGATTGATAGCATCTTTTACCAATGACCATCGTCTTCATCTTTTTCGAGATTTTCTTCTGTAACAATGCCGTAAACCATCTTTGACTAAAATATGGTAATGCATACGTTGAAATGTACCGTATATTCCTAGTGATACAGATTTTGGTTTCAGGTCGGAAATATAAATAATTAGTAACTAAACGTAAAATAGGTGTACCAACCTTATAGCCACCATCAGGTGGAATACGCGCGACCACACGCCTATTGTGAGATTAGATCTATAATTTGATGTCCTCCCCATCACTTATCCAAAAATCTTATATCGACAAAACCACTTTTTATACTAGCCTGACAGTCAACAAATATTATGAAAATGCTTTAGTTGTACTGTGCGCTTTCGATTGTCTACCCGACAATTTGTAAAGGCTCTGACCTCTTTCATTAAAATACCTTTCACTACAATAACTACAAATGAGCATTTTGGCACTATAAGCGTACATTATTCATTTGCATTGTCGGCATCTCTAATTTATGTGCAACATTTACAACTTAATAAAAAACCTGATCCAAAATTGAATTTATTATAAATGGGGGTACTTAAGATTGAGGTTGGACATCAGATATCAACAGTATCGTACCCGAGCTATTCGAGCATTCGCCTAACCTAATTTAAATCTAAATGTAATGATAATAATATTCGGTATTCTTTTCTGGATATAGCTCCTATCCGTTTCAGTAAACTTTTACTCGTTAATCAATTTAAAAAAATCGCACGCTAAATGGAATAGAAGTTTTTAAAAAATATTTGCTTGGCTTAATCTGCTTCGGCATAGGTCCGTCATGTACAGATGAATTTATGTGACAAAGCTACTTTTTACCTTAAGTCTATAACGTGACGAACCGGTTTATTGCCATAATACACAGACCCTAATAAAATACAAATTCATCTTGATTTTAGCTCGAAATTGGAGAGTTTAAATAAACAAAATTAAAGACCAATAAGAGTTCTATTAATTTTAGTCTATAAAAAGCATAACGCGCGAGAATAGGCGATAGTTCGCCCAGTAAAGAATCACGAAAATTTCGCAAACAATTAGCATTACCCAGTTTATTGCCGAAACTCTCTATGTAAAAATGCAATTTCATTAGGGATGATTGCTGTAAGTGAAAATTTTGCAAGTACTCACGCAGGAAAGTCGACGATTCTCGTCGATGGTCTTGCGCGCTTATCAAGACGTCAGTAGAGGATGCAGGAAGCATTCGAAGTTTGGCCTGCACGACCTCTCTGACTGTGAACCAGAAGACCAAATCGAAGTCCTTGACGCATTAACCGTATTTTAACAGCTTCAGCCGACGATGCAATTGCGGCGGTGATAGTGGCCTAAGTTCTCACGCTCTAAAGCCAGATACCACATGAGCAGAATTGTCCACGATGGCCTTGGTTCACGCGGTGCTTACCAAGAAGATAGCTGTTTTGCGCGAGAATAAGCCTTCGCCCTCATTCAAGCTTGTATCGTGCATCACGGAATCGATCCTGGACATATAAAACTTGATTATAGCCCCGTCTAGCGGTTGCAGGAGGTAGGTTGCATTCTTTCGTATAAGAAAGAGTATGATCTTAAGCCGCACCGACTCGCGCACAATTTCACCGTTGTTATGACTGCTGCAGCCGTCATGTACTAGTATCAGCACTCACTCGACAGCATTGGGCACGGCGTCCGAAAAGCGGCGTAGACATCGTATAAATTACCGCTTCTCATGAGACCCCGAGGAGCGATCGTGACAGCAGCGCCCAAGACGTTGCACTTGTCCAACATCGCGTGCAACACGCTCACCTGGTAATATTTACAGCAATCGACAGACAAAGCACGCCGCTGACGCGCACGCGACGATGGTGGAGTGGAAATTGCAATGTGCGGACCTGCTCCACACGTTCCACTAGCCATTTAAAACCATCACATTCGTATGCCTGCTCTTCTGGGAGGACCCCTTCTCTACAATGTTGTACACTCGATCCGGGCTTGCATTGCGCTCGAGGTATTTCGATTGTAATTGTTGAATAAATCACGCAGACCGTCGATATATATCGTTCCGAGAACGGTTGATAACCTGACTGTAGTGTAGCGGATGACGCTTGAGGAGGCATAATATCCGTCGTTTTATAGGAAATCCGGTGCTTCGCGTCACACTGTACTTTGCCCGGTATATGTCGTTTCCTTCACCAGCACTGTCTTACAATAAACTGGCTGCCCATTCTTCTGCATTCTGACCATCAGTTAAGAAGACCCCCTGTTATGATTTCCAGTATTGACCGAGATCCAGGCTTTTGTAGCGCCGCCCTTTTGTTTAAAAGTTTGCCTCGATGCCGAATCGTTCGCTCCGGAATTGTAGGATATTCGTTACAAACGCGGCAGATCTTGGAGCCCGTGGCATTCGCGCGCGCAGCAGCTTCCAGGTTATTTGCCAAGTAATTCTCTCACCCCGCGGAGAACATGATGGCCTTTTTATTCTCCCTACCCCTTTTTCGCGCTCCACATCTCAGCTAGACTATCTAGCACAGCACGTCTCGGCAATAAATTTAATAACCTACGTGACAGCCTGTCATAGCATAACAAGCCTTACGTAAGGATCTGTTATTGACAGATATATGTTTTGGCAATTGTTCGGATCATCAGCAACAAACCGTTCCACAACAATATTAGATGATTAGCTCCACACCCAACACCAATTTTCTGATTGATTTTTACCTAAGAAACCATATCATATATTGTATACATAGTCAACGTACAATTCCACTACATAACATCCTCAAAATAATGAGGGAGAATTATCCACACAGAATAGTTATAATGATTTTGGCTTGAGCTAAAATTATACTAGAGAGACGACAAAAACTTTATATATTCCAGGTCTGAAACAATAATAAGCTTAGACCTACTATTCTTGCGATGAACAAGAACAGAAACAATGTTTGTGCCATACGTAACTTCCGTCTGAGCAAGATAGACGCAACAGTTTGTGGTCTCCGCACGTAGATGTGCATCTAGAAGTAGATCAAGCTACCATATGTACAAGGCCATTACATTCGACGTTTTTAATGCTTGTTATATGTGGCTATAGTGATCCATGTCATTTCATTTTTAGTGTCAACAACTCATATCATGTAATTGTATAAGTCGATCAACATCATGTCCTTAAGACCAATGTATAGGAAAAATAAATTTAAAGTAATCGTGTAATGCAACAAAGGGTCTTCTGTTTAGCTATAAATGATTGTTTTTGCGCCATGAGAATCTCGAACCACTTTTTTTAATTAATCACGCTTATAAAGAGATCCATCACTTGTTGATATAGGATTATATACGAATAGTCACATTTATATTCTATGTATTACACTTGTTTAAGATTGTTGCATATATAATATGCAACCCTGTGCTGCAGTAAAAATGAATATCTAAAGGGAGCCACTTATGAGCCTTCAGTTTTCGCTAATGAGCCTTCAACCCATAAATTAAATAATTCAATTGCTTTTGAGGTCTCTCAATTCAAAAATTGGTGTTATATAACTTACTTAAGTCTAAAATGTTCACGAACGTTTTCACATACACATATTACCGTTACAAAAATCAGAAGAATATTTGACCTGTTACGCAACGCGAAGCAGTGCGCACTAGGCGAAGCGGGCTTTGCTGCTCTGTTCCTTTTCATGATCGTTATTAAGTGCGCGGAGCGGAGTATTAGACCCCCAAGTATTTGCGTCCTTTATATAGCCAACGAAACAGATAGGATTGTACGATACCGTCAATCCTCCTTCCGCTCGACAGTCGTTACCGTCGCTCGTACCGTCGTCGCTCGTGCTTCTGATACTTCCTAGACTTCGGCTGCATAATGCCGTCGATTACATCTCCCTCGTCGAGATCAGAGTCTAAGTGCCTACATCTAAAACGCGATTGAAAGCTGCATCTACCGACCAACGTCACGCACGACATGAGTGGGTAAAGACAGGACGTCGTTTTCTACACACGTGGTCAGCATTGTAGGGTTCAAAATAGCATCAATTAAAAAAATTTTTGCTGACCAAATCAATTACGAAACGATTGAAGCTCGATGGTTCATCCAATATCAAGTGCTTTGTGTCTCGCCTAGGCAACTATTTAATGCCCTCAGTGATCGTCAATGTGACGGAAGTCGTTTATTCTAGCGTCTGAATAGATACACAAGTTCTCGTCTATGTTGTTGACGTGAACGTGAAGACGGAAACACTGATGTTTGCATGATCGATAAAAGTTTTCGTTGTTCCAGCTATGCTAAGTACCTGCTGACGTTCAGCGGATTCCTGACACTTAGTTACCTGTTGATAGAATTATTTTCGCGCTCCTGTTGATACGCCATCGCTGCTTTCTGTCTATCGGGGTTGTCATGTGATTTTAGTCATGAGTACGGCTGCTGCTGTTTGGCTCACCCGCTTTCCAGAATTAACGAAATAAGCGAACCGGTGTCCAGCCCTTAGCCAAACGATGGTTCTGGATGCAATTATATAGGACGTGAGTATTGTGATGCATGATGAGGATGGTGTAGTCGTACGATAAACTGATCCTTGCG
The DNA here is from genome assembly GCA_947650285.1 of Hyaloperonospora brassicae. Classification (NCBI taxonomy): domain Eukaryota; phylum Oomycota; class Peronosporomycetes; order Peronosporales; family Peronosporaceae; genus Hyaloperonospora; species Hyaloperonospora brassicae. The sequence continues at coordinate 312,287 of CANTFL010001264.1, read as the reverse complement.
CTGTTATGTGATACCGGTAGACGATAGTGGTCACGCTGATTCGTATATTCGTAACAATTGTTTGTCTTACATACAGTATTGTTCGATTAGTCATTTGAGTCGTCTTAAAGTTGCCGTGACCACCTCCTTGTCACGTACTGAAATTGATGTTAATTGCGGCTCGTTCTCCATGGGGTGTTGCTTTGACATCGCCTTAATCCAGTTGATCGACTGCGAATGCGATCGTAAATAACTCTATGTGTTGAGATAACGTAGACTACCCACACCTTTGCTAGATAGGATAGCAAACTAATATAGAACTTGAAATGTAGGCTGGCATCGGCTTAATTAAAGTGGATACGACATAAACGTGTACATAAATGATCTTGATATCACAACACGTAGTTTATACTTCTCCACCTCTAAATGTGCTGGAGTGATACAACAAACGTATCTTCATAAATCGCTTGTTGTGGAAAGCTTTCAAAGGTTGTTAGAAATTCATTTAGACAAAATTTAATGTGTAGTTAAACTGAGTTATTTATATAGTGATGGCATCTTAGTCAAGTAGAACGTGTATATTGCTAACGGCTAATAACATCTACCTCAATATTCATTTTTTGATGCATCTTGACAGCATCGAACAAAGGGTCGAAATGCGCTATATCTACACACTGGCGCAATGCTGGAGGTGCTGGATAGACCGCTTCTTCTTCTGTGGCTTGACGACATGTCCTCACATTGTGCCTTAAATTACTACAGCTTCCAAATAGATGGCGTCTCTAGGGATTCAACGCGTTCTATACGTGCTCAAAGTAAGATAAATTGCGGCGGGTAGAACTTGTTGGGCGTTCGCGCGTTCATACCAGCACAGGGGTACGTATTACGTAATCTGGATCAGCAACAGCATGATCGTATAGTATCCTTTGCTGGTTTCTGTCATATTTACTTACTTTTACGAAGTCCTTTTAGCACATTATCATAGGCGACAATATCATATCTGACTGTCTCGTTATCAGCCCTTAGTGTCCGAAGTTGGACCAACCATTAATGCTGGCCAAAGTTTTATACTGTGAGCGGCCGATGCAATCTGAATATTTCTTGACGACAAGGATGTTTAAGGTTTTTGTCATCATATTCTATCAAGGTCCTGGGTCAAGTTTTTAAGCCATTTACGGTGCGCTGCTAGCACACCTGCAACGTAATTCTTGTCCATTATACCTGCAAACAGAGATCCTATTTGCAGTTCGTCGACCGCGCGTTTCCTTTCTTTTTAGCGGTTGACTATATCAAGTTGGCCGTGGCAAGCCAATTTAAGAGCTGTGCTTACCGACTATAGATTACATAAGGGCAACAATATACTCAACTAGCCAAACTACTAAAATCATTATTTTCAAAGTAATGCGTCTTACCTGTGGATTCATTCAACCACTTGTTGATAGCCGCATGCGCGCTCCCGACACGCGAAGTTGTCACATTAACGTACCGTATACAACCACGCAAGTAGCAAGTAACGAGCATATTTTTGTTAACCGGCCAAGTATCATACAGATACTTCATTACATGAACTGGTAGAACTATCCTCATTGCAACAAGCTGGAGGTCATACTCTGTCGTTGATTGAGCTTTTACTAAGCTGATCCACGTGAGCTGTAATTGTTTAAACTCCTTCGTGGAGTCAAAATGTCTTTGCATCTTGGCAGTGATGTTCTTGTATACGTGCCATTTACAAAGCAGTGTATTTGCAAAGGAAAAACAGTTACCGAGCGCGTTAATTAGTGCTATCTCGCGGTCAACAACATATATTTTTGACGTATTAATGTCGAACATCCCGAGTACCCGCCATAACTTCTGCATCGCCCATATGTATTTGCCTTCCGTCTCTCTTCTCATTAAGCAATAGGCGAACGTATAAATGTTGTTGGCCGCAGCTACGTCCACAATATGTAGCTTAGGTTTTCGAAATCGATTAGTCTTGTAAGTGGCACCAATCGAAAAAACCCGACTTGCGCTAAAACAGGAAGTAATTGTTTTTGGCAGAGGAAGACAAGATAAATAGGTGCGTGAGCTGCTTCTCAGCATCAAATTTTGCTCAGTACGGCGCATTGTTGTTTTGTTCATTGCTTTTTGCTAAGTTTTCAAGGAAGTTTTTAAGCTGAGACCCTCCTCCTGGCAATTTACCGCGCTCGATTGCGTGAATGTCGTATATATCGCTCTCAGCAATACCCACAATATCAGACTGTCGTAGGGAGGCAACGATGCGACTAGCTGTGATGCCTGCACGCAGACTCGCAATCACCGATTGTTCTTGTTCTTCCGTCAGAGCACGTACACGTGGATGCACCTTGATATCTATAAAGGGATCATGGTTATGCTCTTTATGAGTGACTTAAATCAACCACTGGTCTAGTTGTTCTTGACGTCTCTGTTGTGTAATTGTGACATGGAAGGAGCAGCCAGTGGCGCGGCTGGATCCCATGCGCTGACGATGAGGCTCTGTACCTAAGTCGGTAGTAGAATAAGTTCGGCGGCCGTTTCATGAGAATTGCAGATCCACTGCTTTAACCTCACCTAGCAGTTACCTACCCTTTGTTTCATTTTAACAGTTGCAACATAGCCGTCCGGTAGTGTTAGCGCGTCATGCGCGTGGCGGGCTTCATCCACAAAATCAAATATCTTTTGTGTGAGCTGGTTAAGGCCTTTCATATAGATTTGAAGGAAGGTTGTCAGGGGTCCAATTGACTATATAAGATGATAGTCGATTTTCTTTGTGCGTGCTGGTTGCTACAGTTCGCACTGATCAAAGCCGTTTACAGCGATGGCTCACAGGTACTGAGGGGTAGTTGCACTTCGATAAAGGTGCAGTTGCTGGTGCTTGCAGTTGAACTAGACTGATACACAAGTATAAACTTGAATAAAGAGAGGCTCACGCTTTTGCGTGATGTGACTTGGTCCACTAGGGAGATACAGTACACTTTTACGTCATAGAACTATGAAATGGTGACGAAATGCACAGCACGATACTGTATGCCTAGCGCATGTTGATGCATCTACCATATCTCCAGGAGATAGATGGCGTTCTTTTGTTGGTGTGAACGAGCACCGTCAGGCAAATGAGCACTGGTGAGATACATCGCAGCGTCGCCTTCAGCGGTTTGCGGAATGATGACCAGCAACAAGTTTGACATGCATAGCGAAACGAGCGCGTCCTATCGTCAGACACGGCGACGTGGTTGTTGTTGACTCTTCGTCCTTAATTTGGTTCATGTCGATCGCGGAACCAGATAACGCCAACGTGCCCGCTAAATTGGTCATTATGCCGCCGCACACCCACGTCACGTGGACGAATGACACTACCACAAGTGCTTCTACATCGATGCAGGATGCCTGGACACGCGTATTCTGACACCCTCACTTGTGATTCCCTCTTGCTGCAGCAACACCACTGCTCGTTGTCATTGGCAATTTAGCCCACAGCGCAAAGCTTTGCAAGACAATCGATGCTGCGACCGTCACATTAAGCGATGCCGTGCCGCCTCCGTGCTGCGGAATGTACACGAAATCATCGCAAATTGCCACTTGAGCCGAGTTCATGCCACTGCCCTGGAAACAACACGACATGTGGTATCACAGTATCAAATATCACGTTCACCTCGAAGCTTTTTCTGTTGCGTGTCAGTCACCTCGTTTCCCATGATAAAAGCCGAGTCACCACGAAATGGGTGGTCGGCGACACTCGCAGCAGTCTGCATGATCTCGACTCCAATGATGCGAATGCCTCGCTCCTTGCAATGCGCTCTGCACCCTTTCAACGTGGCCAGACGCGTGACCTGACAGCTCAGTGAGCTCAGAAAAGGCTCTTGTTCCTGCAAGTCGAATGTCTTCTGTCCAACGACAAACACCTCTTTGACCCCAAAGGCTGAAGCACTCACGAGCATGTTCTTGAGGTTCTTGATCTTCTGCACATTGTTCAGGATCAAATAATGACGCGGCGTCGCCACAACGGCGTCGACAACCTCTCTCATGGGCACCAAATGAATGGCTGAGGCGCTCATAAGGCAAACGGTCTTTTGCAGGACAGGAAGAGCACATAGAAAGAAACGAATCATCAGCGCGCACTGGCTATGTCGGACGAGCGCTTAGCTTATTCTTCGTAAGTCGATACATGTTGGCTCACGAGCTCACCTCCATTGCGTTACGATAGCACCCTGAGATGGCTACACCCATTGCTAACAAACTAAAAAAAACAACACCGCAACAAAAAGCTCATTTAGACATCAGAGATTACAGAACTCGCCAAAAGGTGCAGATCGATTTCGTTTGATGCTGGTCATGGCATCAACTCTGGGCAATCGTAGTGCCCGCAGCTTCGATAGTCGCTGTAGCCGTAGTACACCAGCGGAACTAGTTGCACCTCGTCACCTCGTGTATACTTTGCGATGGAAGACGAGGAGCGCAATCTCTCGACAGTGGACTCGTTCCACGTGGCGTCGGCACTGCAGCACGGCACGCAAGCGTCGCAACGTCGTTAACATCGACGACAGGGCGGACGAGAATAAGGACAGGACAATCTCTGTCGTCGTGCGTACACCGCCGCATAAACAAAGGGGTGAGGCCAATCTCTGTAGCTCACCGTCGATGCCGACGATCTACGCCGACGATTTCGGGCCAGCGACGTCGAATCGAATCGATGGCAGTAGGAAAAACATAGAGGAGTTACCGATAAGTGCCGAGACAGTCGCAAGGTCCAAAGACGTTCCTGCTCCGGTATCGGCGTCTGCCTCGCACGTGTCCGCAGCGTTCCTGGCCACACGAGCACTTGGCAGTCCACGGCATGTTTTTGTCCAGCTGGGGGATTGCAGCAGGACGATGGACGGAATCCGTCCGCCACAGGTGCAACAAAATGAGAACAAGTCTCACGTGATTTGTTGTGCGTCGTGCCAAAGTGGCAACAGGGTCTCTGGTCTCACGTGACACTTGTGTCGCCACCACCCACAGGTTTTGAGGGTTCATAGCTTGCAAAACAGTTGTCAAGAGAACGAGGTCCGTCGCCATTGTCGTGAAGAACTATCGCCATACAAAGCCATGCCGAGGTCGTGCCTTGTGCGGCAAGAAGTGCCAGCGATCAGCTGTTGATGCAGCTAACGACGCATGCAGAGCATCTACTGGGCCGATCAAGTGCAGCCAGATATTTGGTGTCAAGGGTCCTAGCAGCCGCACATGTGGCCCATTGCAGGCAGATGCGAAGCAACGTGACTCGTTTGTCGGTCGGCTGCGCTCCGATGGGATTCCAATTGCGACGCTGCGGAATCAGTCGTGCCGAGATATTTCCAGCGCTTGTGAGCCCGGCGGTTCGCCTGCCGCAGCTGAAAACTGAGGTTCATTAGCTGCTCCCTATATTAACTTATAAATATACATTTACACTTAAACCTGGGTAAATTGGAAACAAATTATATGCAACGATTTTGTGCATTGGATTGCGTCATACACGAAATTCATACTAAAACCTATAATTTGAATGCATTATAGAAATGATTACAATCGATCTTTCTATATAGCCGCAAAAATATTGAGGCAATCGCCACTAGGCATGTGCTCTGGCCATAAGCCCGTTTGCATGTGGACGTGGATGCTGTTCGATTATGGAGTCAAAGTTTGTGGTGAGCTGTTGCACAAGTGGACAAAGCAAAATTTTGAAATGTATAGAGTAATTTATCAATGCTCTCCTTTGCTATTGACGATTCTTTGCGTTTCGTGTTCGCTCACTATACAAATGCATCGTATACAAGCTAATTCGACTTTGTCTACCGAGACCCTGATTATACCGTTGGTGCAGATGATTCTACTCTCAACTGATCCGACACATCATCACCCTACTACATATATACAAACATCAAGTGAAGCATCATAAATATAATATGTAATTATGGGCGGTACAAAGCATGTCGAAGAATAATTGTGCGTATTTGCTGAAGGGCTTATATGTTTTAGGGATGAAAAATATCAAAATAAAGTTTATACAATTTGCGAGACGCAACGGTTGTATATTTATTTAAATGATCCTCGTCAATAACAGTTTACCAAGTCTGTAGGCGTTAGATGGAGTTGTAAACAAGATCGACATATTTGCATCTGCAAAAAACGCGAGAAATGGCTTAGATATATTATGGTAAGAAGTCCTTACACGAGCTATACCAGCAACGAGAAACCTTGAGATAGTCATTAGCGCCCAAGAGTTATATTGAGTGGATGAAAATTGCGTCACAAGTTTTTGATAAATTTGCATTATGATGCAGTCATGAAGTCAGCAAATGCAGACAAGAAGTAGCTCAGAAACGTCTTAAAAATCTTTTCGATTCACGGTAATGCAAAGAAGAGAAAGAAGGCTTGAAAGGAATAAAGCCACACTGGCATCGCTGCTTTATATGCTGAAGCTTCTCGATGCGCAAATCGACTAAACACAAGAAATATACATTTCAAACAAAAGCTGGAGGATCTGCTTAAATCGATATTAAACAATCATCGCAACAAGAGAACTCAAATTACTACAGAAAAGACATCTATTCAGCATAATTACCCCGGAGGCGTACTAGTTCTCATTAATATGTCCATGAAATATATACATAGAATTACTGATTGAAAATGGTTGTAGCTCATAAATAAAGGTTAAGGAGGAGAATAATCACGGGTAATTAAATAGGTGTAGCAAAATTTATCGGTCTAGCTAATTATAATGTGCAAAGCAAATCGATAAAGTCGTACAAAAACTTCAATCGAAGATAAAGTATAGGTAAAATTGGCCTATAAATGCAAGAAAGCCCACTCTTAAAAAAGGCGATTTACACAAATGAAATTGAATTATCTTCTCCTCGTAATGATGAAGCCACTCTATATTTTAGTTATGAAGACGGCATATATGACCGTTTGCAGTGGTCAATAATCGAATTTGAACTTTTTTAATGTTCCGCATAGCCCTTTACACATTTGATGCATATAAATGCGGCATAGTTTTGTTGAAGAAATGAAAATAAAGCAGAACGAATGCAGTGCATAATCTCGATTTTAAAAACTTAAGAATATAAGATTGTTCATGCTGTAACCACGCGATAAATTTATTAATGATTCAAATGATAGGCATACGAGGCGTGCATTATCTTTGCACGTGAATTTTTGGTGTCGAAAAAGGCTGCAATTTATGAGTTTTCATTGGTAAACAATCTTTGTTATTTGCTAAAAAAAATTAAATATATTAATCGATAATATCGGGATAAGTAATCAGCATCCGCTACAAGCAAAACAATTACAATTAAGCACAGACGAAGTTGAAATCTTGAATAAAGCTGGTCCAAAAAAAGGCCGAATTTACAAAATAATTAAGCTTTGAAAGAATTAAGTTTACTTGGCGAAAAAATTATAAGGCTCGAATCCCACATGTGTTTCTGACAAGTGTAAGAATGTATCCAGAAATAAGTCTTATACGCGACCTATCCAAAGAAAATACTATAAGGCTCGCAGCATTCGTTATTACATAAATTCTACAAAAATGGGATAGGATATTTTAACTCTTAAATATATTAAAACAATCGGGTTGGTTTGTATTCACGCTTCAGACAGGAAATCGATCTTACTCAATTCGAAGAGGCTTATTTGGAGGTGCAACAATACGAATACAATTTGAAAAGGTTGGCATAATAAAAAAATTCTTCAGCAAACACGCCTGAGACATTTCAAACAAATCTAGGGGTCGAAAATACGGGCATTAAGATTAACTTAAGTAAGCGAAGTGAATACCTAACTGCTTGTATCGGCCAATAAAACGTGCCGGTCAAAGTAGCCATTGAACATTCTGGGGCGGATGGAGGCAGTGGCAACAGCAAATGTGTTTTTTGTAAGGTATACAATTGAACCAATGTAACTGACGCATTGTATTACATGACGAAGTATGTATATTGTTTAGCTTTAAATGTCGATATGACGAACGCTTATCCTATTATGATGCATAAGGACTATATTGTTTCCTTCAAAACATTAAAATTACTATTGCACCTATATACTAGCTAATGAGCAGCATTGGGTATATAAAGCTGTAACTGTTTGTCGCGATTTGGGTGTTAAAATACTTAAGAGGCAAAGATCCAGTCCTGAAAAAATATAGCGACGGGTAATTTTTCAATAAACATACATTTTGACTCATAATTACCTATAGTACCAAAACTAATCCAGTAGAATAAGCTTATACTTCTGCGCCTTACAAAATAATGATTGTAAGTAACTTAGGGTCTTCATTGTTTCAGACACTACTTTATACTTTAGGAAAAAAAATAGATACGTCAGGAGAAACGACTACATACGTCGCTAGCGTCTGATAATCAGAGCAATTGCAAAATATAGGCAAAATCGAAAAGAATTGTGTCAACAGACGAAGTAGAACGCTGTCTGTGTCAGAAAATATACATTATTTAGCGCGTTGTATTGCATTGTATTGTAGTAATTTGTATTGAATGTACGTATGTATGCATGTATGTATGTACGTATGTATGCATGTATGTATGTACGTATGTATGTATGTATGATATGTATGTATGTATGTATGTATGTATGTATGTATGTATGTATGTATGTATGTATGTATGTATGTATGTATGTATGTATGTATGTATGTATGTATGTATGTATGTATGTATGTATGTATGTATGTATGTATGTATGTATGTATGTATGTATGTATGTATATATGTATGTATGTATGTATGTATGTATGTATGTATGTATGTATGTATGTATGTATGTATGTATGTATGTATGTATGTATGTATGTATGTATGTATGTATGTATGTATGTATGTATGTATGTATGTATGTATGTATGTATGTATGTATGTATGTATGTATGTATGTATGTATGTATGTATGTATGTATGTATGTATGTATGTATATAGAGAAACATTAACCACGCCTTACCCCTGTATATTACCGTAATCTACTTGATTTACGCCTTCTGATTCGTAAAATCGAGAATATTACCGGTCTCATGCGTAATTTACAATCTTATTTACAAATGACTAAAATACGAAATCTGAACAATCTATGCATGTTTTTGATTCGGCGACGCGTGGTATTTTGTTAATCAGACGTAGTTCGCCTCTCTTTCTGCTTGCATAACGCAGTATGCCAGAGTTAAGGTATAGTTGGTGCTGGTAACTCCAACGACATGGAGCAAGGTTAGTCCATACCGGTAGGTCTTATATAGAAATTCCATAGGACATATTATCATGGCAGAATATCTGGAACAAATCTCCTCGGCCGATATAGAAACAACAAAAAGTTGTGTCAGTTTCTGTCCATTCACTCGCGTGCAGTTTGGTAATTTACGCCTGAAGCAACAAGGCCATCAAGCAGTGACCAAAGAGATGATTCCCCTCGTAGCCTTACAGCGCGATCGTTGTTACGGATGTTGTATATGTCCTGAGCGGAGACATTTATGGTGCTGCCATTGTGGACAGAAACAACAATAGTGCCAGTTTTGATACCAGAACAGGTCAAAAAGAGGACTCGCTCGCGAGCCTCTCCCGGCAACGCGCGATCATTGAGATGTGCAGAGGCTTCATTGAAGAATTTATGATCGTGCTTCCCTCTAACGACTGTAACTTTACAGCGCTCATCTATGCGTTGAATAACAGCCTCAAGACAACAACCAGTGATTCTACTATTCCGCATGCGATTGATCGTTCTCGTTGCTGATTATATCTCAATAGCAATTGGTTTGTATCGATTTCCTTGTAACTATTATAGATAATTAGGTTTGATTGCGTTACCTTTCCTTTAACCCACCCTCTAGGTACGCTTTATCGTTAGGATATAGCCTCGAACTCTTGCATGTTCGTTTAGTGCCTGAAGGGCTTGCTTCAAGGTATCTTTTGTAGTCAAGGGAGGTGGTATCAGAGCCATATGATAATGGTTGAATATGGTGTTTAAACGTTGAAAACTATTCTTCAACAGCTGAAAAAGCAACATGTGGGCGAAAGAGAAAAGGGTGCATTTATTGTGTTTGGATTAGCTGCAGGCCAGTAAGCAGCAATATGACGTTTAGTTATGACAAATCAAAAACATGGCAAGTATGTAAGTTACGGTATTAATAGGGATTATGAGTATTTAACATTTCCCACAAATACTTGTGCATACTTTTTATGATAAGTAATAAACTGTACAGATAGTCGGATCGCTTATCTAAGTTTTCAATCTATAATATCGTTCTTTAACAAACCCATTTTAAGTTGATGCAGTTTTCTACGTAACTACATAATAAACGGTGTGCTGCTAATTAATTTAAATAATGAAATCGAAGAATATACCAATTGTATAAACAGACTTTTGTATAGAAAAGCGACTAGTCAAAAATTAATAAACGCCAGATTGACACCAAAGACGTATAAAAGAGCTTATAGCAAAACGATTACAATATTATGACGCTTCATCGATTCAGATAACACAAACGACACTAAGACTCGTACATTGATGCAGGATTCTTTCGAGATGCATTATGTCTTTCGAAATGCATTGTTTCTTTCGATGAATATAGTCATATATAAAGCATCTTTTTCGCAAAAACAATCTTACCCGCTTCCATTCAGGTGGCGCAAACTGTTTTGACCGGCACAAACGAAAGTGTAGGGATCTCTTCACGAAAAAAGTTTTAAATTTGTGGTAAACAGCAATCCAAATTCGCTAAATCACCTTGTGGTTTAATCACAAAAGATGACATGGTTTCCATAAATATGTATAGACCACGCATGAATGCTTGTAAGATGAACACATTCTACACCTGCCTAAACCTTTAACGTTTTGCAACCCTACATACGCTGTGAGTGCAAAATGAGGAAGAAAGTTTGCATGTAAGTGGTATGTTAAGGCTCACTAAATTGACCCTCTAATCCGGATAGAAACTGGTGATTTATCAGACCCTGGTGGCTGTTAGTATTACTGGTGGTATAACCTTTCATATGAAAGTGAGTATTTGATTTTGCATTACCCCATAATCGATGCCGGCTATACAGCCGTATACCCGGCATCAAACATCCGTATAGCCGGCACCGATCAAGGGGTAATGCAAAATCCAATACTCACTTTCATATGGAGGTTTAATCACCAAAAATACTAACAGCTACAAAAGCCTACTGTATAACCTGTGTCTTTCAAACATACATAATAGAACCATATATTTGTCATGATAGCCAAGTTCGGTTAAATCACTCATCTAGATATCAGTTATTTTAGCTTTCAAATACAACAAAAGCCTTACTGACTCATTAATATTCTAAAAAAGTAAACCAATATTGGAATCACACCAATGCACGTCGAATGTCTGGTGTCAATCAGAATTATATATCAGATACGCTGAAAAATTATTACCAAGACAGTTGTATTCAAAAATCGAGATCAAGCTTCAATTCCATTCATGAAAAAGACTGAATTCAAACAACAAGCTGTGATATTTAGCTGGTCTAGGTAGTGCAAAGGATTACACCTTCGAGTTAAAAATCATACCGTGCTATTAACTCGTTTAAATAGATAAAATAGTGGAACTGAAGAGAATTATGTATCCTGAAGGTGAACTCGGCCGGGCCGAAATAGAAAATTATTGTAAATACTAAATAAATATTAATGATTGTACTTTTTATATCGCACGGCGGACATGCCCAATATAATAATTAAACCTTTTTTGTTTTTTTTATTATTTATGAAAATTTTTAAAAAATTAAATTCAAATTGACCTTTTGTTAAACTATCTTCTGGGCGCATATTAAAGCACAAAGTGTAAGTTGCGCCTAAAACTGGTATAAAAAGCGGCAATATTTGCACATCGATACTATGGTATATTTCAATTTACTAGGCAAGCCTCATAGGATAGTAAGCTTATTAGCTCAAATGACATCACAGATTATAAGCCTAACCGACATATATTTAACTGCATTACCACACCATTTCACATTCGTCACTATCGACTACTACTGAGTATCGCAATCGGCAATGACTTGGTACGTTAGTAGGGGAAGTAAACATATCGTGACGTAGTGATAAAACTTTTCTTGTCAATTTTTATCGTTTATCCAAGAATCGGCTTCTAATCATTTATCATTTTACAATAGTAGTTTGGGTTGATAGAATTTCGTGTTAAAATACACATATCTATATGAATAGCTGATCATATTAAAGCAAATCTAATATGAATGACTACATGGGAGCTTTGAAATGGCGCGAAGGTCGAAATTATGTGCGCCGATAGAGAAGAGATGCGATCAAATAATGGAAACATATTTCGAAAATTCGATCTATATTACATACCAATTAGCTGGGTTATATAAATGTGGTAGATAGTCTCGACAAAGCCAACGCATCTAAAATTAAATTCATTTAAATATGTAAAATACCACTGGCAATAATTTATTACCGCTTTAATTCTGTATATCAAAATATTTCTTAAGCATGTCTCTCTTATAATTTCAGAGTAATACAGAGGGAAATGGGTAAAACATATCGTCCTAGTGATTTCAAGCGCTCCTTGTAGGCATTAGTTCGTATGATTCTGAGACGATTTATCAAAAACTTGGTCGTCATTGGTTTGTTTCATTACGTTAGACCTAATGATGGATCATCATTTTGAATCTTAATTATGTAGCTGAACGGATCACGTGTTAGCCGACGACTTCGATTATAACTTGTACCATGGCAAAGTAATTACAATTCAAAGGGTGCATAATGAATGAGATCATGATTTTTCACCCCCAAAGCTACGATATTAGCATTGGCACTATGCAATAGTGTTAAAAAGGGTCACATGAGCAGGCAGCAGAATTAGACTCCAATTTTTAATGTTTATAGGCTCTTAGTTAATATTTATTTATTCGCGAAGTATATATGTAGCATACAGCAGGTGCAACTCATCCTTAAGTAACCGAAAGCAATAGAACACTACAACAATCGTTACGGAGTTCGCTATGTATTTTATACAATATTATCATTTCTCTTATCTTTGTTAAGGTTGTACTACTGAAAGTTGTCGAAGTTGTTCGTCAATTTCAAATTTAAACCGTCAAACGTTTCACAGTACACCGATTATAACTTTTATCGGTTTTAGCGGACCATTTTACATAGAATCTTAAGTGTATGATTGCATTATATATTACATGATTAAGCATTTAAAATATATTCCAGATGTTATTAGAGAAGACTTATTAATAAAATACAAATTAATTCTTTCTAATTTTGTAAACGTTGTAATCCTGGCATAGTATGTAGTGTGCCATCTTTGATTATATCGATAAAAAACTTTTGCAGAACTTTTTATGATTAAGGTCGTCTATTAGTTAGAATTAGTGTCGAACGATTATGCTGTGAATATTCGCTCTCGCACACTACAGATTTATAGAAATTCCAACTTAATACTCATTAACTAAACCCACATATTGTATCCATAACTATCTTTACGATGCAGCAGATACCGTATATGACTGCTTCGTATATAACATTTCGAATTTTGATGCGGTGCAAGATTCAAGTCGTCCAATAAGGCAGAGACTACCTCGAAACGCAATACTAGGTATAAAGCCAATATAATTCGGTAAAATTAGTTCAACGACTCTTCACGTAACAATTTTTAAATATTACATGTTTAAATGATCGTCCATTCTTTCTATCATATTCAGAAGATGTCACGCAATATTGTCCATCAATATATAATCGATATAAATATATATACGAATGACTAAGTATATAAATTATGATGTTTACCTGAAATTCTACACTAATGTTTGCGTAATTCCATTTAATTAGATATTCGACCTCCGACCAGATCCGATCGAGAAAGGGGCAGTATGACAGTTTTATAATTTGTGCAGCTGTATGGTTATTACGTAAGTGTTTAGGGGAGCTAAAATTGTGATAGATCATGTAACGGCCGGTGTTCAAAAAGCTAGTAGGCAAATTTGTGAGACATTTAGATGTTTTGTGTGCTGATAAAATAGAGTTCGATGCCCATTGCGCTCTGGCTAGAACCAGAAAGTGAAGGAATTACCATACCCGCTCGGCCGCTGCTGGTGGTGCTAGTAGGAGTGCACTGAGTGTAGTTGCGCTCAAATGCGTGCAAATAAGTTTTTGAACATACGCTACAACAAGCTCGCAGATTGGCTTCCCAGATTTTATGGCAGCAGAAGTAGGATTAGCCCCAGACTGCTGCGGAGCGCCACACGAACCTGATGCGTCAACGGCTAGGACAGACCATGACAGTAGTGTTTACACCTAATTATAGCTGTGCGAAACTAATTTTTCAGGCCAAGCGTGGTTACTACGGGTATTTATTGATTTAATAATATTTATAGTATGCGCAGGTGCAGGGTCAACAATGCGCCCGGCGTCTTTAAGCTTTCTGTATCATAATGGTGATTTTTAGATAAACATCTTGGTGCAGCTTGCGCATGAAAATTTAGTATAATTTGTGCCTTGCGGGCTCAAATGTTGAATTTGTTAGAAACGATAGTAAATGAATTTCGGCGATACCACTAATCTTCAACACAGCGTCACGATACTGCAGAATATCTCGAAAGGCACGAAGTCATCAACAAGAAAAAGATTTTTATACGCAGCCATCAGTTTGCCGGTAAATTTCGAGGGCTTGCGGATGAACTCGGACATAACCCAGATTCAGGTCTTTGTAGCATACCAGGAACACGGCACGTCCTTCAGGTTTGTTGAAATACTCGTTCGGCGTCGTTTTTCTGGTATTTTTAGCTTGTATCATTACTTCTATCGTGTTTAGCTCAAGGCTGTGCCTTGTTGTAGACTATAGCTTCTATCATCGAAATGCGAGGGTCGAGATTAAGGTTAAGCTGGATTAATTTTTTTAATCAAAAAGGCTTGATTAAAACTTTTTGGGTGTTACGTTACGTTGCTCGTGATGGCTTAAGCCACGATTATGGTCGGTTTCAGACTTATTTTTGCTAAGCAGGCTAGATGCTATGACCAGCTAAAAGCTCTTAATATAGTAACTTGACAGATAACGCAAGCTTACAGACGTGTGACTGTAATTCCGTCTTTCTTGAAACATTGAGATGATGAATAATGACGAACTATATTAGTGATAAGCTTTCAATCACCATTCCTTTACGTTAAACTGTGTGTCATAGGGACGCGAGACGCGTTTAGGGGCGCTGTCGCAAAAGCCTGTACCTTCTTCTATAAATCGGAATCAAAGACATCGAGCGATAAAAGAGATAGGACCGTGTCAGAATGTCGCCCGATGCGGCCGGAATAACCAAATGGTCTTCGTAAGGGGTATTGAATACGTAAGCGTAGCCTTGTTCGTCAATGTCATGTTCCACGTCCTTCAGCAGAAGATCCAATGTACACGCAACCCATATTATTTGCATGCTGCGCTCCTCCACTCAAAAAAGTAAGATTTTAGGCGTTCGGATACGCCTGCTTTTCCGCTACCCGATCAAAATCACGGTGTACGCAGCTGTGCACATGAGGAGCGGTGTATGGACTGTTCTCCTTATTTCCAGCGGTGGAAGACGTATCCTGCGAAGATACCACATCCTCTGGGTGATCAAGAACATCGATGAGCGGAGTTATCGATGCGAACGTGGCCTGCGAAACAGCCGACGGCCCAGGAAGTTGTCTCAGCACCTAAATAGTAGGCAATGAGTGGGTTACAAGGGCAAGGGCAATGGAAAGCATCGGACACGTGGTGAAGTTTTTGCTGGCAAGAGCGACATACTTCACTCTTTAAAAGTTATATTGCGATGAAACGGAAGATGAATATGTGTCCCGAGCCGATATACATGTTAGCCTTTAGAAGAAAAGTGAGGAACGATACGCACCCAAAGAGTAACCTAAGCATTCACACTAGCGTAGCATCTTGGAAGACCTTACTTGTAACCGCAGTAGAATGCAAGTAATACATCAATTTTTCCGAGTCGACTCTGTCCACGCTAAGGGTTGTTGCCACCGTTCCTGACCCACACGTCATGCAATGTCGTTCCAGCGTCTGTCGCTTATTTAGCAAGTTCTTGTCGACCGCTGCTAGATGCTATGGAATTAGTTCCAACAACCAGATCTTAACCGGTCGATGTTTATGAATGACCGAGCCTCGATCAAAAACGTGTTTCTTTCGATCTCCTTGAACTCGAGATACATGCCAAACTTGTTACCAAATTTGTTTGCCAAGACGTGCCTTCTCGCGCTGCATACACTGTTACAGGTTGTCCTAAGAAATCTCTTCCTACTCGAGGAACTTAAAAACGAGCTGGCTACGTTCCCGGAAGCACGCTTCGTATTGGTAGGTTCGAGATTGGCCAGAATCATCTTTTGTTGGAGATGTTGGAGCTTTAAAGTTATCTGTGAGTTATGCAAGCGACGCATCGTTCGTCGGAGATTTTGGAGCTCAAGTGTTGTTTGTGAATTATGCGACTATAATAGTGTTTGAAATTTATATAACATGAAAACACTTCTTCGTCCGACGCTATACGTAGGAGAGGTGGCTGTAAGTACTTCATTTGTTTATCGACTCACTGACTGATTTTAAATATTGCATTTGATAGATTTAATATGCTAATAAAAACCTTAATATCATCACCCTACTGATTAAAAAATACAATGCGTACTTCAGTGCGATCGAAATTCAATGTGATTCTACCATACCATATATTATGACACGAGTTTGATTTGGACCAGTGGTTCCAACGAAAAAGTGTGGTCTTTTAGTAATGAAGGGTCCATTCTTAAAAAAGCGATGTAATTGGAAGCTTATACGGTATTCTTTTATGATGTACTTGCCTTTGTCTGTACTTAGTACAGGTCGTGCTCTCAGATCAATTAAGACACAATCATTGCTATACGCTACTACAGAAATCATTTTGACACTGGGCTCATAAGAGGATCTTTCTGTACTATTAACTGTCGGTTGGGACCCCGAGGTCGCAAAAAAAATAATTGTAACGTCATGATGCTATATTGCTATCGATTCATACCTCTTTATCAGGAGTAACCCTATTCACCTCGTTCGGTAGGCGAATGAAATTACGCTTAAGTGCAGTTGCATTCAGAATTGGACACAATTAATTTTACATTTTATCCGAGCGCCCGTGGTGCTTGCTAGTAATTCCTGGTAGTCATAGCGTTGGCAGTTGCAATCTTACTTTATTGTTAATTTATAATTTATCTTTTATTTCGGTACGACATTGTTGTATTACTTCTGTTCATCTCTCTCTCTCGCAAAGCATGGCGTTATTGCTGTTCTTTGTTTTTTCTCTCTCATGTGTGGTCTGACATTTATGCTTTATGCTGTTTCCTTCTCTATGAGAAGTCTAAAACTAGAAATAAAGAGATAGAAACTATATTGTGATGAAGACAGTAAACAACGAGGATTGGTGATGCTTTTTTGCCTCAATACGTATCATCATTTTTAAAAAAATAGTGATGTTGCAATTGGTGTATAATTTTTTTGACATAAGCAACCTGATCGCCCTTACTTATGGATAATATGTAATGACAGATACTTCCGTTGTCATTTAATATGCGCGTATATTTAAAATGTATTTTTATGAGTTCATTTATATGTGAGCTGCGAGCAATATCTGGTATGCCACGCATCTGGCGTTTAATACTTATAATGTATTGATACATGTGCTTGTCATTGTTGTCGGTAATGCAAACACCCTGCTTGAAGATAAATGACATATTCGAAGTCAGGTCGAAACATGCCACATCATACACACAAGTTCAGCATTCCGTTATTTCGTTAAACACTTCATAATCATGTGATGTGGTAACATCAATAGAAATAGATCACCTAATTACAGATCTAGCTTTCTTCACTAAAATTCTTTACTTATGGTTGTTCGTTGCCTCTTCAGAATGTGCGTCTTCTCGAAGAGTGTGTCGTCCACAATTGATTGTTGTGAAGTGAACGACCCAACCAACCGCTTCATTAATTATATGTAATAGACACTTACGATTATTTCGCTAAATATTTTCGATTGCTACCCTTACGGTAGGCATGTACATGTTTAACTTCTCCATACAGCGACTATGCACTCATTTAAAAAGTAATTTAGAATATAGATATTAGGTGTACGAATGCAACAAACTCTAACGCGATATACTCTTTAGATTGTTGAGCGCTATATACAGTGCCGATTTTGTGTCAGCAGGAGAGAATGACAGACAGCTCGTGTACCACCTGTGATGTCCTGTTCTTAAGATCATAAAAAGGTTTCCTTAGCTAATTGCATGTCTGACTTAGCATTAATACACTCCTTAGACATATGTCAATGTGATTTTAATTATATATTATTATAGTAGAGATAACTCCGCTTATAGATATGACTTACATATAAAATTACGTCAAATTTTGTATATGCTCACAGAGTTGCCAACTGTGTCGAAAAATTTTAGAAAATGTGCAACATAGTGTGCCATATACTTGGTATGACGATCATATACTTATCCAAAAAAATTTCCTCATAAAATTTAAGAATGCTGTCGGCACGAGGGTACCCTATTTTGACACCCCATATTACTGAAACTGCACAATGATCGATCATGTACAAGCTTACTATACGGCGATATATAATTGGTCACTCATTGCATACTAAGAGCGAAAACTTTTTTGATAATTTTTTTTGTAATCATCAATATGATGGGAGAGGTAGCAAAACGGGTTGTGGAATATATGTTCAACACGTTTGCAATCAAACAAATTATATAATAGTAGATTATATCTTTCTACTAATCGCCGATATAATTTAATTTTCACAGGTTATGTGTCCATGCATAATTTAGCTAGGATAAATATTATTGGATGATTATGTCCGGCAGATTAGTAAAATGTAAATCTCTTCAGCCTGTATTTGGTTCTCACTCGACGAAACTTTTGACAACTTGGTTTGCAAGTGTCAGTACAACCTCCACATGGTTTTATACATGATAGACCCTTCATTAAATAAGGGTGTATATAAACTATGAGACTTTAATTGACACAACTTGCTTAGTTTGTTCAGTGGACTGCAAGAAGAGGTATCAATCTCATTAGCTTCAAACTACAATATGGGAATGTAAATGAATGACCATTATCAAAAGCAACGCCAAACAGCTAAAAATTTCATACTGTTATCGTTACCAGATGACTTTCATTTAGGCGCGGAACATTAAATTTATGTATGAGGGCACCACGGATTTATACTGCCTGCAATACATGATGATCTACAGTTACGAAGGTGTCTACATGTGCCTCTGACATTTGAAATACAAACGCATGGACGCAGCGTAATTCGTTTCGAAAAACTTTCCTAAATAAGAAGTATTTATTCATGCAAAGGGTTTCTCCGCAATCGATTTAAATCCATATCTTTCAACACATAACAACCAAGAAATGGGAATATATGCTCACCACCCATCGCGCGCATCTATTGGTGATTAGACACTAAAATGTCCGATAACATGACCTATGCCCACCCATGGGCAGAATTAACCTGACATTCTGCTTATACGAATAATAAAAGTACTTAACCACCAAAATAAACATTCTTGTATTAATTATGTGAAAATATATATAGTTTGGGCCACATCGTCAAAACGTATTTTGTGATCTAGGTGCTATTATAATTGAAGGGGATTGACTCCCGTGAGAAAAAACGTATGAAAATCAATCCGTTCATCATTACAGATGTAGAAAAGTGCCTATCAGAAATGATGGATCTGGAGGCCAGCCCACCCAAAAGACACGGGGTGACCCCTCTGAGAAAGAGTGACAAGGAGAAGGTGGCCACGAAGGCGAAGAGACCCTTTGATGATAAATTTCGCAGAATTTACCGAGAATATATCATCACCAGGGTACCGAATAAACGGTACTAATAAGAGTAGACCACAATTACTTAATTTAAGGTACGGTCCCAAGGGGTTGATCTCGATACCTCATCGATAGATAGCGGCCCCTCGGGTAGATCCTAGTCCCTCATCGGTATTCCCCTATCTATCGAGTTCTAGATAATCCTACCCTTTCAATTAAATAGCTAGGTCATAAAGCACGGATAAATGTAACCAATAAAATATAGGCCATTATTGTTTATTACTTTACATGCGATCTACCCGGCACGTATTCGTCGTGCTTACCGGGACTTGATAAGTTTGTCTGTCTGTTTCGTGGAACGGATATACTTTGCTTCCCCCGTTAAAGACTTAAGCGACGCAAGACAGAGTGCGAATAGAAATCCTGGAAGTGTATTTTCTGTGGGTGCGTCTAGTAGCTCCCATCTAAAGATTCCCTATCAAAAGCGGCCAAACCCAACGAAAAGGTCATATGCGACGAGATTCCTAACAATTTTGTTATCTGTGAACTCGATTAATTCGATGAAGTGGCCACTCACTGGTCCACCAAGTAAGTCACATCCGCTTAGGGGCTTTTATGTATTACCATCTTAATACTAGCATCTTTATCTCCACGAAATTCTACCGACAAGAGAAACTCGCCAGCCGACGGGTACACAATGTGAAGCAATATTTATCCGCGGCGTAGGGAACCCCCCCCCTCCTTTTGTTAGCGCTCCGTCACAGTGGGTGGTCTAGGATCGCATCACTTTATTTTAGGATCCCACTCCACTGCATAATGATTTTTAACTGAACCCCATTATTTTGCGTTGAAACCATTGGATTAGCCTATACGTTTTTAGCACCCCATCGTATGATTTTTTTATATTTAAAAATGTCCTATGGCTCATATTTCGATGAATGACAGTTCCAAGGCCTAACTTACAGTTCGTACAATTCTGATTTTGACGTGAAACTCTTAGAATTACATCAAAATTCGTGATCATGTGGTAAGCGGTAAGCACATTACAAATGAGAAATGAATCATCCAGATTTTAAACATCGTCTGAATATCCTTTCGGAGCACACCTTATAGCCTGTACGGACAAAATATAGTTCAGCGCTATTCCTGTCTTATACCATGAACAATGTACCGCTAAACGAGACATGATATGTATACATTCAATAAGTAGCGAGTATCTAAACTATCTGCCAACAAAACAAATTAAGTAAATAAATTTTCGAGATTTGTCAATAAAAGGTTTGAGTCAAGCATTTCAATGGACGGTGCACATTAAGATCCGGCTACCTCAAACGTATGACAGATGATGTGGTGGCGTCGGATGTATATTAATAAATACATGCCCAAAACTAAGCAAATTACTTGGATCGCTGCAAATCTTTACTAAAAAATATACATGCAAAAATTTAATGCACACCACATAGCCTCAGATGCTGCTACGTGACAATTTTGTTGTCAACTTGTACTGACTCGTCGGAAAATGAGTTTGCATTGTTCCTGAAAGTGTTAATGCATTTGTGTATTCGTAAAACCTGTCTGCGACATGTCGCCTTATCTATCGTTATCCTTACTATATCACGACCTTGTACCTTCGCATTCTTAACACCTGCTCGAATAAAATTATACATTATAGATATTCTGAAGAGTATCGCCAATTAGGCTTTGTTAGAGACTTAGCACGATAATAACAACAACTTCGTTGACTTCGGACGTATTATTATTACGTATATGAAACGATCGATGTTATATGAATGCGTTGCCTAGTCAGCACTATCAAAACAAGAGAAAAAAACCATGAGCAAACAAACATTGCTTTCGACGATGATCAAAACTTTTTTTAAGGATCTACTGCTGACAAAAAAGAATCTTCAATATTTATAAAATTCTTTTTCTTCTGTGCATGAAATTAATTCAAATCTACGCGTCCACCGCATCGGCTTGAACAGTTACACTGATTTAGGCACATGCGGTTTAAGCGATCATAGTTTTTATTACGTGGCATGGTATTTGGCCTTAGCTGCGCCACAATGCATCACATTCATATGTTCCTTTTGGTAAGCCAAGGCGATATCTTTCTCGCCGAAAATATTTTCAATGATAGAAATATAGTATCTTCGACAGTGGAAGCGCCAATGATCGTACGATCTTATCCCCTTTTTTAATCATGGCGGGAATGGCGATGCTGTTTGAACGAATATGCCTACAATATAAGTTAATAAGCATAAATTATTATTATTTTGGAGTGATATTCACTGAGCCATAAATTTAAATAAATTGCAATTGATAGAGGTGAAACTACTGTGAAGAAGTGCAACGAGAGAATGATGTAAATTCTGGATCGTACGATCTCATTAAGTGCGAAACTAATTTGATTGGTGTAGCGCGCTCGGAAATGGGCCCGGTGGTACGAGTGATGAAATTAACAGATTTAGTGGGGTGGAACGATTGTTAAAGTTATGCTGACATATTTGCCTGAAGGACGAAAAGGAGTATAGTCATATTTCGACGATTGACCGATCGCGATCCGCGACTAGTGACTTGGATCACCAAGCCACAATAAAATGCTTACTCAAGAGTTGGTCAAGATCTAGATTACGTATCAGCAACGAACGGTGGATGATGGGCGGATAGGTCAGCGTGCCAGAGCACCGGTCCATCGAGCAAGCAAAGTCTTGAATGCGACAGCGATCCGACCGTATTGCCCGATCGAAGGCGCAAGAGAACGACCACGATCTATTCTGGGTGAGTACCGCATAATTATGTGAACACATAATTGAGGCAGACTACATACCGCGATCCAATAACCTAGCGATCCGCTACACGACCCGAGAGATCCGCTACACGACCCGAGAGATCCGCTACACGAGTATATGATAAGAATCACAGGATGCAAGAAGTAAATTACATAGACAGTCGACATCAACATTGAGCTAGCGAACAGATAGGCACAATCATTGATTTAAATACTGTTGGTGGACATCAACCGGAATTAAATTTGCGTCGAAAGACACGCTTCGACTTCTCCGGGGAAGAATATTTGGCCTCCCGTCGAACGAAGAATTACCCATGTCTCTTGTAGCTTCTCCCTTGGATTGCTTCGCCAGGCGGAACGTCGATTCTCACCCTCCCCCCAACTGCGATCGGACGCAGAGACTTACGGTTCAGATTCAAGATCGCGAGACGGCCCAAGTGATCAGAAGTCTCGGGCATCCAGGTTCACCCATAAACAAAGGCGACTCTGGATGAGCGCCCAAGAATACACTCGATTAAGTAAAGAATTTTCACACAATCCGCCTCTACGTTCGACCGGGTAAATAATTCCCACCAAATCAACCCCTTATCCCAAAACGGATAAGCTTAGCTTCAGCTCGAGCCCACTAAAAAAAGCGCAACCCGCCCCACAGACGATTATACAAGGTGAGCAAGAAAACTCAGAGCACGGAATCGGGGTACCCCCTCCGTTAGTTGGTCTTCTGGGCGCCAGTGGAGAGTCGGAATCTTCTCGGGAAACGAGAAATCACCACTTCGCCACATTAAGTTATTGACGCAATACGTATTCGCCAAACAACATGCACGGTGGACACAACATCCGACCGAACTTTTCGTGCAAGAGTACCATCGGAAAATGTGCTTCTATTCTTAGTATAAATGAAAATGTTACAAGATTATATGTGGGAATGGGAAACGTGTTCAGCCTAAAATTAGTCATAAAATGAGTAGTTCCATTACGTCTCGTGCCACTTCCAAAGTAAAGGCTCAAATTTTGACAAATCGACGCGGTTAACCACGGGTAGTAATTGGATACCAATTCACGAGCTCATAAATGTAGCCGTGAGACCAATAATAAAATTGTAGTACAGTAAACAAATAATGCATGTTATGTTAAAGAGATCAATGACATGATACCACCATACCCTTTTAATATGTGTGTTAACCATCTTTCATGGCTACATGATAGTGGACGAATGATTATTTCTTACAACTGCCATAGATCTAGCAATTCAAGAGGTGTGTGTTAAACTTGTTATCACTTCTCAAAAGCTTGAACGTAAGAGCGAACAATGTATCTCTGTCGATTACGAACAGTCTCTGCTATACAAAAACGGGTTGTAAAAAACCACATTTTTATACATCGACTCATCTTGAAGCATTCGTGCATGATGTTTGTGCTAAATATTGTAATAATTATTGAATAGACGCGGGACGTTGATGACAACGGATATAGATTATCGCAACCCGTAAATATGTTACAATTATGCAATGTGATAATTGATTACCAAGAAGGTGCATTTTTATCATATTTCATGTATCTTGTTCTATGATCCATCTCTCGTATAAGTATCTTATCTTCTGCTACCCCTTTTGTAACGTAGTCTAAAGTAGGACACAACGATACAAATGATGCAACTCGCTAACAGTACGTATATTAGTAAAACTTGAATAAGCCGGGTCGTAGTGAAGAAGGCGTAAAACCTTACAAAATGAAATTGGCCGCTTTAATTTACGCGTTATGTACATGTCAAGAATCACGAATCATGACATCCAATTTCCCATTCTTACGAAGTGGTGAGGCATATAAGCAAACGTGAACTGATGTATGTAATATATATAGGCAATTGAAGGCCAAAGTACTAATATATATATATCAATTTTGCTGTCGTTATCAACCGCGACATATATCACAAGTATTGTTTGGTCATGCAAAGTCAGTTAGCGGTGAAGACTTCATTTGACGCGATTGGTAAGAAGAAATGTTCTGCACCGCCGCCTGATGCATATTGCAGTGCCGTCTAGCCTATGAGAATATCTATGGCACTAGTCTCACAAAGAAGTACTATTTCGATAATGAATCTCTTCAAATATATATCAGAGCTACTGGATAATGTTGAATAGGCGCTGACAATTATCACTCAAAGGTTCATTATATATTGACGAGTCAAGGGGTTTAGTCCACTTTGGCTGATTAAGGATTATCTTATGATTTCACTCCGCCATCCCATTATTCTAGTAATTGTTCGTTTTTACAATTATTTAGTCCCGTCTGATCTAGTTTGCTTGGGAATGTTGGGTTGAGGTAGTTACTATGCTGTTTTTTCCGTGCATTGTCATTAATATACCTATGTATAATTGTTACAAAAGGTCAATGCAATCTAATGAAGTATTTTTTCACATTACTCGCTATTTCAACTTGATCGAATTTTTAATAGAATTCTATGCAGCATATGTCCTGAATCCAACTCAAGAATTTCAATTTCAATTTTCATTTGGTGTCTACCTATGTCGAGGCGTGTACGCTTACTCCAAAAAAGTTCATTGATAAATTAAATGCGCATCGACGAGATACTGAAACCCCTACGAGCTTAGTATATACAATCGGCGACTTGATCTGGGCGGCCAACCCGTTCTTCATCGATCAGGCATATCAGCCTTGCTTTGTAACGACACTGATCTCACAAGAAATGATAAGGACTAGCGCTGACATTACTGAAGTATTTCACATCAACTGTGAGGGCTCAGTCAATACAAGCGTAAACCGATATGGCTGTTTTTGGATTATTAAGATAATTTACGCATTGAATAATTGTCATTAAATTGTTCTCTTAGTTTCCCGTTTATTCTTATCTCTTAGCACTCTACATATGGCTTCATTGCCTAATATAGACTCTTATTAGACTATTTTATACCGTGTTGCACTTACAGGCAAGTAATTTTGCATTTTGTGGCAAATGCTGCGCCACAGGCAGGCATCTACATTTAATCCCAAACTCATCACTAATGTAATCACGATGTTGCGTGTTAAAATTCAACTAGGATATGGAGCTGTCACTAAAAAGAAGACGGCGTACGGCCGGGGATGAAAACCGAAAAGTGAGTTACATTTAAGTTGTACTAATCTCCAAAACCGAATGGCTGGTAGAAGCCAAGGACTTTCAGCCACCGATTTCGTGCTCTTTCTCCACAGCTTTTTTTACCTATCACTGGGTAATTACGTCTCGTAATGTACCTTTGGTAAAAATATGCTTCGTCATATGCATGATGAGGACGATTGCGTCGTCGTGGGGAACGTAACTGCGGGTGGGCCGCAGTTCTGATGAACCTTAAACACCAGGTCGTGAGTGCCAGTCACAATCAACTTGCACACGGCGAAACTCGAAACCGCAATTACCCGATTAAAATCCTCATTTTAAAACGACAGCGCCAATCTGTTGCTCCGTCGTTTCGCTAACATCCCACAACATAACATCGCCTACACAATAAAACCAAAGCGAGTATGCAATATATATCCTGAGCATGTCGCCGCAACATCACTCACTTACAGTGCGATATACCTTTTAGACTGAGAGAGAGGATGGGGTGTGTAGGATAAGTCTGGAGCGATACTGATTGAATTCTTGTTCCGGAAAAAAATCTCTTTACTAGGGTTCAAAGAAAGGCTATATCATCTGGAAAGAGAGTTTGAGGCTGAGTTCGATAATTGTTTTGAAATGCATGATATCGAAAAAGAAATAGAGATCTATCCTCGATCACACTTCGCAATTTGCCAGGCATGATTTGCGGTCCGCACGAAGAAATCAAAAAATATAGAGCAGATTTTGAAAATGATATAAATTCAAAGAGGATCCGATGTAGCAGAAGAAAAGGTTGATGTAAGTGCTCCAGGAGATGTGAAATTACGACGCGACAAAATAGGTACTACTGTGATCAAAATGTGAAATGAGAATCCCGGCCAAGATAGTATGGTCCCCATGCAATGAGACTCACATAGTACGTACAATATACGTCAACATGAAATCTTCATTATTTGTGTAAAACCAGTCACCTGATGAACGATACATACGCCGTCTTATCGCACCGCAATCCTGCAAAATCTTTTATACACAAGAGCTATATATTTATAACAAATGGCGGTATTAGATATATAAGCCGCTTATTTTCTATATATGCGGTAAAGACTGACCTAGTTGTATTTGTTGTTCTAATTATTACATTGATGAAAGTTATTGCGTAAAACGGAGTTTGTTGATTTCTTTTGTTTGTTGAATCGTTTGGAATTTAAAGTCGAAAAAATCTGGATAGCCACGAGTTTTAAATCTATGGTCTAACCAAGCGCTTCGAGTGATCACCAAAACTGAACTTCACATGCAATTGGACGCAGATACTATTAGTGAGTCAATGTAGATAATGCATGACAGCTCGCCGGTCAGAAGCATAGTGGTTGAAACGCTACCTTGATTATATCAGGCAATTTAATCATAAATCATAATAATTTATACCGATTCAAGTTAGTGTAACCGCCATAATGTAAGATTTTGCCCCACCCTCATAATATCAACAATTAAAGTCAGTATTTCATTATTCTAAGTCAGGTAGGAGAGGGTTACGCGCCCTTCACAATAGATACATACGGCGAGCAAGGAAACATCCACACATCAAATGGAGTACACCTAATATATACGTAGTATGAAAGCCAGTGGAGATTCGGTATTACATTAGCCGATATTTAAATTTTACATCAACTCACTGATAATTACTTACACATATTGACACTGATAATAGTGTGAAAAGATGCATGGCAAACTTTTAGAAATAATGGAAGTTTGTCAAAAAAAATCGATGATGCCGAATGGAGTATAAGTAGAGGTGGCCACTAAATATATAGAGGCTTTCACTAGACATCTTATGCTACAATAGCTATTATAATATCATGCTAACATCTTGTACCTAAATAATTACACGCTTCTGGAGATGATTTGAGGATTCACATGTATGCGCCATGGCCGCATAGCTGATGGGTGGTATGTATATAAAAGCTAATAATGTTAGAATATGTTGGAAAATCGCTGAGCATTGCTGTAACAAAGGAACCCGCCCCTACAGATCAAAGTACACGCTGAATGCTATAATGACAGTGTAAGTAGGTGACACCTAAACTTGCGTACATATACGGGTAGATTAAGCTAGAAGAGTGATAAACCAAAATATAGGGTATAACGATACGTCCATTCGAATTTAGTTTACCTTATCGTTTCATCTAAATGAACCTTACTTATCCATGTAAAGACACACATACCACATACATCTGTGCGCTATCTACCCATTGCGCGCCCGTCAGTAATTGAATGCTTTTTGCTGATATACACAATGGATGGTGCCATATGATAGGCAAAAGCCGTTCATTTCACCTTTGACAAAACTTTTTAGTAGATGCTTGCGATAATGATATTATTCATAATATTGTTGTGTGATGCCATATAGTTGTTACGGGGCCATACATTTACAATGATACGCTCGTATTATATACATTCACATTTTTAGCGATGTCAATATTTTAATTTAAAAAGCATAACATACAATATATATCGCAAAATATAAAAAGCGTTTAACGCATTGAAAAGTAAAAAAATGTGTTTAATTGTAAGAAAATTCAAAAAGTACCTCAGCGATGTTGAATATGTGACCGATCACATATGTGCTTGCATAAGATCAAACTAGGAATGATAATATGATGATGATGTTTGTATTTATAGATATGACGCGATTTCGACATGATATAAATGAGACAAAATGACTCGGTTTGAGGAGCGAGATGTATCTACGACAAATTCAGATATGTATGAATTAATAAGGTACCTATAATAAATAAATTCATTATCAATTTGTAGCGTAGATACACACCATGTCCATCATCTAAATCTACAACTGTCCATAGTTAGATTCATTAAACCAACAATGAAGCATTAAGCATATTCTTGTAGATAGATCGATCCGCACTAACACTTTATGGACGTTTTAATTTTTATCGAGCCTAACATGTCGCCACAGTGCTACCCATATTTAGTATCCGTTTAAAATTAGTGTCGCACCGCAATTAGTGTCCTGGAAACTAATTAACGTGTGAATTACACAATCTCAAAAACTGAAAATAGCGACACCCAAAATTAGTGTCCTAAAACTGTGGTTGGCAAACTTAAATTTAAAGCACAATGAGCGAGCTACCGTGTGGCGGCTGCCACGAGGACGTCGGCCCTGTGGACGTATTCCCGATCTGTTCGGCACATATGCATCTTTGGTGTGGCATGCCACAAGGCGATGAAGAATTTGGTCAGCCTGTGCTGTGTCCATCCTGCGAGCAGCTCCAGACTGCAGCGGCTATTGACTCTGCCTCTCCAATAATCGCGGCTATCGGTACAGCTTGCTACGCCCAAATTAACGCTGCCCATCAGCAGGTCGCTCATGTTTTAAATGGCAGCGACTGCGACAGTTCGTCTAGAAATGATTCGAAGAGTGACAGCTTAGCCGCTACAAAGTGACAAAAGGCGCGCCAATCAGCAAAAACTATTCACAACAGACTGTTCGTTGTGCTCTGGATGGAATCCGAGTTCGCCAACGGCACCAAACACTGTTTACCACCACTGTGGATGCTTTCCCAGATGTAATCAACTCTT
This sequence comes from Hyaloperonospora brassicae, assembly GCA_947650285.1. Classification (NCBI taxonomy): domain Eukaryota; phylum Oomycota; class Peronosporomycetes; order Peronosporales; family Peronosporaceae; genus Hyaloperonospora; species Hyaloperonospora brassicae. The sequence goes on along the minus strand of CANTFL010001264.1, from coordinate 282,979 downwards.
CATCGCGCCAGTCTGATTTGAGAAAGGCCGCTAGGTGGTGGAAGGCGCGCGAGAGTTTGCTGAGGTTGCCTCGAGGATCTATAACGGTGTCAAAAGTGATGCAGAACGGCCGTCAGCATATCAGATATAAGGCTCTGAGCGGACTTGGTAGCCAGGCGAGTCACTGGGTGACGTGGATTTACCCATGTTTCCTGTCTGAGTTTTTTCGACTGCGCAAGGCTAAAATCCAGTTTGTATCAATTCTTCTGCGCCAAGTTGCAGTCCAAATTTTGACCGATTCAAAATGTACACTGAGCACAGTCGAGATGAAAACGGTCTTTGTCTCAAGGACAAAAAAACTCCACGGTGGATCCAGACATTTATGGAAAAGAATCAGATTGTGCTCCGCACCCAAACCGTCAAGAAACAAGTGTCGCCTGAGAAAACACGCGAGATTCGAGTTGCAGTCGCCAAGCATTTCGGTGAGCTAAAACGTGGTTTTGAAAGTAACGATCTAAACGAAGATTGCATCGAGAACATCGACATATACACTTTGTTATCGATTTCGACACGGGCAGAACTGTCGGCTTTTTTTGAAGAAACGTCAATCAAGTACGCAGAAGTCGTGTCCGAAGGAGAAGGATGACAATAGTTGTTCGCCTTAGTGAAGGTCCATCAACTAGTGTGCGTCCGCCTATGATTATTTCACGAACGTCAGCGCATCGCATCTAATGTAAGGGTTCCGGACAACAGTAGTGGCGTCTGCTATAGTACAGAACCAATAAGATGTATGGATCAGCAATTTTTGGCAGCATTTGACTGAAAGAAAAACAATTTGTGCGGATACCAAGGGGCGAAAAAAGTCGTTTATTTCGACAACTGTGGTGGCCACCAAAATAACGAGCAGTTCTTTGAGGAACTGGCCAGTTAAAACGCAAGACTCAGCTTTTTACCAGCGAACTCGACCGATTTATGCCAATTAGTAGACTCTCTCGTCATCGCCTCGATGACGAATTTTTGGTCGCTAAATGGAAACGCCAAAAAATTTAGTTATACAACAAAAATGAGTTGCAAGACAAGGTTCGCAGTGATGGAATCCGGTCGAGAAAGCTTAAGAATCCGGGTAAGTCATACTTTGTAACACTGACGGCTAGTATTTTACAAAGATATAAGTCGAATCGCGACAAAAATGAATTTTTTCGTACCCGCAAGGCCATGATTCGCTACGGAAGTAGCTTGACGTGGACGGAAAGTGGCGTATTAAGCAATTGATACCCCAACTTCAAAAAATTGTGAAGGAATTTACGTGCGGAATTCGAAAACACACAAAAAGTTTAGTGCATTAGCTATTTTAATTCTCCAAAAAATAATTGGTCTATCAAGGATCATCAATTTCTCCATACAAAATGTTGGTTGAATTTGAATTAAGTATCACAAAATGGTGATTCTGGGTATAATTCAAACAAAACAATTTTATTGTCGCACTACTGCAGAGCAAATAATACCAGCCCCACAACCGGCCTTCACCCCTGACTACACTGTAGGTTGCTCGCATTTCGCAAGCTTAACTACGTACCCACAAAATTTGCGGAGGTACCCTCGGATATATAACCTTCAATTAACTTTTTTTTATATTGTACTAAGTCCCCACTTCGATACACAATGGCGCTGACACTGATTCTGATATTGCTATAAATAGTGTCATGGACACTAATTTTACCGCAAACCAATTAGTGTCACACCATAATTAGTGGCATGGACACTATATGCTGTGCTTAGACTCGAAGGGTACTACACATTAATTAGTGTCGCGGACAGTAAATACAATGTCCACTGTAGCTCGCATCCTCGTACCCTTATATAAAAATGAGCTATTCCGACTTGTAGCTGTTTGCTGTGGGCCCTCGATGTTGCTCGCTTATCGGTAGAACGATAGACGCTCATTGCCTAAACGATATGTTTGCTGTCCGTTTCGTGTTCTATCTATAGCAAAACAAAGCTTTGATTCCCTAATACGTAGATGCAACTCTTAGTCAGTAAGTAACAAATTTTTCGTCTAAAATACAGGTAATCGCATCTACAAGACCTTTCAAATGTTGTCGTGGCGATTGTGCATCTGCATTTATGTTTATTTACATACAGATGCTATCCTTCACCATGAAGGCATCTCAAGTCCTGCCGCTGGAAGCTATAATTTCTATGTCCGACATGATCTAAGACGTGGCATCAATCTTTCAGCATACATCTACATGAGCGCGTGAAATAGCGCCAAAACATATTTGTTTATTCAACAAAATATCTGCTCCTGTGGACTGTCTGAAACAGGACGATCCCTTTACATTAAAATTGATATCTTAGTATCAATTTTTTAACATTATCGATTTCGATAATGTTTAATTGGCATTACTCGTAAGGAGTAATGTTGAAGGAATATTACCCCCGAGAGTATTATTTCTTTGATGGGTTGTTCCATCTGATGCTTGATGTTCACGGTACGTCAACCAGATCAACCACCAATCGCTGCTGGACGCGCGCAATGGGTGTTGACCAAGAAACCTACATAGGGATTGTAGTTTAATATAGTTAGCTCAAGACAAAGGATAGCTTATTAAGAAACATAACTATGTTAAATACAGTTCTACTTTTTCCCTAAGACAGAACTTTCGAGTTTTTCCTACTTCGCTGCGCTTCCTCACGCCACGTGTACGTGACGTCAGTGGCACACAACCTTTTGTGTAAAATTGACACAAGGCGTACCCCGTTCCACCTGGTAGCACTTTGTAGTCCGTCCAGCGACCACTACCACCTCATCCGTTATGAACATGTTTAGACGAGGAGGAGACCTTCACGCCACGCGTGAAAGCAATTACCATTTGAGTGACATCAAATGGAGGGCGGTAGAACGAATAAGGTCTACCGTCGGCGAAACCGCCATTAGTGCCATGTTGGAGTCCCTTGACAGGGACCAACAACATGCCGCTATAGCCAGGTTCATTCAAAATAAACTTGTCGCCGAAAGAGAAAATGTAGCCTTTCTTCACCAGCAAGGATCTAAACAGGCCGAGCAGTTGAGAGAACTCGGAGCACAACAGATAGAGCTGTTGAGGCAGCAGCATGATATTGCTGCAGCGGGCGGGACTGCACACACGCGTGGTCCCAAAATCTTAAAGATTGGTATCTCCAAGGATGGAGGAGTCGAGAAATACCTCCTGTTACTATGTTTCGTCGAATTAGACAGAGCCATAACTGCACGTCGTATCGACGATGAGCAATTAAAACTCACATTTGCTCAAGCCCACTTAACATAAAGTGGCAAGACTTGGGTCTTAGGGCTCGAGATGAGCGACCCATATTCTTTCGGTTCGCTAGCAGCCTTTAAGACCCGGCTCAAACAAGCGTTTGAGCAGACAAGAGCAGAGTATAGAGCTCGATCGGAGCATCTGAAACTTAAACAGGGTAAGCGTGATTTGCACGCCTATGCTCAGTATATAAGACTCCTCGCGAGTAGTATAACTGCTAACACTGTACATGAACACACTTTATTACTGTTTTTATGCAAGGGCCCGCAGAAGGTCCCGTCAGGAATCACCTGGCCCGCTTGGAGCTGGATTCGCTTAAACAAGCGATCTTGACTGAAAAACAGGAGGAATTGAGAATGAGACAAGCTCATGCTAGCTCGTGCCCTTGTCGTCCACCGATACAAAAGGAGACAGGAGTTACAGAACCCATGGGCCTCTATTATGTTGAGAGCGAGAGACCTCGCTCTCCAAACAACAAGCGATTGCAAAAGTGCAACCTTTGTCAGAAGCTAGAACACTACGCTTACGAGTGTGGTGACCCAAACCCAGTTTCATACAGCACTGAGCGAAATGAACAATCATTTGCCAAAAGGGGCAATGGGCGTAGGTCCAACGCTGTTGCGAAACCGCAACAGCAAAGCGGACCATCAAAAAATGGTTGGGGTCAGTAGGCACTCCGCCCCTACTGATCCAGAAACCTCAAATGAATTCGCAAATCTCGTGACAAAAGTTGCTCTTAATACACAATCGCTCTGTGTCTCTGCTCCTGGTGATGAGACATCAGTCGTCACTTAAAAGTTTCAAGTGACAAAAGGTTCGTCACTTCGCGCCCTAGTTGACTCTGAAGCGTCGAGCAACTTTGTTCGTCGCCAGTCAATAGAGGGTCGTAGGCTCAAGTTCGTTAAGCGAGACGTCCTTTCAACAAGGTCGACAGTGCTCCTCGCCACATGCGCATCGATAACCGTTAAGAAACGTGTAGTACAAATCCACTACACGTTAGAGCGCGAACAATACGATGATTATTTCTTCGTACTGGATGCTGATGACGCAGGATAATTTGATGTCATCCTGGGATTGCCTTAGCTCAGAGGTACGAGCCAAGGGTGAGCTGGCAGCATCTATCCGTGAATATGCCTGCCGCTTGTTCATCAGATAGACATCTGATGAACGTCATGGAGCGTCCACAAGCGTGTGGATGTACTGCGAGTGAGTGCGATGGTCTCCCTTGCGGTACGGTCGTTAGCACGACTGCACAAGATCACAGTGTAGTTGATCACTACACTTTGGAGCAAGCTCCCGTCGGCTGTACAGCAGTACAGGCAGCGCCGAAGGTCCACCACTCAAACAAGTCGAGTAAATCGGGACATAGATGTATGCCTAGCGGGTAATATCTTAGGAAGAAAAAATCTGTTGCCACCAAGTAGAAACACGGTCATCCTAGGTCGATTGGAGATTCAACCATAGAGGATCGGTTCCTCACTTTGTTTGCACAGCCACATTCAGAAGAAGCCGAGGAAATAAGGCCCCACGTTCTAGAGGAAGGAATTTCCCAAGAGTCTCATGCTGAGGGGTAGGCTCTCAGCAACCTGTGGAAACAAGTTCCCAGAAAGCAACCGAGCCATTGAACGTCTTGGTCAATGCCATATCAAGCGTAGGCACTTGTACACTTGATATGATTGTACCTCTGAAGTAAATTTCGGAGATAAATCAATTGCCAACGTCGAACCCAACGGTTCTTGCGTGATCTGCGTACTAGCAAGGTCAAGTAGATCTACATACTCGTCACAGAGGATGAATATGTAATAGTTATTCAATCGGCAACAGTGTTTGTTGAGAATGAACGGGTTCACAGCAGCTCATCGATGGACGAAAGCGTCATCGATGAGAAGACTTAAATTAAACGATACACGTCTCAATCCTGAATTTCGCTTCAGGAAAATCCTTTGCAGAAGGATTTGATCGAAATCAATGATGTGTTCCCTAAATTCGTACCCTGCGAGTTGCCGAAGGATTAAGGCACTTGACACGAGATCGAGCTCAAACCAGGCTCGAAGTACTGTGGCATGAAGCGGTGGTCACTGCCTCGTGAACAAGTACTAGCGATCGACAAGTTCTTTGCCGATCGCTTAGCAGCGGGCCATGTGATGCAATCGACTTCTTTCCAGCTCTCCAACCTTCTGTGTGCGAAAGGCCACAGGAGGGTGGCGGATAGTGCACGCATTCAACAAATTGAATGCTGCAACGTTACCGGCTCAAACGCTGATACCAAGAAAGGACGTAATCGTAGATGGTATGTCGAATAATACCATCATCTCTTCCATGGATCTGATGAATTGGTTCTATCAGATCCTGATGCGTGAACGGGAAATCCCGTACACGGCAGTGAGCACTCCCATTGATATAATGTGAGAGTGGATAGTGATGTCACAGGGGATGAGTAACGCCCCTGCCACGTATAACAGATGTGTTACAAATCTGTTGAAACCGGTGCGAGATTTCGCACTAAGTTACTTTGACGATGTGTTCGTCCATAGTCGGGGTATGGACGGGAAGAAGGACGTTAAAGCTCACAGAACGCACGTTCGTCAGGTTCTTCAACGTATGCGCAAGCATAAGTTGTACGACAACCTCAAGTAGTGTATCTTCGCGGCTAGCGGAATACCATTTCTTGGGTGCATCGTGGGTAAACACGGCGTACGCCCTGATCCCAAAAAAGATCGAGGCGATCACCGACTGGCCTATGCCAGTCGATGTCAAGGGACTGCGAAAGTTCCTTGAGATAGCTGCGTACTTGCACAACTAATCGCGCAACTACGCTGAGATGACCGTGAATCTTCCTTGTTTACTTAAGATAAGTGAGAAGTGGTCATGGAACGCGGATTGCCAGCGTTCATTTAAAGGGATCAATCATAGATTGATGCAATAGCCGATACAGGCGATTGTAGATCAGAACAGACCATTTAATGTGGTCTGTGACGCCAGTGATTTTGCTATAGGCTGCGCTTAGATTCAATTTGACAAAGATGGCGCTGAGCGCCTCATCTGATATCAAACGCGTCAGCTTCAAGCAGCTGAGCATAAACACCAGTCCATGACAAGAAACCCCTTGTGATGAAGTACTCACTGGACATGTTTGGCGTCTATCTTTGAGGGTAGAGACCATTTATTGTCTATACGGACCATGCGTCACTACGCACGGCCGTAAACAGTCCCCACCTCTCGTAACAAATGGCGAGGTGGTTGTCATTCTTCTCGGAGCACAACTTTTCCATCGAGTATAAATCAGTACGAATCAACGTCGTCGCTGATGCGCTATCGCGCGGCCCGATTTCGATCCGGGCGCGCAATCCAACAGTGGGTACAAGCATACTGTTGCTGCGCTTACGGTCAGTATCCCGTCGCCAACATTACTTGAAGACGTGATATAGGGCTGCGCAAAAGATTAAGATCTTCTGTGCTTGATGGTTCATCTTGCGAACCCATCACGTAAATCCTTGAAAGATATAGCGGCTCTTTAGCCATCCCCATCGGATCGGTACACAACTCGCAACGGGTTGCTGTACTATACGGCCGTTGCCGGCGATCCACCTCGTATCGTCGTCCCCACTCATAATGATTTGAACTTACGCATCATGTATGAGTGTTACGATGCCCCAACAGGCGGGCATCGTGGAAGGAAAAAGACTTACCTTACGGTAAGCCGTGAATTTTACTGTCCCCACCAGTATTAGTTTGTGCGCAAGTAAATTTCATGCTAGCAAGGTTTGTCAACGGGTGAAGCCTAGCCCTTCTTCCCGTGCACCATTACAGCCCTTTCCTGTCCTGGAAGAGTGCTGGCAGTCCGATTTAATGAAGCATTCTTCGGGTTCCCCGAAGACTCTAACAAGAAAAATGGTATTCTTGTGTTTGTTGACCGATTCAGCCAGATATATTATCTTGCTGCAGTTCCACAATCGATGAACGCTCACGGATGTGTGCGTGTCGTTATCGACTCAGTGTTTTGACTTCACTGATTAACCCGTGAACTCGTATCCGATTGTGATCCTCGATTTATGGCAGAGTTTTGGCATTCCGTGTTCCGATCACTCGGAACGCGGTTGAAGATGTCAACATAGGACTATCTCAATTCAGATGGTCTGGTGTAACGTGCCAACCGCGTTCTCACATATCCTTCAAAAATACGTCCACTCGGTCTGAAGTTGGATCGAATTCCTACCTCTGGTGGAATTTGCCATGGATAGTTTGGTGCATGCTTCAACTCAGCACAAACCGTTCTTCGTGAATGGCTTATGTTATCACGTCTGCCCTCCCTGTTAAAATGTGACTCTTGGTTAAAAGGGGAAGGGTTTTCTCGAGCACAAACCATTCTAGATTTGCTCATCACGTGTCGACCCTAGCGTCGTCACGTATAATGCCGATGTCGATCAAGTCGACATCGATGAATAAGATCACCTCAAGTATAGCGATGACGCTATTATTGTATCAGATGATGATGAGGATGATGGTTTTTTCGGCATCGCCAACGACTACTTCAGCGAGGATGATGACACCCTCGCTGATGAACGGATAGAGGAAAGGTCTCTCTCTGCAGTTAGCACAAGGCAAACTGAACACAACAAGGTAGAGTCAGCAAAAAGCTTTTGGTTGGCTCGTGAACCAGTGATCCGTTTTTATGCACGATTGTATCGCTTACGCGGTGGGCCAGCAGAAACGGAACGCGGACAAAAGTGTAAGAGCAGATGTTCTTTTATTTTTTGATGGCGACTTAGTCCTAATTTCTACGGTAAACTTACCTAGACATGTCGTGACTAACGTGGGTAGCAGCAAGCTACTGCACAAGTACATCGGTCCATTTCGTGTGCTGCGCCGACAAGGCAACGCATACACGAACGAGCTACCACGTATGATGCGCACGCATTTTAAGTCTTAAGTGGGGCGTATCCGCCCGTAATGTCAGTACGAGCCCTCTTCCGACAATGAAGATACCCCCCACGTTTAAGAACCTCCATTAGGTTCTTGCGCTCGCGGTCCAGACGATCAGTCTGAACGCGTAACGAAGATACCTCTCCACGCAGTTCAGAAATCTCTCTGCGAGCTGTCTTGAGATCATCGACGAGAGAGCGGAAAGTACTCTTAACCTGTGGCGAGGGTGTAAGCGGCACGATCCTTCGCCTATCAGCCTCCCGCTTCTTGCGGTGTTGCCGCACGGAATCGGTCAGAGAGTAGCGTGTAACGGGGACAGAACAACCCGTACTTAGCTCACATTATTTCTAACGCTTTGAGGAAGCTTAAAGCCCAAGTCTTAGGTGCTTAGTATTTTTAACTCTGTTATTTATTTTGTCTTTTAATCATCTTAAGTACGAATGATTTCCTTGGACTCATGGAAACCGCCCAATCTACGTGGCTTTATCTTACTGGATAAAATTGGTACTAAGCTCATTAAATCAGCTAAAATATATGACGTGCTACTTTCGCTACTTCGAAAGTAGCACCCCTACTTCAGTAACATGTAAACTTAATCGAAACTGCTTATGTAACGGGGTGGCCCATTACATCACCCCTTCTCAAGACAGCACTCGCGAACCGTGAGTGCTCAACCACAAGACCCAACGGGCGCACAAGCCAAACGATGACTGAAGACGCAAACGCCAACACTACAGCACTCCCGGGCACTTTCAGTGGGAGTTCAATAGACCACGTGATGGATCAGCACCTAATATCTTGGGCACTGTACCCATTGTCCGGAGCTCGAGCTCCGGACTCTCTTAAAACGATGCAGGATTACTTTCGGCGTTCCCGTGGATCACGTGAGAAGAGTCTTAATGGCATCTCGTACGAGTCACTCCAGCGTTCTTGGTGCGCGTTCATCTGGCGGTGGAACCGGATGCTTGAAGACGGAAGGAACTTTCAGCAGTGGCTTGCCAACCGCGAAGATATCCACGCCGAACACTCAATCGGTGCGCGTGAAGGAAAGCGAGAACGCGTGGAACGTAGATCGACTCTGCTACGTTCACGTGCACGAATCTTGTTAAATTTGTGACTCGATGCCTCGTCCAACTCCCGAAATTTGGCAACGACACATCGCTGAGTATCCGCTCAGCGAATATGAGCAGCTCTGGATCGGGGGTATGAGCGCAGATTGATGGAGCGTAAGAACGCGCTTAATCGTGGCGCGTCACGCTGGCGACACCACTCGCGTTCTCGAGGTCGTGGTGCCACGCGTTTGCCACGACGTTCTCGTTCTCGTGGTCGTGGCGATACACGTTCACCACGACGTTATTGTCGTCGCTCTTCATCTCGTCGTCGTGGTGACGTTTTACCACGACGTTCTCGCAATCGCTCTTGATATCGTAGTCGTGATGACGCTTCACCACGACACAGTCGTCGTTCGTCTCGGCCTCGCTCACTGCGTAAACACTCAGGTCGTCGACCAAATCTAAACCAAGCGTATGCACGGACGTGTATGCCCGAACGACGTCCGGAAAGTCTCGAAGAAGCGAAGAGCGCGGTTCCCACGTATCCTGCTCGGGTGGAAACCCGAGCCAACGTACACGATACTCGCGCGCGTTTGGAATTGCGCGCTCATGGAGTCGCGACGATGTCGTTTCGCGACGAGGGTCCTCGTGACCCAATACTCGTTCCACGATCCAGCGCTTCTGACCTTCTGCGCCTTCAAGCGGTGGTGGGCACTCACGATGGTACTTCTGGCGTCCTGGATGCCCAGGACGATGCAGATGCGGCTGTGAACAATGCTATCGATGCCCAGCTGTAAGCTGAAGCTTCCCTTGATCAAGCTGCGCGGGCTGAGAGAATAGCGAGCGAGATTCGACAGTCGAACCGCGAGCTGCTTGAACGGATGCGGAACCTGGAATGCCAGGTTCTTGGGCACGTGGAGAACTGGTACGCAGCCGCGTCCGATGTCGCTAGCGCGTCGAGCAAGGCGAGAAGGAAGGTCTACCTATGAGCCTTTGACTCCGAAAACGGAGCCAACCCGTGAAGCGTAGCTGTACGATACTCCTTAAGCCGCCTGACGTAAGAAGTCGGGTGAAGTCGCAGTGACGAAGGGATGTCCAGCGTGTATGCGTCGCCGATCGCCTTGAGTATCGTGAGGAAGAGATTCTAATGCAGCATCACTGGGGGCGCGCAGATAGGCTATAATGTCCGCGTAATCCGGATCGTTCGCGTAAGCCGCGACAACTTCATCAAAAAGGCATAACTCGGGTGTGACCCGAATAGATGTAGCGACACACACGTCGCACATTGATCGTCTTCATCGTCTTCGTCAGTTGCCTGACGACTCAGTGCCATACGAGGATCGTATTCTGGACGTCGTGACAGTGCGTCAGCAAGAATGTTAGTCTCGCCTGGCTTGTATTTTTTGACGAAGTTGTACTCGGAGAAGAAAGAGAACCACCGCTCTATCCGCTGTGACAGGTGTGGACTCTTCATCGCTGTACGCAGCGATGCATGATCATTATACAGGGCGAACGTGCGTTTTTCCAGTAGGTGGACACGAAACTTGATGAGTGCGTAGCGCATAGCTAAAAGCTACTAATCGTGGACTGGATAGTTCTTCTCCGCCGGTTTCATCTGTCGTGATTGGTAACTCATGACTCTTTCACGGCTCTCATGATCAAACTGCATGAGGGCGCAATCAATTGCAAAGTCACTTGCATCACACACCACGTGAAACGGCTTGGTGTCGTCAGGGAGTATCAACACTGGCGATGACGCCAGGCTTTTCTTCACTACGTCAAATGCAGCTTGATACTCGGGACGCCACGACCACGTGGCGTCTTTCTTCCGAAGTGAAGACAGAGGCTGTATAGAAACGGCGTAATCCTTTGTGTACTTATGCAAGTAATTAGCTAGACCAAGCCTTTGACGCAACTCCGTAGGATTCTTGGGAGTGGGCCAAGAACAGATTGACGACATCTTCTTTGGATCGGCTCGAACTCCCGATTTACTCACGTAGCAACCCAGCACCGAAATCTCCGGTGCATAAATACGCACTTCTTTAAATTTGCGTATAACTTGTTATCCCGAATGATTTGGAGCACCTGCTTCAGGTGTTGAAGATGAACTTAAACAGCACTGAGATTTTCCTCAGCGCGACTGTGAACAAAAATGTCATCGAAGTAGCTAGGAGCAAAGTCTCGAAGCGGTCTCAACACTTGAGATACCATGCGATTTAAAGTGGCTGGTGCGTTCTTCAATCCTTGCATCACCAGCCACTCCCATAGCATACCACTCGAGGTTTTCACCGCAGTGAGTGGTATGTCACTCTGTCGCATCAATATCTGGTAGAAGCCATCGGTCAGATCGATGGCGCTGAAGATGACGATACCTGATATGGAGTTTAAAACCACGTCTTTTCTGGAGATAGGCGTTTGGGCACGAATAGTGGCATCGTTTAGATTGTTAAATGTATGCACTATACGCCAGCCTCCAGTAGTCTTTTTTACGCAGAAGATTGGACTCGAATGGAGTGAGACACTTTCACTCACATGGCCGGCCTTGCGACGACCTTCAAAGAATACATCAATAGCCTCGACTTGGTCTCGAGACAGTGGCCACTGGCGTGTCACAAAATATTCCTATCCTGGCACGAGATCAATCTCGTGCCGCACGCCACGATCAACAGGAAGTTCAGCCGGAATCTTGTCCGGGAACACGTCTGCGTATTCTCTAGCAATGTCGTATACAGGGTTACCAGACTCGCGCAGATCCTCTTAAGATTTCGACGCAAATTTTTCTTCGCGCGCTGACTTTTGTTCAGCGCTTCTAGGGCGTGTCATTTGCTCCCCATTCGGATCATAGTTCACCTCGTTGGTGACCAGACTTACTTGTTCCACCGTGCCTCCCTTGAGTTTGCGTAGAAAATGCTTCCAGGAGAGTCCTGAAAGATTCGTAATCGACGACGCGTCGCGAGATGGACTCGCGACCTCAATGTATTAACGCCTTTGTGGACTCCGATCTCGTACACAATAGCGTGGACACACTCCGACGCTAATTTCCCATAGCTCGAGTCCCCATCGTGCTTCGGGTCCATGATCGAAGCTGGCGAACCGCAGTCAGGTGTTGAATCTGCCTTCCCCCCCTCTTGACGCTGATTTTCCTCATCCAGAACGTCGAAAGCGCGCGACGAGAGTATCCCTTACTCGTCTGTCGACGCATGATTCGGGAGCCTCTGCTCGACCACGTCTTGCTCGTGTAGGAACCTCTGTTCGAACGCATCGTCTTCGCGCGAGAACCTCTGCTCGTTTGCGTCATCATTACGCGGGAGCCACTGATCATTCACGTCGGACTCATCTCTGCAAAGCGAGGAGACATCGTCACTCGTGCTTAGAAGCAACGAACAAGCGGTACAGAGAGGACCATCGCTCACTCTGTGATCGCCGGTGTCCTGGATGTACGATCCACGACTGTAACGTTTGGCCAATTACTTGGAGACACCAAAGATGGGTGAACACTACGACGTCTCACTAATCTGGCTAATTAGTCGATCTGGGACATTAAGGGTGCTAACCATGGCATGCCCAGGATGCAATCGAATGCATAATTCATCTTAATCACCAAGAAATTGTCGTTACTGCGAAAGCCGTCAAATGTGTAAGGCAACGACACTTCGCGCCGCGATAAGCGGCGTGATTTTCCGTCAGCGAGCTTGACAACAGCTTGGCCAGGTCCCTCGTCGACCTGGTTGCTGGGTGGCAGCATTGACACGCAAGATTCACGGAAGAAATTTTTTATCGCTCCTGAATCTAGGAGCGCTCGTAGAGGTCGCCGGATACCGGCGACATGTAGATTTACAATAATAAGGCGTGAATCACCACTCGAAGTATCGGAATTTGACCGCGCACGCAGCACAGATGGGCTGGGAGGTCGGGCTGCCACCGGTGGACCCGGACCTCTCTTCAAACCAGTAGGGCTTCCTGCGCCTACTAGTCTCCTCCGTTTTTTTGGACGAGTGAGCGTATCACCTCCCTCATGATGGGTGTCCGTCGCATGCACCAACATCGGTGCTGCCGCGTGGCATTTATCCGTGCGATGTCTCGGCTTTCGACATCGAAAGCAGATCATCTGACGACTGCTACGGACGTCGCCCTTTCGCCCTTGTAGGACGTAACACGTCGTCAGTCACCCAAAGACTCAATTGCGTCAATCTCCATAGGTTCCGGGCCCGCTGATCTGACAGCGGTAACAACTGAAGGCTTGTTATAGGCCTTGGTGACTCTGAATTCCTCACGGAGGTCGATAGCGAAAGCCTCCTTAAACGTGTCAGGCTCCGCGCGTTCCAACGATAGAAGAGTCTGGCCTTCACGCATGCCATCGACAAACACGTTCACTTGTGTGTACATGTCCATGGAATGCGTGACAATGCACGACGCCAAATTACAAGCCATCTGCACGTAGTCGCGCATGGGTATTTTACCCTGCCTTAAGGACAGGAACCTTGAACGCACCAACTTCTCTTCTTGTGGCGGCTCGAAGGCGATTCGAAGGTCACTCTGGATGACTTCCAGATTGGGGAACGCATACTCGTCCACAACGAGTTTACCCAAAGCCCACTCCTTGGCTTTCCCAGTAAAACGAAAAAGGAGGAAGTTGACCTTCGCTTGAGGAGCCTCGAGAAGTCTCGAGACGATAGCGATGTCAACCTCTCGGAACCAACGCGACAGCGACAAGCGTTCTTTGCCTTCGCCAGAGTAGACGGAGATCTCCATCTTCACGGCATCGTTCCATGAAGTCAGCGAGGGAGTTAAACCTCGCTGATTGGATTCGGCGAGCTCTCGAGCCATGAAGTCGTGTCTGGCGAGACGCTTTCCATCAAAAAACGCTGATTTCATCAGTGACACAGCAAATGCCTCTACAGACATCGCCGCGAGACGATTAAGGGCATCCCACTTCTCAAAAAGTGAGATGGGGAAAAGTCGCGTGCTCTAGACTCACGTCTGGAGCGTCAAAGTACGACGAATCACTCATCCCAAACTCGGGCATGGGAAGGACTACTAAGTGCTACCAGGTGTAATGGGGCTAGAACAACCCGTACTTAGCTCACACTATTTCTAACGCTTTGAGGAAGCTCAAAGCCCAAGTCTTAGGTGCTTGGTATTTTTTAACTCTGTTATTTATTTTGTCTTTTAATCATCTTAAGTACGAATGGTTTTCTGGGACTCATGGAAATTACTCAATCTACGTGGCTATATCTTACTGGATAAAATTGGTACTAAGCTCATGAAACCAGCTAAAATATACGACGTGCTACTTTCGCTACTTCAGTAACACGTAAACTTGATCGAAAATGGTTATGTAATGGGGTGGCCCATTACATAGCGCCTGTCCCGCTCGTGCTCCAAATCCTCGCGCAATCGATCGATTGCGCGATCCATCTCGTATTGGTCGAGATGTGAGCCGAACGACTTGGAGAAGGTTTTTCCTCCTCCCCCACATCCTTTGATGGACTCACACGGTGGTCTACGCTTCCTTGTGGAGCGTATCTTGAACCACCGTGACGATTCAGGGTCAAGGACGAGTAAACTCGTCCAGTGGCGGGGGTATTTACCCTCGTGGAGCAGCTGGGACCCCGCTCCCAGCTGGTGATGGATGTGCCTGGTCTCGTCGATCAGTACGATGTGACCATCCCTTTGGAGGAGGACCATCGTCGAATGAAAGTCCGGCGCGTTCGTAAAGGGATTGTGAAGTCTCAATCTCTTCGTAAATCTCGGAAGAGATACGCGCCCTCCAATAGGGTTGATTAGGGAGGAAGATCTCCCCTGAGGGCGCAAACAGAGTTGTCAATACAGATCTGACATTTCTTTCTCCACGAGAGGAAAGTTAACCCTGTCTCTCAAAACAATCCGTGCAATCTAAAGCGAGCACCGATTATGTCCTTTTAATCAAACTTATTGCGAGCTGCAGTAAGTTTGTCCAGCCAAGTGTCACAGCCAACATTCTCAATGTTGCCGATA
The DNA here is from genome assembly GCA_947650285.1 of Hyaloperonospora brassicae. NCBI lineage: Eukaryota > Oomycota > Peronosporomycetes > Peronosporales > Peronosporaceae > Hyaloperonospora > Hyaloperonospora brassicae. The sequence continues at coordinate 267,729 of CANTFL010001264.1, read as the reverse complement.
AAAGAATTCCACGCATGAACCAACGAGAATTTGTCTCGTTTGTAGTTACCGTGGTACCATCGATGTCTGAAAAAGATATCGATGTAAAATTCATACTCAGTGCGATAATTCTTAGCAATGGGACCAAGTCCATTAATCGTTGACGAGTAAAGGAGTGGAATTCGTCAACTCATAGTGGTATAACCATACCACTGTCTCAACTCGCTCAAGGTAGGCATCCATGGCTTGTTCTAGGGAGTAGATCGCAACGCGTTGCGATCCTGCTCCTCCTGCATGGTGCCGTCATGCGAGATAGCACCACGATCGCCTCAATACCTAGTGTTGCTGCGGCTATGGCTGCAATGACTCCGCGAAGGGTCATCGATATTCTAATGAGGACTGAAGTACTCATGTTTCGCACTCGCATCGTAAGGATACGAGCGCGATCGGTTCGATCCCGGCGACGAGTTTACAGACTTGTCGGATGAACCGAACATCCAATGGCGTAAGATTTTATCGAGACTGCTACGAGGCGCATCAGTCGTCGATCCTGTAACCTTACGTTCGGGCTCTGCGCACGGCTTCAATTCGGACGGAGAATCCGATTCGCTTGAATAGACCACCTCTATCTCGTGATCTTGGTCCATGGGACTACCTCCCGCAGCCGAAGATGCTGAAGGAGCATCACGTGAATGACCACGTGCTCCTGCAACCACGGGAGTTGCGGGCTGCTTACTGGCAGCAGCAGGTGACTTGACACCTGCTGCTGAGTCTTGAATAGCTTATTCTCCGGCTGCACGGATACGTGCAGCCGCTTCACTGGCGGCCTTGTTCACGCAGCGCATAGCTGACTCGTCATGCGCTGAAAGTCTGAATGCTTTGGGTAGAACTAACAAGTGCCCCCTTTCCCACAAAGCGACCCAACGGTGGTCACTCTGTCACCAATTATTTAAACACTCACTGTAGTGACTAATGGTTAAGAGGGGTGATGTAACGGGGCGAGCCTGTTACATTAAAATTGATATCTTAGTATCAATTTTTTAACATTATCGATTTCGATAATGTTTAATTGACATTACTCGTAAGGAGTAATGTTGAAGGAATATTACCCCCGAGGGTAATATTTCTTTTATGGGTTGTTCCATCTGATGGTTGATGTTCACGGTTCATCAACCAGATTAACCACCAATTGCTGCTGGACGCGCGCAATGGGTGATGACCAAGAAACTACATAGGAGATTGTATTTTAATATAGTTAGCTCAAGACAAAGGATAGCTTATTAAGAAACATAACTATATTAAATACAGTTCTACTTTTTCCCTTAGACAGAACTTTCGAGTTTTTCCTACTTCGCTGCGCTTCCTCACGCCACGTGTACGTGACGTCAGTGGCACACAACCTTTTGTGTCGAATTGACACAAGGCGTGCCCCGTTACATTGTATGTACGTCATCTCAAGCTGCCTTGCGTCCTACCTTTAACATTCAACACATAACTGTCCGCGCCGTTTGAATAAGCGCTGTCTCGTCTTATTCGTTTGCCACAATAGAACCAGTTCGACATTTACATATTGAAATATCAGCACATCATATATATTTTACGAAAGGGTCGGAAGCAACGTAGCCGACACATCGAACAACATGAGCACTTCAAGATTCCGTTTGAATGGTCAATGCGTCTTCTCCTTCTTGTGCTTCGAGTAGCGATTGAACAAGTTAAAGGATCAACGATATACGTTCATGCATATGCGTGATTTTAGGTAATGTAAATTTGGTTTATGGTATACATTGGTGGTGTGTTTGTTTATGTTCTGCTAAATTGGCGTATTTTATTGTTTTAATCTTGCGGTGCATTTATAATTATATCTGACTTAAATGGGCGCCAATATTTATTTTACGTGATACTTTGGCGCGTTAGTTTATTCTCCCTAACTAATTTCTGCACCGTTTACGAAGCTACATTATATTTAACGATATGCGGTCGCTCGTCAATACAGACAGTGCATCTATCTATCTACCGATCATCGTTATGCATGCATTCCATCATCACGCACTTCAAAGTTTCTGCTTCCAACGCGCAGCCAGTTTGATACAGAACCTAGCCAAAAGTTTTGAGCGCCCTGATCGCTGGACGGCTGATATTAGGGAGATTTGCGATGCAGGAAACGAGCTCGTGGCTATCGATAGCTTTGTGAGACAAAGAAGGGGGGGGGGTCTGTTTCCATTTTCAGCCACTTATCGATTTGCTCAACCATTGTCAACCTGGAGGCTGTCGACGTCATCTCTGACCATGGGTTTCTACCGCTTCCTCCTTTTGCATAGTGCTGCAATGCTGATGTGTGCCTATAGTTCATCAGGTATATCCAATGGGACAAAGGCAGCGGAGACCGACTACCCAGTTCAATCCCGCTCTTTTGTTGAAGATAAGAACGGCGCTCGTGTTCATCCGCTACCGATAGCTCGCGATGCATCAGCTGGTGAAGAGAGAGCTTTTACCGGGCCGACTGCGCTGATCGAAAATGCCTTGCGCAGTCTTCTTCTCAAGACGATGGGCGTCAAGAATCGTTTCATGGAGACTATCGCCTCGTTCATGTCAAGGTTGCATTTCAAGTACTGGGAACGAAAGGGACACACACCTTCCGATCTCGCTAGGTCGATGAAGCTTTTTGAAGGCGAAAATCTTTTTGCCGGTCAGAAACTCAAGCTGCTGGAACGGTACATCGATTTCTTTTGTCATCAAAGAAATACCGAGATAAAGCTGGTGGACGTGTTGGTGCAAGGCTTCGGTGGCGAGGCCAAGTTCGCACCATTTTTGTATGCTTTTGCAAGCCGAAATCCTGGCAATGCGAAAGCAGACGAGTTGCTGGACGTGTTGTTTGCCAAGTGGCAGGGTGGGAAGGAGAGATTTGAAGACGTGTTCGCAAGGCTGAAGATCAAAGAGGCGGGGTTCGAACATTTGTCGTACAAGCAAATAATGCGTTTGCATCACTATCGGGAGCAATACATCCTTGATACACGCGCAAAAGATGTGAAGACCTTGGGTAGTTTACTGGGCACGGAGTTTGATAGCGAAGGTAAACTTGCCGTGCGTGCTGTCGACAAATTGGAGGATGACGACACTAAAGTGACAGGAAAGCAGATACTACTCGAGCTGTTTGGGGAGTGGAAGTCAAAGTTGATGACCAAGCCTGAAGTTCGCAGCAAGATGTTTTCTGGAATGGAGGACGTGCCAGAGGAACTAATAGAGCGGATCTTGCGTGATTACAAAACTTTCTCCAGCGATAAATGGGTGGCTAAGTGACGCGGTGCAAGGCTGATCCCGGCTTTCGTGATGTGTTTTGCGTGGTAGCTTGACCGAATCAATACAACTACTCTTTTCAGATGCTAGCTTTCAGCCAATTTGTTTGGAACATCACGTACGTGAGTGAGCTCGTGTCGCATGATTGAAGTAACCTAGTGATACGCCAGTAGCGCTAAGTTGAGAACTTGAATGGCTGTACTGGATACAGTCAGTGGTAGACAACACAAGACCGATGGCGTTCGTAAACTTTTGTAGGAGCAACTGTAGGTCAGGTGTATGTATGTATGTATGTATGTACGCTAGGACTCCTCTTCTTTGCCGAAGTACGAAAGTTGCAAGTGGTTCACGCGTTCGTCGCAGCGCAAAACTACAACAGCTGCATGTAATCCGTTCGCTTTGCAGAAATACAATACGGGCATAGTTGAAGGAAGGTATACGCTCAAGATGCGCAAGAGCCTGGCCCCGCACCCTTTTGCCGAAACTTACAAGAACTAACGCGACATAGGCTTCGTGGAGACTATCAGAATGCATAAGGTGCATTGTCAAATTGATGAGCGGGTCAGATGAATCAAGCAAGGTGCTGCAAGAAACAGCCGCAGTAAGTATTTCATGCGTCTCCGTAAAATTGGCTCTTGAAGCATAGAGTGCAAGACGTTGGAGTGCTGTTTTAGTTCTGTATCAAGAGTGGAGATCCGAATGGAGCCCGTGACCACCAACATTGCTCGACTTGTCGTTCAAGATGCGGTCGAAGCAAAAATTGCTCGTCGACAGAGCAAATCTTGTTGTTAATGAAAACACGTCACGGATTGTGCTGTCTACTTTGCCTAATGCAAGCGATTTTGGGGTACATGGACGAAAGAATGGCTTCAGTAGATTCGATGCGAATATTGTTGAGACTATTGTACGATACGTAGGTAGATTCGGAGCGAACATTGTTGAGACTATTTTTCGATACGTAATACGAATAGCGTTGTGCGGTCGTCGAATGTATACCAGGGAAGGCAAAATGCTTCAACTTTATGCAAACAACATTCTGTAAGTTTGTCTCTTCTGTACAACTCAAACAACCGCGATCTGTCTAGGTGTCTTTCGATGGCAAACAGCAATGTCAAGTGAACTGACATGCTTTGGACGGCTCAAGAGCACACGAGGCGCCTTCGCCGCGATTGTTCAACGCCTTTTCGCTCGTTTACTCAAGCGTCTTGTTGATGGACTCCTCGCTGAACAAAGGCAGACATGTGGCTCCATTCAATGAGCAGCCCATTATCTCGCGCAGCGATCACTTTCCATCTCTAGTCGTAATGTATGACTAGCATTACCCAATACAGAGGCTTTGTTTTCGAGCTACCCTTTGTTCATTTTCTGTCATCTTGCTTGACCTTCTCAGCTATTCCTGCAGCACGCACTCGAAAAGCGGTCCACTGAGCAACATGCGCAATATTTTGTCCCGAAAACGAGGTCAAGTGAGTTTGGGTCAAACCGTCGTGCGAGAAGTAGAGCAGTTCGAGCATGCGACGTGCATACTTCTACTCTTGATGCCTGCACGTCCGAGCGAGACACCAATGATCGATGCAAGCGACCGACCGGCAAACACGTAAGCAACAATGTTTGAAATCCAATTGTTTGCACCGCACAAGCTTCTTACAAGCCGATGAGCTACAAATAAAGGGAGGCGGCGAAAACAATGTCGCGTTTGAGCTTTTTGCCTCCCTCGTCAAACTTCTTCTCCAGCTCGACGTCGCCAATAGAGTGTGCAGCCAGTGTAAGTTGGCGTAGCAGCTCTTCTAAACGACGCAAACAACGAATGATTGTACCTTCGAACGCGTCCGACATCTTGCAAATTTGCGAAAACTTGGCACCCTGGCACCAAGCAATGACAACGTCCACCAGACTCGTGTTGAAAGCACCAGCGTACTCGTCGACATCAATCGTAATCTTGGCGTCCTGCATCACTCTCGCAATGCGCTGGGCCGCCTCGCGCAGCTGGCGAACAGGGGCCTCAATGTTTTCAGCTTGCGGCGGCTTGTCGCTGTCCTTCTTTTTCTCCGTGTTGATCAGGCAGCTCAGCAACGCCACCGTGTCATTAACGGACAGATCGTTGAATTGACCGGTGAATATCATTTCAGTGACCAGCAACTCGTCCGTCGTTGACACCTCACATGCCGTACGGCCCTTGCGCTGAATCACGCCCTCTTTGTCGACAAGTTCGAGTCGTCGCAGAACTCGCCGACGACGACGCAGGTCGTCACGCAGCACGAGCGACTTGGCCTCCGTAATCTTACGCTCGAGCTCACGCATCTTCGCCTCACTCTCGATCTTGAGGTTGTAAAGCGCGAATCGTGCCTCCTTGTCATCCGCGCGATGGAACGCCGAGCTCCCAAGTTTCTTTTCAGCTTCGATTGTCTTCTCAATCACACGCAAAAACTGCTCGTCCTGAATATCCATGTCTTCACGCGGATCCAGCAGCGGCACCCCCTGAGGAAATCGCCGCAGCACCTCCTTCACCGACTTTCCTACTGCCTGGCGGCTGTCTATTGTGCGCAAGTCCTTCGGAATGTACACTCGCAGCGATGAGACAAGGTCCAGCAACTCCAACGGCACCGGACAAATCTTCATCTCGAAGGAGGAGGATGACAAGCCCATCATATTTAATGGCGCTGGTGTAGGCAGCTCCGATGCCGTGCTCCCATTCGTGGCATCGTTCGACTTCGTGGCACCATTGGTCGCTACGCAGTTCAACAACACGTGCACGATCGTGTCCGGCGCTGATGAAGTCGAGTCAGTGGCATTTCTGGTCGTGAAATTCACAATGACTCCCCAGTCCCATTCGACCTTACTCGAGCCGTCTTCGCTGTGTGGAAAGTAGAGCTTCACGAGACGACCACCGTTCAAAAAGCGAACAATGTGCTCAGGCTTGTTGCGGATCGCCAAGAACTCTTCTTTGAGACGCACAAGAGATCGAGACAGGTAGTAGTACTGCGCAACTTCTTCCTCATTCTTGATCACAATCTGGCCCTTTTCCTCCTTGGCTCGCTCAAGCGCTTCCTCTAGCGCTGGGGCAGCTTGCTCGTTCTGAAACTGATGAAACGACTGCTTAATCATGTATTCCGGGTCGGCGTCTTCCACACGCATCAAGTTCAACAGCATGTTGTAACCGAGGTGAAAAGTACTGAGAAGAGGGTCGGCCTGGCCGTACAGAATACCTTTAGCGACCTGCGGTTCCATCTGCATGCTCAGCATCTGAATGACGATACCACGTGCATCGAGAGAGCGACGACCAGCACGTCCAGACATTTGAATGTATTCACCAGCAGTAATCCACCTGAAACCCTTGCCATCGTACTTGCGGCAATTAGTAAACACGACCGTCTTGGCAGGCATGTTCAGACCCATGGAGAACGTCTCAGTGGCAAAGAGACATTTCAACAAGCCTTCACTAAAGAGAATCTCAATCACCTCTTTCAGAATCGGCAGAAGACCACCGTGGTGGATACCAATGCCACGACGGAGAAGCGGCAAGATCGAGTCTACCTGCGGGAGCGAACGATCATCGTCTGACAGCGAGTCCATTGCATTCTTGAATAGCTGGTCGACCGACTGCTTCTCCTCTTCCGTATTGAAATCAAGTTTGGACATCAGCAGCGCGTACGACTCGCACTCGCGCTTGCTGAACGAGAAAATGATCACCGGGTCGTACTGGCGCTCCATAATGAGCTTTACGATGCGGAACACGTCTGAGCCCACTTTCTTCTTTGGATTCGTCTTTTGCGCTTTGCGTCGCTTTGTGTTGCTGCCATAAGACGCCAACTCTGTTGCCGCATCATCCGCTGACGCTGCCAACGTTGCAATGGCCTTTTGGAAATTATCTTCACGAAACTTTCCCTTTTCGTCCACCACTAAATGCAGTCCGCTTCCTCCTGCAGGAAAAAGGTAGTGCTGCAGAGGTGTTGGACGATAGTCCGTGTACACAACGTGACACGGTTGGTGGTGAATATGACAGATCCATCCAGCAAACTCTTTCGAGTTTGGGATCGTTGCTGAAAGAAAGACAAAGCGCACTTTGTGTGGCAACAAGATGATACTCTCTTCCCAGACAACACCCCGCTCCTTGTCCCGCATGTAATGGATCTCATCGTAAATGACCCACGCCACTTCACGCATGACTTCTGACCCACGATAGAGCATGCTACGAAGGATCTCTGTCGTCATGATGAGACAAGTAGCTGACGGGTTGATCGTAATATCGCCCGTCATAAGCCCCACGTCGCCAAACTCTTCTTCCAAGTCCCGGTACTTTTGATTGCTCAGTGCCTTGATTGGCGACGTGTAAATCACGCGCTGCTTGTCTCGTAGCGACTTGGCAATCGCATACTCGGCGACCGCTGTCTTGCCTGCCGACGTGTGGGCAGACACTAGCACTGACTCTCCTGCCTCAATAAAGTCCACTGCTTGTTGCTGGAACGGATCGAGAGTGAAAGGATACGTTTTGGCAGGATTCTTGCCAGCAGCTCCTGCAGTCGCTTGAACAGGATACTCGGGTGGATACACGGAGAACGAAATGAGGTTCTTCTGTTGTGTACCAGTCGACACGACGCCCCGTAGACCGTTTGATGGAGAGTCGCTGTCTTCAATCGCTGTCGCATCAATGCGTTTGCCTTCCACGACTTTGAGCGTCGTCGACGCAAGAGGCGCTTCGTGTTGTGGATGTTCTAATTGCTGCTGTTTCTTGGCTGGCGGAGACGGCTCGCGGCCGTCTTCGACATCGGACGCAGGAGCTTCTTTGCGCTTCGACGCGGCACAGGCAGCCGCTTGTTCCTTGGGCGTCAGCGTCGCGGACGAATCGTCAAAGGCGCTGAACAGGTCGAGGTCGTGGTCGGCCATCTCAAAAGACGTGGTCGGGTAGAATCGACAGATGGGTACACGAACTACTGGCTGGCATGGTGTTTAGTGTGTCCCACACACTAACCCTCGCAAATGGCCAGTTTTGTAGTTGATGGCAACGAATTTGGTCCAACTGCTCAATTGCATTTGCTCGTTTCTAGGTACAATTTCGTAACTCATCAGGTGTTACTTTCACTGCTTCACTCGCCACAGTGCTTTCGTGGACGAGCTGTCCTCCAGGTTATCATCATTTTTGGAAAGGTTCTACATGTGGCGTCGGCGACGCTCGTTCTGGGCGTCTTCGGTAGAGTCCAGAACGAGTTGTAGAGAGAATGGGCTATAAAAAGTTACAGGAGGATACTTTTAGTGTGGCTCGTTGCATCAGCACATAAGACGTAAAAAGCTATTTCGTCTATAAAAACAGGTGGTTTAACATATAAATTTAACCCGAACAAGTTAAGGTTTGAGTAGTTGTTGAGATTGAGGTATATTGAGGAACGATTAGCGACCAGCAATACCCTGGGGATGCTCAGTGCATTACAAATATCAATTTACAGTTTGCAGAGAACCACAGAAGCAACCCGGCGACATGCCTGGATACAACTAGCCGAGAGTAGCCATCAAGAAGGCCGTGTATCTTTCCGTCCTAATGACATAGGCTGCAACGGGTGCCACCTTTCCAACCGGTCCACCATCAACTTCATCCCCCTCTACCTTTTAGATCTCTCTCAGGATCTCGTTTCGGTCAGCTCTAGCCAAGCATGTACCATCTTCGATGCGAATAAGAAGCTATGAACTTGACGTAGGGTTTCCAAACACGCAACTGCTTTGTCTCAGCATCAAGTAGCGTGCTTGAGCGTATTCTCTGCACCTCAATCTCCTTTGGGCCAATTTTGCTACTCTCCACTTCATACGTAAGTTCGAGACTTGGAAGTCGAAGCAAACCTTTCTGAGTTCAAAGCAATTACAGATGGCGAAGATTAAGATCTTGGCCCACAGCTACCGGACATCGCACGGCAGTGAGCCGCAATCCTCTCGTCGCTTCAATCAATCGTTTCTGCAGGCGGCAACGACAGTGAAGCCGCTAGATACCAACGTCCATAGTGCATGCTCTACGAGGTGTCAGTGGTGTAGCAGCGCCAAACCGGCTTTTATGTATACAATGCGAATTGCATGGTAACGTGTTCAGACTTTTTCAGGCTGGATTCGGTAGCGTAGGCGCTGATTGATTTCGAGGGCCTGTGTGCTCTGGACATGCCGAGCCGTTTGATCGCAGAGTAATAGAATAACACATCCTCTATTCTTCCTTGCTCATGATTGGCAAGGCTAATGAATGCGATCAGCCGGCCCGGTTGTGAGCAGCCTAACAAACAAGTTAGAATCTTGACATCGACTCAAGCGTCATGAAAGCAATTGTCTAAGGGAGCGTGCTTGTTGTAACCATAACAGCTATTTATCCTACGGGAAACACTTTGACATCAGGTTCATCTGGTGTATGGGGGAAGCGAGTTGCCTGCAGTACAATGCTTGTATACAGGCAAGACCTACATCGCGCACAAACGCACGATCTGTTTTAGGCGTGATCCATATCCTTGTTTTCACACGCTGTCGTGAAGATATAGGTGCATGTAAGCGATACCCAATCACATGGGGGTGTTTCATGTGTATCTGATTCCTGATCTGTAGATATGCCCTCGGTATGAAGTCACTGAACATTTTGGGTCACCTGCGATCCCATAGCAAGATGAAAAGCGGGTAATACTGGATTGGTCGCAGATAAAAAAGACGCCATCTTGTTTTCCATATCGAGAACATTGCAAAAGTAAAGACTAAGATGCCTGATAATAGCCCACCAAAAGAGAATCACGCCGAGATCGAGAATTCGAGAGAGACATTATCTGGACTGAATCTCACCGTTTGTTGATGTTTTTGTCTGCTGGAGAACTAGAGCTGCATCTGGCCGCTACAAGATCAGATCATTTACGTCGAACGACGTCGCCCCTTGACGTATTTCCGACGGTTACTGAGTGGTAGCGAAATTAGATCGAAGGCACACCATAGAGACCTACTTGTCGACTTTTATCTTTCCGACTGAACGTAAGAAGACCGGGGGCATCATCGAAAATAAAGCCCATGAAGCGTAAAGGAGAAGTTGCACAACAAAGTGGAATGATCGGTTAACAAGAGGTCGGAGATTATGTGTTGTATTGTTGTTCATGTGTTGTTCAAAACACACGAAGTCACGCCTAGGTCGCCACATACTCTGCTACATATGTACTTGTATCCTTGATCTTTGGCCCATTATTTCTCCGCTGCACTCATTACGGTTTATGTGAGCACTACGAGTGCAATATGTCTGCTTGTTATTCCTGTTTTACAAGCAAAAGCTGGCGTTTGGCTGAATCTGCGACTACACGGGGACCAAGTGGTGCTGCCATGTACCACGAACCTCAATGTTAGTGACTTCGTTGGACAAAGCGACGCTTCAGGTCGGCATTTATACCGTGCTGGCGCGTGTCCATCATTCCTTGACCGAAACGAGTAGCTTCTGTATCAATTATCCCCTGTATCAATGATGGACGCGTAAGTTCCAGCAGCTGATTGCACGCGGGGCCAATGTAAGATACATCGACGTGGATCCAGCAATCTTGACGATTCCTCCATTACAACTTTGCAAAAACGATGAGCCTAGAAAGTCTTTGTTGTTCGCTGTTGAATAGTATTGCGCTGACGAGGCAATAAGAGAATGACAGCTGCATTTCCGATCAATCAGTTGCGTGAGACACGCAGCCACTTTGGAAGGCTTCGTGTACCTGAAGCGGCCGATTCTAATCCCCGGAATTGTCCCGCTCGACTATCGATCGAACGTGTGATTCGTCCGGCAAACGGACTCGCATTCCAAGTGACCCCTGTACTTCTGGTCGCACATTATAGCAAAATAATGCGTTATCATTTTGTCGGCCTTGACTCAGATGCAGCTAAAACTATGATTATAACAAATTTGTCTGCGCTATAAATTGAGCAAATTCCATAGGACCACATTGTTCTTGACCAATTTTGTCTACCCTTCCTAGTGTTTTGAGAACACGTTACTGCAATTTGGGCAAGCGAAAAGAGGCGACCTATTTTGCTGACAAAAGAATCACTTAGCTCAACTGTTTTTTTGACATGGACCCAGCGAAATGGCAAGAATGGCCACACGCTTTTGCGGAAACGGCCGACGGCATTCGTGTCCACTATGTGGACGTCGGTCCAAAAGACGGCCTGCCCATAGTGATGGTGCATGGGTGGCCGGACCTGTGGTTCGGGTGGCGCGTGCGTCCAGCTTTGACGAAGCAAATCTTATCTATCGTTTTAACGCTTTTACTGATGCTTCTTTTCTCCCGTTTCTCCAGCACCAGATTCAAGCACTCAAATCCACGTATCGACTGATCGTGCCGGGTATAATCCAATTTTACAACCAGGTTACTATAAACAACAACGACCCTAACAATGCTACTGATTATCAGATGTCCGTGGATTCGGACAAAGTTCGAAACCGCCAAGTGTTAACGCCTACGGAGCCAAAAACATTTCCAGGGATCTGGTGACTTTGCTGGGTCTGGCCTGTCTTCATATTGAGTAGGAATGCCGGCACATGTATTGAACTAATGTTCGTTGTGATGTGTCCGTGACGATGTAGATACCTTGGAGATTACGAAGGCGATCTTTGTAGGTCATGACTGGGGCGGCCAGATGGTATACCGCACTTGTCTCTATCACCCTGAACGAGTGATCGCCGTCTGCGGAGTCTGCACTCCATACTTTCCACCAAAAACAACCTACGTGCCACTGGGAGTCATGGTAGAAACGATGCCGCAGTTCAAGTATCAGCAATTCTTGGCCAACACTGATGTATCGGCGAAGGTGCTGGACGCCTCACCGCGTCGGTTGCTGACTTCGATCTTTCGCAAGTCTTCAGATATGGAACGAGCTTCAGCCCAGATGTCGCTGCAACAGATGCTCATGGCCGTCGATTCGGACGTGGATCACCCGGTCTTTACGCAACGATCGGCACTGCTTTCTGAAGCTGAGCTGGACTACTACGTGGAGCAATACACAGCCAGCAAGTTTGCGAGCACGTGCCAGACTTATGCGACGGGAAAAATCGACTTTGATGATGAAAGGGGGCTACCAAGTGTGATTGGGCATCCAGCGCTGTTCATCGGTGCTGCCAAGGACCCGGTTCTCAAACCCGAGATGGCGAGTGACATGCCCAAGTTTATGCCCAATCTCGAAATGAACGTGATTGATGATGCGGGACATTGGGTGCTTTGGGAGCAAAAGGAAGCGGTGAATGCGGTCTTGTCAAAGTGGCTGGCTAAGATAGCTGCAGGCGTGGACGGCACGAACCCAGGAACGAAGTTGTAAACGTGTTCGCTGTGCTGACGCCAAGTTTCCACAGTAGTAAGATTTGCGTCACTGGCAGTTTTGAAAGCGAGGGAGACTTTCAATCGATCGCATTCTTGTCAAGGGTGCCTAAGTACGTGCCAGAGAGTCAGTCGAGCTTTACGAGCAACGCTTTGACTTATATTACCAAGCTAGGTGACTGTTACACCATTCGATCACTTAGCTCTATTGCGTATTTCGTTGGACACTGCCACCCTTCGAGAGCCCAAATCCCACTTGAATCCTAATCAGTGGTTCCTTGTGAGCACAATTGACTATGGTACAAGCCACGGATCTCAGTCAAGTCAGCATGTTCGAGCCCTATACGTGAATAATTGCGTATGTGAGCCCTGAACGTGTGTGATGGTCGTCGAGAAGTGATAAAGCTTACCAGCAAATACAAGTCAAAGGGACCCCCACCATTGTCGTGTTACACAAACGACTAATGCTAATGATAGTAGACACGTCGCGCGTTTACTGTCCATCTTTGCTTTACTCGTTGGCTTTCGCGCAACAGGATGTTGCATTGAAAACATGCACCGTCGCTTGATCAGCATTTACCCGACGATAGACAGATGCCTGTGGTCTTCATCAGAGCCCGATGCGCAAGAGCTAGAGGCGCCAGTATGAAGAGTAAAAAAGACGGCTGTGTCATTGTGCTCGTTGCGTCGTGTACACTATGTCTTTGCGTTCTGTAGGCCTATACTCACGGTAAGCTTACAGACTGCTAGCATGCTCATGCAAGCCAAAGGATGAGTACCATTTCTCATTCACTGTTGATGCTTGCTGCATACTGGGCGTACACACCGTCTGTCCGCCACCTACATTCGTGTGCCTGTTTGTGATGCAAGGCAAGTGCTGCTGGCAGATGACAAAGCCGATGTGAAGTGTGCTTGACGGTGGCTTTTACCGTTGCATCAAAAGGACGTAATCTACGCCGATCTAAAGGCTGATCAAGATCAAGTGGCGGCAGAAGAAGCCACTGGAAGACAGGATGTCAGACCAGGTTGTGGTCGAACATTTCCAGGCTGAAAACATCGGACCCCGTCGAAGCAGCTGTGGCCACGATCACCAATTCAAAAGCAAAGTCGATAGCGGTTCGTTGCGTCTACAACATCATAAATCAGGTGTCTCATGCACTGCACGATGCAGCTTGTAACGTCCGGTTCTTCCTTTGACGCTCCATGGATTCCAACTCGCCGCTTCAACATGATCCAGCATTGCCAACACTGTTGATGGGTCACGTTGGGATGGAATTGCCTGATGCTCATTGCAGGTGCTATGACCTGTCGATTGATTCGAAGCAACTAGTTACCATTTGTGAGATCTTCCATCCATGTGCGCATCAAGCGCTATCCATGGCATCGTCATCCCATGACTTGCTTGTCCGTATGGAAACCCAGCGGCATGTCGATGCCATCGTCGCCAGGTCAGAGCACTTTCTTTCATCGAGTAGTACATGATGCGATTACAAAACAACGCCAAGGTCGTTGGTGCGCTGGAGAGGATTTGACGAAGACTGAAACGGCGTCCACGCCGTTCATCAATGTGTCGGTTGTATGAGTAAAGGGAGGTGCAGGCCACCCGAAGCGCAATGTGCAGCTGCTGAGCCCTGACAACTTCGGGCTGCGCATAAAGGCATGTGGTTGTGGAGGTACTTCACAAGCAGTGACACGACAGAGAAGACGTCGCCCTGGCTCTCTCTGATCCCACCGTGTGCACACGGCAGACGGTCTCGGCACCAAACATGATCTGCTTCCATTACTTAGGGCGCGTCATGTCGCTACTGCTTCTCGTGCGCATACTGCGAGACTCGATCGACTGCATCAGAGACCACGAGTCTGCTTCGACCGTGACGAAACACTCGATAACTAATTCCCGTGGCTACAGCAACAGCTCAGCTGCTGATCAGCGACGCACACATGCATCAGCAAATGCATTTCAGCGACAGGAAGCGGCACTTCCTTCTGCAGGAGCATGGCCAAACCGTTTGCCAAGCACGTCGCCATTCGCAGTTCGGCCGCGGGCGTCGAAGCGACACCTGAGTCCGCCGATGAGAGTCCAGAAGAGCGACTGTCAACTCATCGCCTGCGCGAGTTCTTCTTCGAAAGCCGCAACGAGACTTGTGCTTGTCGACGTGACAACGTCTGTGGTGGTAACTCGTTGAAGCGGGAGCATCGTCTATACGTTTTCGTACGTGTATTGATTGGGCTTCTTGGCCCCGCCGTGCACACTTCTCTCTGCGGGACCCGTTGTCGTCATAGAGCGTACTGTGTCAAGACGGCTCGAGGCGCTGTGTGGATAAACGCTTTGTGCCCTGTCACGACGACGGAAATCGTAGAGTCGATGTGGATGTGCCGCCAGGAAACGGCGCGAGTCAGTTTTTGGTGAGCTCGTCGCTGGTGTATGTTATGCTCCCGTTGCGGGCATAGACGCGACGGCTTTGCGCTTTTTTTTCACGTGGCCGTCGCGTTGGTGTGGACCAGACAGCAGCACTCTGGGGATCGGAGGCGCGGGCGCAGCGCGCGCGCACTGTCCAATCTCAAGTGTCGCGCGAAAATTGGGTCAGGGCGCTCCCTCGTCTGCGGCAGCTCCACGGCCGTCTTTCGTTTTGTGGACAGCCGAAAAGCGGACAATGTTCACTCGGACACGATGATCAGTCAAAAGCGCCCACCCGAGTCTATCTGTCAGTCGGTCTGCCCTATCTGTCAGTCGGTCTGCCCTATCTGTGGGTCTGTCTGCCCTATTCGCTTGCGGCCGTGGCATTCCTTAAAGAGCTCCTCATTCTGCAAACGCGTCGCTCGACCGCAAGTGATTCGCCTTTTAATTCCGTCGACCGACTGACCGACCGACTGACTGACTGACCGACTGGCAGTCGCCACTCGATCGCCACTCTGGTGCTCCGCGCGCCCCGTCATGAACAAACGCGTCCCCGCCACGCGCATGTCGCTACTCAATGAGTCGGACGCCTCGGGACGGGAACTGCGGCTGTGGCTGCTCTCGGCCACGACCGTCCACGGCGTGACGTACTACCGCATCGCCGGGCGCTTTGCTTCGAGTGGGCAGACGTGGGAAGTGAGTCACCGGTACTCGGAGTTCCTCAAGCTGCGGGACCAGCTCGCCAAGTTCCTGTCGGCGTCCACGGACAAGTGTCCCGGCTGCCGCAACTACCTCCACTCGATCCAGCGCTTTGACTTTCCCAAGAAACACCTGTTTGCGTCGCGGGCACCGCCTGTGGTGAATTACCGGGTCAAGGCCCTGCGGTCGTTCCTCAATTTGCTCGCGTCGTGGGCGTTCAGTAAGACGCCCAAGTGCCCGACCTGTGGGGGCTCCGCTTTTGACATGGTGCGGACTTTTGTCCTCGAGGGCGACAGCATCTCGTCGGACAATGCCGATATGAATGCCATTCGAGAGTCTGTGACAGTGGCAGCGTTTGCGAAGCCGAATCCAGCGAGTTCGAGAGGCGACGTTGGGAGCCAGAGCTGGATGACGGCGAGCTCGTCGGGCGACGCTGATACGACGCAGAGCATGGAGGGGATGCTGCCAGAAAGTCAGCAGAAGGGACTCCGTGACGAGCCGTCGACCGATGCACCGGTAACACAACAACAGAGAGCACTGCATCACCAGCGTTCTCATGATCAAGCGTCGAGTGGTCGCCGACTGCAAGCGCAGGAAAAGCGCTACCAGGACGACGATCCCTATGATGCGTTCAACGACTATTTGCCAGAGAGACTGTCGAATATCAAGAAGATGACGCAGTCGAGCATGGAGCAAAAGACCCAGAAGGGCAAGTTCTCGTCCAGACCGCTGCACGAAGTGATGGAGGAGCGACACCAGCACGAGGAGAACGACGACGCGGCTCGTGCGTATGAGGAGAAGCTGCGGAAGCTACGAGACGGGCCACGGTACGTCTCAGCACGCCGTCCAATGGCAGACAGTGAGCGGTCGACCAGCTCGAGTGCTTTGGAGAGTCCGCGGTCGAGTAAACGGGGGGTGGGTCGCCACAGCTCCAACAGGGAGAGCTTGGTGTCGGACCAAAACACGGTTTCGACAGAGCCTGGGTTTGTTCATGGCGACGACTGCGACGTCGGGGACGCCGAGAAGGAGGACAGGAGTTCCGCCAGTAGCGTATATTCCGGGGACGACGAGATTGAGCTCACGGGCGTGGCCATGGCGTCGCCCCAGCATGTGCGCAAAAAGAGCAGCGCAGACAATTTGTGGCAGCCGTGGGAGCTCTCGAAAGAGTCTGTCCATGGCTCGGGTCGATAGGTCCTTTCGTGAGAGAGCAGTACGACGGGGAATGGTGAAGCTTAGTAAAGAGCAGCGGCCGCGTGATTGTGGCCGACGTCTGTAGGTTCACTATACACCGTCGGACACTTTAGGTGGGTAAATGAATTTTGGTATTGGTTTGGTGATTCCTTAGCTGAATGAGTTTCGCTGGAAATGACGAGTGCAAGCAGGTCGTGGAACCGGGGGATGGTAAGAGTAAGACGAACAGACTGTTTGTTGCTCACAACCTCTGCGTGCATCGACATTTACAGCTGAAGACATCATTGGTGTGAAGCGCCTCATGTACCTGCCAATGTCTTTTGTTACATCAGTACCGTCAATTGAAGCAGCCCATGTGTTAACACAATCGTTTGCACATGTCACTTACTCACTGGCTTTATGTGTAGCGGCTGTCCACATGTCGCAACTCGTCGCGTCACATTGACATCACGGTATTGTACACATAGATGGGTCTCGTCCGCCGTTACGTTGGTGTAACGGTGAATAAGGTCGCAATCAGACGAATAACGCCAATGAAGACACGTGTATGATTACGATGTGGAGGGTAAGCGAAGGCTGCTGGTTCGCATTACGCAACAGCAATGAGCGCGTGGGCCTCATTTGAACAAAAAGCATCGAAACGCATGACTCAGTCCTGTCGTTTGCTGATTACATTGCAACGACCGTTGCAATCTGGCATCGCCGTTCGCACTTGTGTCGATGTGACGAGGGAGCATGTACCATTGTGACACTCCGACATCCGTACGTGATCTACGTTCTGTACAGCTCTTTTTCATGAGCAAGTATAGCAGCTAACTTGCGTACACTCGACAAGTCTTATGCAATTGACACACATTGTACAAGCCATTACCTATGTCACAAGGTCAAGCACATCAAATTCGTCTAGACAAAAGAGGAAGCTCTTGAGAAAGCTTTGGATCTCGCCCTTCGATACCAGTCATCCATTCCAGAGAACTGTGCCAGTTTTATAAGAAGCTCTTAGTCGTGTTGGCTAATATTGAAAGAGTGCATGATGTTGCTTGCGACACAAGTGAAATGTACCCGGCGAACGCGGTCTGCCTCTGCTCTTCCACCTTTCGTGGCGCTAGACTCTTTGACTCCTAATTTCGCACAGCTTTTGGACGTGCGCAAGGTGTGTGAGTGTGCCAAACTCTTGACAGTGTGACCATAGTCAAATTGTAGATCTTTCTCTTGCTTGCCCATGTAACGGGGTAGCCCGTTACATGAAATTGACATTGAAACAATTTGACAATAAAGAATATTACGTCGAATATTCTTTTAACAATATCACAAGACATGGTGATATTGTTGAGATGACCGAAGGGTCTACTCATTGGCTGATATCGTGGTGATATCAACCCACCAATCGCTGCTAGACGCGCGCAATGGGTGGTGAGTAGACGTCATCATACGTTTAGTTACATTGATAAATTAAGTCAGGACAACAGAAGATTCAAGGAGTTATAGGACTTGATTATATTAATACAGTTTTACTTTTACCAGAGACTAGTCTGACTACTTAGTCTCCTTTCCTTCCTCTGTGTTCCTTTAACACCTAGTAGGGCACTGTCGACCACTGTCGTCAGTGGAAGTATAGTCCGTACTGGTCAACCAGTACGTAGTCAACAGTGCCCCGTTACAGCCCAGGTTTACAACCACGCTGTCCAGCGCCTGCTCCTGGCCCTGGATGAGTAAAAGCATCATTAAACACGGTATCACCTTTGCTTGATGTAGTATGACATTACAAGATGTACATTTACAAGTTGGTTTTGGACTCCATCTTCTTCTGTGTCGACGTCAAATGAACTTGCTAAGGCAAACCAAAGAATAAACAAAACACGACGCTACAAAAATAAAGAACAGTAATCCCTTCACTTCACGACGATCGAAATGAGACGATCATTTGTAGATTGTGCATCCCCGATGACATTGTCTACGACTGCTTTCCTGATCATGTACGAGAGACCGACATTCTGGTAAACGTTGGACGCCATTTTTACTACCTCGCACACGGCTAGGTAAAGTGTATTTCCTGACCCATTAGCTGGTTAGAGCACAATGAAGTTGCTCGTGACGAACTATTGACAGCCGTGATGCATGTAATTGTGATCCCGTCCTTTGTGAGCCTTTTTTTGTATCATGTGACAGACTTCAACATCATGTGCAAGAAGCCTCGCCGCGACCTTATAGTATTCGTCGAATGATGTACCATTGTTGGCGGGTGTCCGAGTCACGAGAAGCTCCTATTCATCCTAAAAAAAGGAGCTCACATCGAGATCGATAGGTAAGCAAGGAAGCTTGCTTGACGACGGCTCTCACGGCCCTCCTGCTGCCGTACAACATAGCTCACACATTTACAACTGCCATTTCCCCCTTAGCTCTGCATGAACCGTCCCCCTCGCAGATCTCCAAAAGACACGTATTTATTCGATTAGCTTGACCCAGACGGCTACGCATCGCATACGAATGGTTAATGATGGCTGCGCGTACTCTGTCTAGCCTGTCATGAATTTTGTAATTACCTCTATCATCACTAGATGAAGGGTTTGGGCCCGACTCGATCGGTATGGAAAAGGTGGACTGCAAGGTTTAGAAACCTGATAGAATGGACGTTCTTGAGATGAAGGATCGATGCACTACACTGCATGAAAAAGAGTACAACATGTTTCACAATTGTTGCGTGACTTTTCATGTCAAGAAGCTGTTTATATCATTGTTATAATCTCTACCAGCAACGTACAAGCAGACGCAAATCATTTATCGGTGTAGAAATATAAAATGAAGCTTCTGTCGAACATACAGTCAACGCGAGGTGGCAAGATCTCTTTACCACTGCTTAGGACATGTCACAATTACGATCTACTATCAAGATTTTTTAAGTAATGTTTAAATCATCCTAGTATTTGATTTCAAATTCTATATGGTTACTCCTTTAAATTTGCAGTCGTCAAATTTAGACTCTCCTGTGACGGTAGCAAATGATTCTGCCCAATGTTATATATGAAAGAACATATCATTTCCCTCTGGATGCCTCTAATATATATATACATATATATGTCTGCATAGTGGCAATTTCTGGAAACATTAACTGCGTAAGTATTTTAGAAGCGTCGAATTTTAAGTTGAAATGGTGTGAGCCGGTTACGTGTCATTGACATCAAAAGTTGGTTGATAATTTTTTACCGTAAAAAATGTCTTCTAATATAAACATTGCAAAGTAAATATATTGGAATTCCTGCCGTCAGATCTAACATCCGGCAATCATCTAGTCATTGTTTGAATCAGACCATGAATCAAACAAATAGTCACCAATCGCTGCTAGACGCGCGCGACGGGGTGAACAGGTGGATATATTTTGGAGTCGTAGTACAATGCAATAAATTAAGGTCAAAGAGATTCTTTTGGGAAGGCTTCAATCACAGAACATGTTTAGTTTTACTTTTCCCTTCTACTAAGCGTCTTCATGAAATAGTGTTGCCTTCCTATACACGTACAGTGTACGTGGGGTTTCAATGCGCTAGTCTACACTATACTATGTCAATACAATTTAAGTGTGTCAGTCGAAGAGTCCAATGTCCCGATACATAAATGAGAGGGTCTAGATACGATTTAGGTAAGAAAGGCGATGGTGAATTTCGTGCTTATTCTCGACCATATAACTAGGGATTTGTTATTCATCACTCAACCTTTCGTTCACCAGCACCCACCCCACAAACTATGGTCTCTGATTGGTTCAAGTGGCGAATCAGAACTTAATATTCAACGACTTCTCTGACCCCCTAACAACAGCCTTGCACTACCATTTTGACCACCTTTCTTCTCTTTTAACCCACAATGAACAACCTTGCACCCCCTGATACCAACGTTTTGCCGCACGCATTTATCTCTCAAACAGATCAAATGCATTGTGTTCAACAAACTGCAAATCAGTGTCTGCCCAACAATACTAGCCCTAAATCCATCAGTACCAATTATTCAAGTCACATAACTGGGGTTGCTGTTTGGAAAAGCATACCTGTTATTAGGGATTTCAATTCGTCAAAATAATAAATTTTGGACTTCTAGACCTACTACTGACGGTAAAACTACCGGTAAAGTTAAATCTACTGGTGCTGGTGCTAATGATTGACGACAGGTGCAGGAATTATGGCAGGTTTCTTGACAGATCCTACATCTTCGGAGTCGCACTGGAGCACCCAAAGCAGCATCCACATGCTTAAGCAGCGATGGTAGTCGCTGTGTCGACCCCGTTGGACGACCACGTGTATGCACTTCCACAGGATCACGATAACCGGTCTCAGGGACTGCCAAAACATGGTCAAGGAGAATGCGCTTGCAATTGTTTGTGTCATCGACATATTCGTCTTCAATACTCTTCAATGCTGTCTGGATTGAAACTGTAGATGGCACGACCGTGACATCCTTCAGCATTGGTGGCTGGTCCAGCCATTAGTGTTGATCGAAATCATTGACCGATAGTGGTACAACTCGATGAAGAAATGCATGCGCAGAAGGATAGCCCATTGTAGATGTCAACAAGACTAACAGTAAGAGTTATCAGTCTGTCCCATTCAGTCCATGCAAAATTGTCGAAGTCTACATACCTTGACAATCCTCATCATCTTCTAGTCGCTGCTGGTATTGCTGATGCGCAGCACACAAGCCTATTACCAAAATCTTTCCCATATCGGTGAGAACATCGGACCAAGCTGCATGTTTACAATGGCATGCTGCTGTACATTTTGCTGCAAAAAAACAGCAAGCTGACCTTCACAAGCAAGGCGAGCTGCTAAATCCACTGATTTTGGATCATCTGCAACAAATAAGTTGTCAAAAAGACACGGGAGAGAATGATCGATTTATCATATATATTACTTGTTTACACAGCAATCCATATCTTGAGAGCGGCATGGGCACTCTCCACGCGTGATGTCGTAACGTGGTCCTAATGGCGTTTATCTTGAAGGAAAGCAGCGAAGAATCTCTTTTTAAACGTAAGCCAAGTTGTATCAACATAACGCATCGAAACTGCAGGGAAGGTGGCATGCATAAACCCAAGTTGCGTTTCATAATTTTTCATCATTGTGGCAGCAACCAGTCGATTCCAAGCTTTGTTAAACTCTTTTTAGGTTTCCAATGTTTCGAATGCTGACCTTTGCTTGGCTAAATGTTTCTGCTGATATGCCAGCGGTATAGCAAGCAATGCGCGTTTGGAAACGCCTCGGCGAGCGCGTTCATCAGTGCAAGCTCCTTATCAGTGACAAAGGTTAGTGCTGTGTCTAGTCCATACGCCTGGAGAACTTCTAGGATATGGCGCATTGCCCACCGGTAGTCGGCCAAAGTCTCGATCTGAATGTAATAGTAAGAAAAGGTAAAGGTACATTTTGTTGCTGTGACACCAGGAGAGGGTCCATATCTGTTGGTATTGCATGTTATGTCATTAAACCACACACAATCAGCACTGTACTTCCGACAAATCTTCTTTATCAATGGGGAGATTATTAGCATGTAAGATATTTGCTGTTGTAAGTCAACCTGATAGACGTAGTCACTGTCTTCCAAAGATTCCAAGAGAGTTGTTAGCCGAGAGCGGCCCGTCAGCATCCTTTTACGTTCTGCATGAAGCAGGCTGTAAGCTTCTTGAGATGTGGTCAAGGCATCATGATTCTGCCGCAGTGAGGTGAATATGCAACCAGGTGTCACTGTAGCACGTGATAAAGCCAATCATTTTGCCGAGCTTCCCGTGTCAAATTGCTCTCTTGTGGATGGGCAGACTGGTGGGCAAACGGCTCGTGGTTGTGTTCTTCGTTGTCAACTTGTACCTGCCAATCTACAGCTTCTCCTTGCCGTATACTGACCTTGAACAAACAGCCCGTGCTGCGTGTGGATGACATACGATGGCAAAGTCTAGCATCTAAGAGAATGACTAAGGGGTTCGAATGGGAGCAAACAAGAATTACAGCTTTTACGTCACCGTTTTTCTTATTGTCGACCCTTCTTGTGCGTTTGGTAACAACTTAAAAGCTTTCCAGCTGCGCATGAGAATTAATTTCGGCGCTTGCCTCTTCCATGGAAGCGTCTACAAGCTACTGAGGGGGTGCAAGGTTGTTCATTGTGGATTAAAAGAGAAGAAAGGTGGTCAAAATGGTAGTGCGAGGTGGTTGTTGTTAGGGGTCAGAGAAGTCGTTGAATATTAAGTTCTGATTCGCCACTTAGACCAATCAGAAGTCCTAATTTGTGGGGTGAAGGCTGGTGAACGAAAGAATGAGTGGTGAATAAAAAATCGCTATAACTAACATTAAGCACAAATTACGACGAAACTAATTTTCATTAATTGCCGCTCTGTGTCACAAATGTGACAGGCAAGCCGACCTTGCGTAAATTCATCAATAAGTGAAGCAACTCATACGCGAAAAGATCTTCTTTATAATCACTTTTGACCATGATTTTGCTTAGTGGCGAGCTATGAATTTACCTTACGAAGATAGAGGACAACTGATATCACTGCCGACTGATCAGTTAAAATTCTTTAATATCTATTCATACTCAACATACCAACACCATGTATCATCACATATATTAAATTCGAGCTACGAAGTAAGTATCTTACTTTAACTAATGTGACCTATGCATTGGGGATGATCAAGTCTGCCGTTATCGCCTCTCACCACACGGCCGGCACCTGATTAACACTATTTATAGTTATGTGATAAAATCAAGTGCAGGCTCAATCTCTTCGTTTATGTGGTTTATTCCGTCACTTTGACAATAACAAATTAGCGCCTCGCCAGCTGTCGCTTAATATTTAAGCTTATGATTTACGTTCATAAGTGCCAGTAAAATCATTAGAAGTAGCGTTGGTCAGAACTACATCAATTGTAAAGAAGGACAACATCAACTTCTTTTTGCATTTTCATTTTGACGGTTTATACCCTTGCGCATTTATATATAGTTGACCATAAATGGCGCTTGCCATCTCCTTTCGAAGAGCTTTATCACCGACGCAATACAAGGCCATGATTTTGTCAAAGGTTGCTTTTTACGGGCAAGTCTTTTTGTCTACACAAACAATGTCCCCCATTCTCTTCGATTATATAATATTTAACCCCAGACAATGCAATCGCGCTGTTATGCGGAATTATTGAGATATATGCATATATATCTTTCGAGCGCCCTTATCTTCCTATTTTGTTCAACTTTATCTCGTTATTTCTACGCTATTGTAGCTTTTCAGAAAACATATCAATCCCTAACACACAAATAAACGACCGCCGAGTGAAGTCAGCGAAATGGGCTGATACGTCTAGAAAAAAATATACATCGAGGTGTGCCCCACCCGTGTGTACATATTATGTCAACCACTTGAATACTTGCAAACAGTTTAAGATGTCTGTCTGAGATCAACAGATATATTTTCTTACAATCCTGCGAGCTTAAATCAAAGTGTGAATACCGACGCGTTACGCTCTTGTAATGGTTTATAACGCAGTATTTTCCAACTAGCATAATAACGATGTCCTTTCTGAGACTCACCGGCTCATCAATAGCTAGGTCTTAATTTTTCCTTCTATCGATGTAACTGGGGTGTCATATCGACCATACTTAAAAGAAACCTTCTATTAGGTTTGCCGGCTCTTAATCGACGAAACTTCTTCACTTGCTGACCACAAATTAAACATCCTGGACCAAAACCCTACTGTAAACTACAATATAAAACATCGACAATGTATGTTCTAATAGTTCGACGGTAGGCATAAGTTACCATACTTCGATTTATATATTTTTAAACTGTATAATCGGCCTTATATTCTTCTTTTTGGTAGTCGCTTTTGCAGCGCTATTTCCTTATTCCATAATCTTCTATATGCATATGACGACAAATACTGTCCATCTTTGAACTGTCGGAAATTAACTTTTTATAAGTAAAAAAAATTTGTAGAGTTGCGCCTTGGATACTCGATTCTCGGTAAGTGACATTCGTCTCGTAATCTCCTCGTGGAATCAACCATAGACCATTTTCCTCTCGGCAAATAATAAACGGTAGAGCGACTACTTAACATCTTCAATCTTTTGGAGTTGCGATACGAAGAGTTGGGACTCAACCCGTTATCTTTCGGTGAGGGTTATATATTGGCTGGCATAGTTGCCAAAATATTTTCTTATGATGATCAATGTTGGCCAAGGCATTTGTAACTTTTTTTAGAAGGAGGTGGTAGGGTGTCGTATTCATATGCTATATTCGACAGCGAGAGCGTGATATAGTTCTTCATCATTTTGATAGTGTGATAAGCATTGATTTATAATCAGGACTTGAGTCAAATGACGATATTGGTAGCTTTAACTTCACTCAGCCCGAGTAGATTGTAAATACAGTTTATGTGGACCTACAAGCAGTCCCCTTAGGACTGCACTGTCATTTGTGATGGTTCTTCTTTCATTTATACATCATTCATAATTTTATACATACGAGTGTATGCCATCCCCACATAGATATACGTTTTGCGGCCCTGTCAGTGTCATAAACACATAATCTAGAAATCATTATAGCACCTGATCTGTCGAGCATGTATATATATCTACTATTCTGTGAAAACGGGGGTTTACTCTATCCATCCTAAAACTAGAGTATGGCGCTGTGTCTGTACATAATATAGGTATCTCTTCATATCAGCACCTTATTCTTCATTTCGCCTGTATCAGCTGGTGATTTTGAGCTTTCACGTTATAGGTTGCACGTATAATGTCTGTCCGAGCTATTTTTTTCAATGTGTGATAGTTTAAAGTGAGATAAAAGATACGTAGTGACCGTCGATACCACGGTTGGTCTCGGGTTTAGCTTCATCCCCAGAAATCGATATGCTGTAGCCTATGATTCGTCGATCCATACCTACTACAACGGACGAGAAATGTGCTTCATATTATCATTGCTTTTGAGCATTTATGATAAGACGTAAAAAGAATAAGCATTGTAAATATATATATCGGGCGCAGGTGGGTCATATCCCAGCCATTGATGGCGCTTGACTTAATTACGTGGAATCATTTTCTCACATGTCTAAAGAAGCGTATACAGTATAAATCCCTCTATATAGTATCGTCTAGAACCGTGTATATTTTGTCTTCATCCTCCTTTTATGACACATCCCAACCTGTATCTTCGAATCGTCTATAGAGATGGGATGATTGTGAGACTTCGTGTTGAATAATTGCCGCGAACAAGGTCCGTCGGTGCCGTAAGACCATAACACTACGATCTGATCCATTGCGTATAAACAAATACTGACTGAATGTGCACGTTATCAAGTCAACACATTTGCTTCGAGAAATCAAATGCATTCGCGATCACACCCAACAGTGTATCTCCGGACATTTTATTGAATTTTTTCGGCGATATGATAGATGCCCACTGATCAAAATCTTCCGTTACTCGTTCGATTAAAATATGCTCAGAAAAAGTTGAAAACATGAAGCTCTAGCAAATCCATAGTTCATATCAATTTTTGAATGTAGATATTTATAGTATGATAATATGTATATATATATTGGTTATACGATTCGCAGGCCCGTATAAGCTAATTTTTAATATATTAAGTAATACGCAGAAAAGAACTGGACGTTTTATAGCCGTATACGCCGACAAAAAGTCGAAAATGCAAGATCTTGGTGACTATACCCTGATTGTACTTTTTTACCGGGTCACTATTAGTGCAAATGAAGCCTAGCACGACTAAAGTCGAGTGTCGAAATTATCACGCCGATTAAATTTTTTATCTATAATGGGGGCATACGGAAAATACTCTGTGTAGCATGCATCATATTTATTTACTGAAACAAAATATGTATGTGGTACAATACCAATCAGGCCAATGAAATCTGACTTCACATGTTCTCCTCTAAGCCTCTTCTAGCCTATGGATGCTTTCGCGATTAAACATAGCTCAACCATACGAGCAATATCTAATGACAACAATGTTTGCATCATTGAGCGATCAATCGCCACCCTACCAAGCGACTGAAATATCGCGCTTGCATATAATGAGGCTCAGGTGCATTGAAAATAGAAAAGGTGTTATCTGTGTGACTGCAATAATCGTTCGCTATTATAGGGAAAACGTCGAGTGCCAGATGGTTGAAAGATAAACCAGGTTCTCATCCTAATATCGTGACGGTTGCGACTATTAATATTGAAGATTGTCGATCCAGAAGCATATGAAAAGTTGGGGTTGCTTGGAATTTGAGACCGCCTCGGCAACACGTGTTTAATGACGCTCGTCGAAGGTTTGTAGGTCATATCGTAAGCAATTTTTGAGAAAAGAGGTCATCTATTGCATCGTCGGAGTGACTAATCAAGAATAACTTTACATACAGAAGGCCAAGAAATACCCCCGTAGATGCATATTGCGGTATCAGCTAAGTTTCAAACGTTTACTCACTTTTCTTTCTCAATATTGCATCGACTTCGATCTCTTCAAATTTATAAAAGGCTATCTACTTGTTCCCGATTCCTAATCGAATGCCCAATCCCGTCAATATACACTCGGCTTTAGTAAATAAGCCTATCAATATAAATCTCGTTTTTGCAATGATATAGCCTTTATCTTCTCCACGTATACCAGCGTTCCAAATACATCCTAATTTTTTGGGTAGAAACGGCCGCTTCCACCATATGATACGGAGATCCAAGGTATACTGTCATGTCATCGGCGAAACCCCTTCAATCTTTAAAATTAGGTGAATATAAGTTTGCTTTTAATTTGATCAAAAACAGCGAAGATACAATGGATCAAAATTTGAACTGTAAACTAGAGGTACGAGACCACAATCTTAATCGAATCTGCCATACGTTCCCCATTTCATCTCTCCCTATGTGATTTTGTATCCAAAGTTGCGAGCCAACGCGATGACTGATAAGGTCCACAGTGTGGTGAACAGCAATGGCGTCGCAAGTTACACTAAAGCCTTTTGGTGCAAGTGCTGAATGGATATCATCTTTCTAATGGTTCAAGAAGTTATAGTGCTTCTCTATCTATATACGAATGTCTTAATACATATCGATCTGTCTCATAAATATATGTAGGTGGTGACCATTCATTTCCGTAACGAAGCCAAGCTTGTGTGATTTTCTTCATTTAACAGCGAATTTGTATCGATTTGTAGCTATCAGACTTGTAAATATTATACAGTTAGTGTTGGAGAGTCCAAGCAAGAAATCGATGTGCGAGGGCTTTGACCTCCTGTTTCAATGAGGAAAATGTATCTTCCTGCGATATGGAATATAAAAATACCTGGTCGGAGTACATCAACTTCTTTCGTGGAGACAGCAGTGGCATGGGCATAATACGATGCTGTCAGTGCCAGCCGTGAGATAGAATTCATCAGGTCTTCGTGCGTATTCTGGTTGGCAGGAAATTTAGGTCGCAAATACTTAAGCCTTGAAATAAGTGTTGCATAGGAAGGCAAATCCGGGAGATCAAAAGACAAATTGATGTATCAATGTCTCGTATATTTAATACATATATTTTAAATCGATGCGCTACGTCGGTCAATCTAGTCCTCTTTACTAATGACATTAATTGAACAGCAAGATGTAAATATCAAGAGAGACATCTGAAAACTTTGACCTAAGAAAATTATTTAACATCAATTTATGGAAGTCGATTAGGATGAATTGATATATTGGTTCAGACAGAACGGTCATATGACAAGGGCTGAATTATTAAATATGACGATGGAACTTTTATACAGAAATGAAGATACATATTCGGTATTTTTACGTTGATGGAGTTCAAAAAGTCATGAATGTGTACGGCTAGTCTGGCGGTATACCATGAACGTCAAACCGTAAAAGTCGACCTGGGACAATGTAGAACCACAAAAACGGCTAAACTCCAGGCGGAACTATCATCGCAGATATATCATATTTTTGGACGATTGATCGGAATAAAATATACGCGATTCATTGTCGATTAAATGACTAATGATGGTCTAGAAATCGATTAATTTACGGTATAGGCGATGTGGAGGACACAATTTGTCGTCTTCTTTATCGAGAATGGGTACGTGTATGATAAAATGGCCTGCTGATACTGTGTATAGCTGTTGACGATCGCAGAAGGAATCCGTGACAAACAAGATTATCAGATCCTGTGGAAACGGCCTAGATGACGTTGTACAGATAGTTGGATACAATAAAAATCGGCGTAAAATGTGGTTCGAAAAAAGTTTTTTAACCATGCTTAAGTTCCACATGATACACCATAGTAGTGTCAATGTTGAATTACGATACACGGTCAGCTACACGTGACCCACAAGGAGATAAATGAATATTCAATATCACGAAATCAATATCTCAATATCTCAAATTATCTTCATAAACATGCTGCAAGATTGGAATGGCTTGACTACAGGCCTAGTAATAAGCTAGTTTGTTAATAAACATAGTGTAAACTCGGTTCCCCTCGCATCAACAAGCATCTTGCATGGATAGACATCGCCGTTTTGTCTTTCCAACGACCGAGTCGACACGAATCATGCATAGGAAAAACTTAATCACTGGAGTGTTGGGCCAGAGGTATCAAGAGCAATCGCTAACAACACGAGCTGCGACCGGACGCAGATACAAGTACTTAACAAAAAAATGACATAAGCGATCATGCTAACGATGAGTATCGCAAGAATGATTTAAGTTTCAAGACAAGAAAGAGGAAAGAAAGACGTAAAGCGGCCAAATACGAAAGGGTACACAACAACATCTATTTGGATATATAGATTGATGTACATCGACCAACAAGATAACAAGACCGATCTCGGAAATTAATGTTTGTAATATGACTTGAGAGGTGAGAAGATCATTTCGAGTGGACAAGATATATGTTTCATTGGTAGTACGTACGGAAGCGGATCGATCTAAATCGACACATTCAAGCACATTCCAGATTGATGTGTGAATTTACCTACGCGTTGATCGCCGTAGATACACCATACTCAAAGTAAGATAGATCTTTTTCGATCCATTATTAAGGGCTCAATTCAGCGCACCTGAAGGGTAAGCAAGTTAAGCTCAAGGTACAACGCATCTACGGACCCCTTCTCCATACGTATAAAATCGGGCAACATGAAAACTCTCCCTTCGCATTATTATATTTGCTAATAAGAATAATACTGATATGAAAATGCAAAACTGAGGTAGTGCTCCTTATTTTGTCTATCGCAGCTGTATGGTGAACTTCCATATACTTAACGGCCTAAAGATTTGTGTGATACATCGTTCTTAGATATGCTGATTACGCTCACACGCACATTCGGCCGCTTCTCCATCTTCTTTAAAGCAAAAAATGCAAGGAAAAACCTCCGGTGTGAAAGAATGCAAAGACACTTTACCGACATACGCACGCAGAATCATCTTGTTCCGTGGTGGGGTTAGCGCTCTCATGTCCAAATTGTTTGCCTCCGAGAGCTGAGCTTTACGCACAACATCTAGTAAGTAAGACTTGGCATCGACACCTCCTCGACAGGTTTCATTTCTCATGTTTTGTCGTCCTCTTCCCACCCCGCATAGAACCTGTTTCGTTGGCGAGTCCAGACTAGATATTCTGTCATATTTGGTAATTGTTTGAGCCAATTCTGTTGAGCTAGGCTTATATCGTAGATTGACATTGCGCTGCGCGTTGCTATTCGTCCGCTTTTACTCAACCGTCGATCCGGTCCTCGTATTACCTTAAATACTCGGCAACCACTTTTTGTGAATTTTGAAGGCTGAATTTTCAGATCTGTCGTAATTAAGTGAATTGGCGTTGTGCCAGAGTCTGATCATCAAAATTGTGAGACCGCAGGTGTGCTTCAAACAAGAGGGATCGTGCCTGAAGGTCATCACATACTTTCTCCCATTTGTTAGATAACTGACAGTGAGCGCTGAAATTGGACCATGTACGCCATACTCCCACTGGTGCTTAAATTCTCTCGTTGTCCAGGAGTCTATAGTGATATGTTTTTAACTTGAAGTCATTGGATCATCTCGAGTCCGTTTACCATTGGTTGAAATGATTGAAACAAGGGACAAAAGAAACGACAGATATCAGAATGGGATGAGTGGACTAACGAAGGTGTCGGTTCGCAGATTAGCTGCAACCGTATGCTGGCAAAGCTTAGTCGGAAACGTGCTAAGTGTAAGGCAAGTCTTTTGTAGCCAGACGGAGCTAATTTGGGTAATATATATCATTGTGTGTCAAGTTATAACCACCTGGTGTTTTCAGGAACACAGTACTAGCTGTGTAACGGAGTAGCCCGTTACATAAGGTTACTATTGTGGCAAAACGGCAACAAAGAATATTACGTTGAATTTTCTTTAAACAATATTACTAAGTATAGTGATATTGTTGGGATTACCGAATGGTCTACTCATTGGTTGATATTGTGACTGTATCATCTCACCAATCGCTGGTAGACGCGCGCAATGGGTGGTGAGTAGACGTCATCATACGTTTAGTTATATTGATAAATTTAAGTTAGGACAAACAAGAATAAGAGTTATAGGACTTACTTACATTTAATAACAATTTTACTTTTACTACGACTAGCGTTCACCTTATTCGTTTACCTTCCTCTGTATAGTGTAAATACATAGCAGGGCACTGACCTTTACTGTTGTCAGTGAAAGTTAACTCCATACTGGGAGACCAGTACGTAGTTGTCGGTGCCCCGTTACAAGCTGAAATATTAACTGTAGAGAGATTGCAACACCGACAACTTTTTGGTATCATATGTAAAAGATGATGAGCTTCTCAGTAATTTTAATCGCTAATAGAGGTCTCTTAAGCAATCACGTTTCGTCGTAACACACATTTTCAATTTTTATGGACTATAGAACAGCATACGATGTCTTATTTAACGTTGCCAAGACTAGCGCTTGTGTCAATAATGAACACAAATTGCTATGCCATTACACACTTCATACATCCTCTTGGAAGAGGGTAAGCATCCTCCCACACACAATAAAGAATAAATTGTGAGCGCTATGAATTATGGACCAACCAGTATGTTTTAGGTAGGCTACATGGTCGCCGTAATGTTGCTATTGCGCATGGTAAAACATGTTAGCAAAATTATCGCGAACGCACAACCGGTACTCGGGTCACAAAAAGTAACGGTCGAAAACAGACGATTGTGAGGAATCTCTTATCCGCAATTATGTTCCGAGATCGAAATCACGCTGATCTCGGAGCAACGTCAATGTATTATTTTGCAAGGTATACTGCACTATGTCACATAAGTGCATTTGACGCATTGTGAAATAAGGCAAATTCGACCAAAATGAACGTAGTGTAAGCGGACTGCTACCGACTTATCATGTACCGAGTGCGGTGCACAAAATGTGCACGTGCATAGATCGATACAATACCGGAAAAATATATACGCATCCCTAACAGTAACATGTATCAGATTAATTGGTTTGAAAGTCAATAGATACATGTGCATGCAAAATTACAAACTGATACTTTGCTCTCCGCTAATTCCATGGCTTTCTTTATTAGTAGTTTGTAGATACTTCGTCAATTCTGATTTATTGACCATGGATGATGAGCATCAGTCTCCACCGCTACATCCTTTTCTCATAAACGATATATCGAATCAAATTCAAACCAAGTGTGTTCGTCCGAAACGTTTGTAGCGGGCGTTCTGGTGGTGACTTGGGTCTGCGGATAGAGGATATGTACCGCGCCGACTAATGACATTTGCCACCTAACGCTACCACACGATAATTGGCAAAGAAATACTCGTCAACGTGGTTGAACAACTCATATTCTTCGGACCAACATGCCCGATCACAACATCATTTGTTGTATTTTTGGCCAAAATAAAAGCGATAACACAATTGTAAAGTCCCCAGATTGTAACGTGGCACACCCTTGCGTGAACTTAACGCAAGGGTTGAGGTGCCCCGACAGACGTACACGAGGCAAGCGAGGAAGCGTAGATAGGGGAAAAGTAAAACAGTTGTATTAATATAATTAAGTCTTTTTGCTACCATCTCTCTGTTTAACCTGACTTAATTATGCTAATATAACTGAGTGTATATTGACGTCTCGTCACCACTCATTGCGCGCGTCCTGCGGCGATTGGTGGGTTGATATCATCAAAATATCAACCAATGAGCAGACCATTTGGTCGCTTCACCAATATCACCATTATCGGTGATATTGTTCAAAGAATATTCACTTAATATTCTTTGTTGTCACTTTCTTTAAAGTGACAACTCCATGTAACGGGCTGCCCCGTTACATCACCCCCCCGCTTAACTGATAGTCACTGTGTGACTATCGAAAATTATGGCGGCCACCCGTTGGGCGCCATTGGGACAGGGAGCACTTGTTGGGTCAGTTCCGTTCATAACTCAACCTGACCTCGCATAGCTAACATGTCTATGCGGGGTGACTCAAGGCACACAGAGTATGTGCCTGTGCCAGCTTCTGCGGCAGACTATTCGTCGTCTGCTGCTCGTTCTTCGCCTGCAGCCACAGGTGCTGCAGGTGAACGCGGTACAGCACCGCGTGCGCATGATGACCCCGACATTGAGGTCATCTACTCTGGAGAGTCAAACGTATCTGACTCGGGCAATGCTGCAGAGGCGTCTCGATCACCGGCGACGCCTCAGTATTCACCAAGGTCACTGCCGAACGAACGGACTCGTGAGTTGCAACACAGTCTGTTCGGAAGTGATGATGAATCTGATGATGAGTATGATTGCTCATCACCGCGATCAGCTTGTGATCCTTCGCACGAGCCCTTGACGATGGTGCAAGCCATCGTCATACTGACATCCGTGGTACCGACAAGGGTACCACTGTGAAGCGTGATGATCTGAAGCCGTGGCGTTTGCCTGAACGGATCATCAATGGATTGTCTCACGAGACAAGCCAACACCGTCGAATACCCTTATTCGATGCGACTGAGCTTCACGGCTTGGATTCCAGCGCGGGATACTTTCGCGCTGAGGAATACTTTTATCTCGATGTCTTTCGTAGACATTGATGGTACAACTGCAACCAAAAGCGTGACAAAAACTCGCTTTTGGCAGCGTGGAACGCGTTCGTTCAAAACGTAAAGAATTTTGGACGAGAAGGGTAGCTTAAGAAGCTTGAGGCGACACGCTTCAGGTTCGAAAAGCGAACGCCAACCGGTTCCAGGTACCGGTTGCATCGTTTATCAAGTGAGGCCGGCATTCCATGCCTCACTTGGGGAGGCCCTTGTGCGAGTTGTGCTGACAACTCGCAACGTGCGCAGAGGGATGTTTATTCCCTCAATTAGCCCTGGGGAAGGGCACACATCTCGGCTGAGATGCGTGACGCGATTGCAAACTTGCAATCCGTCTACAAGCGCCTAGGGCGCGTGTTTACCGATGGTCCCTCGGACCAATCGGATGAGTCTCGTCATACTGGCGGACGAGACCTTCAACGTCCATCAACAGCTGAGAGCGAGGCTCCCAGCTGTTCCAAGAGGGTGGATACCCCCTCCACTGGACGAGGTAGCTCGTCCTTGATCCTGAATCGTAACGGTGTTTCAAGATACGCTCCACTAGGAAGCGTTGACCACAGTGAGAATCCACCAAAGAATGTCGTGGAGGAGGAAAGACCTCCTCCAGAGCCCCATGCTCACCATCTCGACCCTTACGAGATGGATCGCGCAATCGATGAATTGCGCGATGACTTGAGGCACGAGCGCGACCGGCGCTACGCTTTGACTGATACCGTGCGGATGAACCGCGAGGATCGCGAGGCTGATCGGGCGAGAGACCGCGCCGATTACGCCACAGCGCAGCTTCAGGTCGAGCGGGATGTCCGCTCCCTTTACAGCGAGCTGGTGACAGCTCGCGGGGAGATATCTCGGTTGAGTTCCGAGGTATCATATCTGCGCGACCAGACGGATCGTCTGGAGCGCGAACGCAAGAACTTGATGGATGTTCTTGAACAGTGGGGATATCTTCATCGGAAGATAAGGGCTCGTACTGACAGTATGGCCTGAGTCGCCCCGCGTAAAACTTAGGATGCGTGCGCATCCTATGTGGCAATTCGAGTGTGTATGCATTGCCCTTGCGATGCAACACTCGAAATGGCCCAATGTACTCCGGCAGTAGTTTACTAGTGACTGCATGTCCAGGTAAGTTTACCGTAGACAGCAGCACTAGGTCATTAACTTTAAATGAAAAAACATTTGCTCCTTCATTCTTGTCTGCGTTCCGTTTCTGGCGGTCCACCGCATTTGCGTTGGAGTCCTGAACGAAACGGACTACCGCCTCTCGAGTCAGCAGGAAGTTCTCTGCTGACTCTTTGTTTTGTCTTTCAGTGCGCTTCGTGCTCACTTCTAAGAGATTACTCTCTTCTTCAGCGAGGTTGTCTCCTTCCTCGCTGGAATAATCGTTGACGATGCTAGATATACCAGCATCGTCATCATCATCCGAGTCAGTAATAGCGTCATCGCTATTACTGAGGTGATCTTCTTCATCGGTGTCGACATTGTCAACATCGGCATCATACGTGACGACGTTAGCGTCGACACGTGATGAGCAAGAGCCAAAACGGTTTTTTGCTCGAGCGAGTCCCTCTCCCCCTTATCCAAGAGTCATACTCTAGAAGGGCGGGAACACGTGGATGGCGTAAGCCATTCACGTAAAACGGTGTGTGCTGTGTTGAAGCATGCACCGAATTATTGATGGCGAATTCCACCATTGAAGAGAATTTCGTTAAACTAGAAAACGAGTGGACGTATCCTCGAAGGATCTCTTCGAGGACACGGTTTGCACGTTTCGTCTGACCATCTGTTTCCGAATGGTCAGAGGTAGACATCTTCAATCGTGTTCCAAGAGATCGAAACACGGTTTGCCAAAATTCCGCCGTGAACCGAGGGTCACGGTATGATACGAGTTCACGGGGCAACCCGTGGAGGCGGAAGATCGTGTCAAGAAAGACACGAGCACAACCGGGTGCCGTGATGGACTCGGGCACTGCAGCAAGATGCACCATCTTGCTGAACCGATCAACGAACACAAGAATACCATTATTCTTGTGAGCGTCTTCGGATATCCCGAAGACGAAGTCCATTGAAACGGACTGCCAGCACTCTGCCGGGACCGGTAGAGGCTGTAATGGTGCACGGGATGAAGGACTAGGCTTCATTCGTTGACAAACCTCGCAAGCACGTATGTACTTGCGTAAAAACTGATACTGGCGTGGTCAGTAAAAGTCACGACTTACCGTGAGGTAGTTCTTTTCTCTTCCACGATGGCCACCTGTTGGGGCATCGTGACACTCATACATGATGCGTAATCGAAAATCACTATGAGTGGGGACGACGAAACGAGGCGTGTCGCCGGCAACGGCTGTATAGTATAACAGTCCGTTACGCGTTGTGTACCGATCCGATGAGGATCGGTACAAAGCCGGTAAATCCTTCAATGATTTACTGGATGGATGCACCAGATGACCCATTAATCGCAGAAGATCCTTATCTTCTGCGTATGCCTTTCGTACGTCGTTAAGTAAGCTTGACGACGGAACACTGGCTGTCAGTGTCGCAACAGTGGGCTTATCCTCACTGTTGGATTGTGCGACCGGATCGAAATCGGGCCGGCGCGAAAGCGCATCAGCGACGACGTTTAGTCGTCCTGGTTTATACTCCACGGAGAAGTTGTACTCCGCGAAGAAAGATAGCCACCTCGCCATTCTCTGCGAGAGGTGTGGGCTGTTTACGGCCGTGCGTAGTGACGCATGGTCGGTATACACGATGAACGGTCTATCTCCCAATAGATAGACCCGGAACTTATCCAGTGCATATTTCATGGCAAGGAGTTCCTTTTCATGCACTGGGCAATTGCGCTCAGCTGCTTGCAGCTGACGCGACTGATAACAGATGACGCGCTCTGCGCCATCTGCATAAAATTGCATCAACGCACAGCCGATCGCAAAATCGCTGGCGTCACAGACCACATGGAATGGTCAATTATGATCTGCAATCGCCAATATCGGCGACTGCATCAAGCTCCGCTTGATACCTTTAAAGGAACGCTGGCACTCAGCGTTCCATGACCACTTGACATTTTTCTCGAGTAAACAAGAAAGATGTACCGTCATTTCGGCGTAGTTGCGAGAGTACTTATGCAAGTACGCCGCTAGTCCAAGGAACTTACTTAGTCCCTTGACATCGACTGCCACTGGCCAGTCGGTGATCGCCTTGATCTTTTCGGGATCAGGGCGTACGCCGTGTTTACCCACGATGCACCCAAGAAGTGGTATTTCGCTAGCCACGAATATACACTTCTTGAGGTTTGCATACAACTTATGCTTGCGCATAAGTTGAAGGACTTGACGAACGTGAGTTCTATGAACTTCAACGTCCGTCTTTCCGTCAAGTAGCCCGGCTATGGACGAACACATCGTCGAAGTAACTCGGTGCGAAGTCTCGCACCGGTCTCCACAGATTTGTAACACATCTGTTGAAAGTAGCAGGGGCATTACTCAGCCCCTGTGGCATCACTAGCCACTCCCACAGCATACCGCTGGGGGTGCTCACTGCCGTGTACGGGATGTCCCCTTCACGCATGAGGATCTGATGGAATTCAACCATCAGATCCATGGACGAAAAGATGGTACTTTTAGACATACCATCTATGATTACGTCCTTCCTCGGTATCGGCGTCTGAGCCGGTACCGTTGCAGCACTGAATTAATTGAATGCGTGCACTATCCGCCATCCTCCTGTGGCCTTTCGCACACAGAAGGTCGTAGAGCTGTGAGGGGATGTTGATTCCCTCACATGGCTCGCTGCTAAGCGATCGGCAAAGAAATTGTCGATCGCTATCACTTGTTCACGAGGCAGTGGCCAATGCTTCATGACACAGTACTTTGAGCCCGGTTTGAGCTCGATCTTGTGTCGAGTGCCTTTGTCCTTAGGCAACTCGCAAGTTACGGATTCGGGGAATACATCCTTGAATTCGATCAAATCCTTGTACAAAGGATTTGCTTGAAGTGACTCCCAGTATTGATACGTGTATCGCTCAATCCGATTCTTCTCATCGAGGACACTTTCGTCCATCGATGAGCTGCTGAGAACCCATTCGTTCTCAGAAAATACTGTCGCCGACCGAATATCGGCCATATACTCATCCTCTGTGACGAGTATGCAGATCTGCTTGACTTTGCCACTACGCAGATCACGCAAGAACCGTTTCGGTTCTAGCGTTGGCAACTGAGTTATCTCCGAAGTTAACTTCGGAGGCACAATCAGATCAAGCGTATAAGCACCTACGCTTGATCCATCATTAACCAAGACGTTCAACGTCTCGTTTACTTCCTGGGAACTTCTTTCCACAGGTTGCTGAAGGCCTGATCCTTCAGCAAGTGACTCTTGAGGAATTCATTCCCCAAGTACGTGGGGACTTATTCCCTCGACGTCTTCTGACTGTGGCTGTGCAACCACAGTCAGGTACCGATCCTCTACGGTCGACTCTCCAGTCGACCTAGGATATCCGTGTTGCCGCTTGTGGGCAACCGGTTTACTCTTGCTAGGATGTCGCCCGCTAGGCGTACATCCACGTCCCAGTCCACTCGACTTCTTCGAGTGGCGGGCCTCCAGCGCCTCCTGTACTTCTATACAGCCGCCGGGAGCTTGCTCCACAGTGTAGTGATCAACTACACTGTGATCTTGTGCAGTCGTGCTAACGACCGTACCGCAAGTGAGGCCATCGCACTCACTCGCAGAACATCCACACGCTTGTGGACGCTCCAAGATGTTCATCAGATGGCCATCTGATGAACAAGCGGCAGGCATCTTCACGGATCGATGCTGCCAGCTCACCCTTGGCTCGTACCTTCTGAGCCAAGGTAATCCCAGGATGACATCAAATTTGTCATCCAGATCCAGTACGATGAAGTCATCATCGTATTGTTCGCCCTCCAACGTGTAGTGGATTCCTACTACTCGTTTCTTAACGGTAATCGATGCGCCTGTTGCAAGGAGCACCGTCATCCTCGTGAGGGGAATGTCGCGCTCAACGGACTTGAGCCTACGACCCTCTAGTGAATGGCGACATACAAAGTTGTCCGACTCCCTACAGTCTACTAGGGCACAAAGCGACAAATCATTTGTCGCTTCCAACTTCAAGGTGATGAGCGAAACGTCATCACCAGGTGCAGAGACACACAATGATCGTGTATCTGGAGCAACTTTCGTCAAGAGATTTTCAAATTATCTTGAGGTTGCTGGATCAGTAGGGCGCTCCACCCCTACTGACCCCGAACATTTTTTGATGGTCCGTTTCGCTGTTGCGGCTTCGCAACAGCGTTGGACCCACGCCCATTGCCCTTTCTGGCAAATGGACGACCATTTCGATCAGTACTGCTTGGTACTGGGCGTGGAGCACTACACTCATGTGCGAAGTGCCCTAACTTCTGACATCGATTGCACGTCAGCAATCGCTTGTTGTTTGAAGAGCGAGGTCTCTCGCTCTCAACATAGCAGAGGTCCATTGGTTATGGACCCCCGATCTCTTGTCGTCTCGGTGGACGATAAGAGTTTGAGCTAGCATGAGCCTGTCTCATGCTAAAGTCTTCCTGTTCCGCGGCTGATATCGCTTCTTCCAGCGTATTCAGCTCAAGGCGGAACAGGTGGCTCCTGACGGACCCTTCTGCGAGCCCTTGCATGAACACCGTAATCAACGTATGTTCATGGACTGGGTTAGCAGTTATACTACTCGTGAGGTGTCGTATATGTTGAGCGTAAGCGTGCACATCACGCTTACCCTGCTTGAGTTTCAGGAGCTCAGAACGAGCCCTGAATTCAGCGCGTGGCGGCTCAAACGTTTGTCTGAGCCGGGCCTTGAAGTAATCTAGCGACCTAAACACATTTGGGTCGCTACTCTCGAGTCCCAGGGACCAAGTTTTGACACGTCCTGCCAAGTGGGTTTGAGCAAATGTGAGTTTCATTTGCTCATCTTCGACGCGACGAGCCCTTAAGGCTCTGTCGAGTTCGACAAACCACAGTAACAGGGAGTCCTCCGGGACTCCACTGTACTCGGAGATGTCAACCTTCATGACCTCGGGACGACGCGCATGTGCCGTCCCGCCCACAGCAGCATGGAATTGCTGCTGTCTCAACAGCTCTGTCTGTTGAGCACCGAGTTCTCTCAACTGCTCGGCCTGTTGAGAGCCTTGCTGGTGAAGCAAGGCTACTTTTTCCTTTCGGCGACAAGTTCACTTTGGATGAACTTGGCCATAGCGGCATGTTGTTGGTCTCTATCTAGAGACTCCAACATGGCGCTAATGGCGAACTCGCCTATGGTAGAGCTCATTCGTTCTACCGCACTCCATTCGATGTCACTCAAATGGTTAAACCCTTCACGCGTGGCGTGAAAGATTTCTTCGTCATCCAACATGTTCATGTTGGATGCTGTGGGCCTTGGAAGGACTACAAAGTGCTACCAGGTGTAACGGGGCACACCCTTGCGTGAACTTAACGCAAGGGTTGAGGTGCCCCGACAGACGTACACAAGGCAAGCGAGGAAGCGTAGATAGGGGAAAAGTAAAACTGTTGTATTAATATAATTAAGTCTTTTTGCTACCATCTCTCTGCTTAACCTGACTTAATTATGTTAATGTAACTGAGTGTATGGTGACGTCTCGTCACCACTCATTGCGCGCGTCCTGCGGCGATTGGTGGGTTGATATCATCAAGATATCAACCAATGAGCAGACCCTTTGGTCGCTTCACCAATATCACCACTATCGGTGATATTGTTCAAAGAATATTCACTTAATATTCTTTGTTGTCACTTTCTTTAAAGTGACACTTCCCCTGAAACGGGCTGCCCCGTTGCACAGATCGGTGGTTTGCGACATCTCAATATTCGGAGATGGGGCAGATGATCTCGATTTGTTTTTTATCGTAGTGAAGCTTTCGCACAGCATTGAGGCATAGCCCGCGGATAATGAGCATTGTGCATGGCATTGGCGAGATCGCTGAACTGGCCGCCCGCAAAGAGCGTGTCAATCTTCCACATCACATCGTCTGAGACTACAAATTATGCCTAGCTTCAGCTTTTCGAACGTGGCTACGCGACCGGATACTTCGGGATGTCAAGTAAGAATAATTCGTCATGACCACCTGGGCGTTACGGATCTGAACCGGTATAAATTGACTCGCTGCCGTGGCAAGCACCTCAACTCGCGTCGATCATACTATGCATTCTGATTGGTATCCTTCTATACGCTTCAATACACTACCGTTGTCTACAGAATTCCTCATAGAGCGAGGAGCGATAAACACAACTTTCAGAAGCTATTATGTGGCACCACTCGACATTTACGGTCAGTAGCAGACATAAACAAACGACCCAGGCATGCTTGAGACGCTAAGGGGTTCGGAGGAGGATAGGTATCGTCTCCATCGACGCCGAATATGTACTCAGAATCTCAAGCGATGTGAAGTAGTCTGGGCCGAGGTCGCTACTTTTCTGCGTGAGTAGCGGGCGAAAAACGAAGCAGATTGGAGACTGCCAGTGGCACTGGCTCAAGCTAATCTGGACACAACAGCACAACAAATGGCTGACAACTGGACATGAGAGCTGAAGTCAGCGCATGGATGACAGCGCGGCAGGAAGAAGGAGCGAATGTCAACAGCTATGATAAGAGTCTATGAAGCGACTAGCGACACAGCTAGTTGCCACCAGGATGAGCCACGAGTTCCTTGTCGAATGTCATGAAGTATCCCGACTATCGAATCCATCTACATTCAGAGCACAAGAAGTTTAGACAACTTACGGCGGGGTGATAGAATGCCTAAGAACGTCGATGACGACAAGTTTGCGCTGTGCCCACTGCATCGGACCGGTACGATAGCTAAAACACACATTCAGCTAGTTCCAACATGAGACCGACTTCAGGATTAGACTTCCCGATACGGGGCTGTCACATTTCCTGAGAATACACAACCTGGGACTATGGCAACAGGCATACTCATGGCAACTGACACACTAACAACAACAGCAGGTATTCCGTTTCTGTAAAGTTCTTCATCTCGGATTCGCGTATT
Source organism: Hyaloperonospora brassicae (assembly GCA_947650285.1). Classification (NCBI taxonomy): domain Eukaryota; phylum Oomycota; class Peronosporomycetes; order Peronosporales; family Peronosporaceae; genus Hyaloperonospora; species Hyaloperonospora brassicae. The sequence continues at coordinate 225,774 of CANTFL010001264.1, read as the reverse complement.
GGGTGTCGAAGAGACACAATGCAGTCCCTAGGCTTTGTCGACACTTTTGACAAAATCGATTATGCTTGTCCCTACACATGCAAGATCGTAGCGAACTAGCAATGCAGTGAGAGTGAGCATCCAGTTTTCTCTCGGCCATCGTAGTCGTCCATCGTCGTGCGTGATCAGGGTGCGACACCTGCCCAAGTTCTTGCGCACAAGAAAGGAGTAGTGTCGTTGTTGTCTGCGCATCTACACCTACACTATAGTTTGACTCTTTCAAGAACGTGTGCAGCTATGTGACCACTATCCAGCACATTGCACATTGCCAGTCCAGCATGTAAGTGTGGCATTGACCGCGAAGTCAAAAAGGGCAAACAAAGTACACGAAACACCCGGTTCCCGCGCACGTCGACGAACGGCCAGATATACGGTACTGACTCTGATCAAGCACTAAGTTGTGCGTGTATGTGCGGGAAGGTAAGTTATGACCAGCAAAGTGAGAATGCGATGACTGCCATACAGATTGCCATAGTGTCGTGTCAAAACGATCAAAACGCTGAATCTGCATTTTGGGCACTGGCCATTTTGTACGCACTTCGTATCTTTTATCCCACTTGAAGCTCGTGAGCGAACAAGCCGACCGTGATTGGCCATATCTTTTCCAGCCGATAGTGACGAGAAAAACTGCTCTTCAATTGCATGGGATCAAGTCGTTGGTCGGTCACGTATTTTTTGTGATTTGTCCCCCAAGTACCAAACGAGCGCAAACGTACAGTGGGGCGGGCGAATGCACGTTACCTGCAGCCCTACTACCGCTGCGTAAAAATACTCGCAAACTGTGGACGCACCCTCACCCAATATCCTACGCGCCCTCGGCTGTCATCGCCCCATCCCTCGATGCCGACGAGCTTGTAACGCGTGAGCTGCATGTATGTTGCGGCTTACACGCGAATGTTTACGCATCTTGTGGGGCTTCAGACTGACGCAATATTTTACTTGCCTGCTGCCCTAGAACCGATCGTAAATTACGCTGTACCCCTACTCGACAAACTTGAAACGCAGTGTTGGTCTCAGTAGGAGGAAGAGGAGTGGAAGCACTGCTATAAGTAGTAGTATTAGTGGTAGCAGTAGTAGTAGTAGTAGTAGTGGTAGTAGTAGTAGTAGTAGCCAGTCGTGACAGAAAAGTGCTATTTTTACTTTCGACGTATAAAACCGACACGACGACTGCTCTCGCACAACCCACCCACATGGAGTCCGCGTGTGTCGAAGGAACGCGAGTTACCGCTACGTCGACGGAAAAGCGGATGCGCTGGCGACACGACAAGAGCGTCAGTCCATCCACTAAGAGCGCTGGAAGCTCATCGAAGGTGCATTTCAATAGCAGCAGTAGCAATCGTAGTATAGCAATAGCGGCAGCAGGTGCCTCTAGCACTGGAAACCAATGGCAGAGACATACGTCGACGACGCTCAAGACAGGGGGAAAAGCGCGACCGCTGCGTCCGTTTGCCCGACGTCTTTGGATGCCGGTGAGCGTTTTGGCCTTTTCAAGTTGTTTCCCGCTCCAGCTTCGGCTCGCAGTGGTCGAGCTACGGATTTGTTGGCAAAGAACAAGACCCCGAGTCCATCGTCGCCTCCATTGCCAATGGCTGCGGCGTTTGAATTTCCGGCTCGTATAGAGAATCGGGCCGCTGCTTCGTCTGATATCTTGTGGTCCGTGGGGAGGTCAAACAAACGGGGCACACCTAGGAAAGACAGAAGGAATGGCAAAAGCTCATTGTCCGTATCGTCCGTCGGGCGGTTGAGAACCCGTGTGGCAACGACTCGGAGTACGGCAGTGCCGTGCGATGTCACCAACGACAACGACATGAGAGTGTCAGATGCGGGAGCGAACTTGTTTGCCTTTTCCATGCTGCAGACTCGATCGAGTCGAGGTTCTGGTCGTGCAAATTCGAGCACGACAGCATCGAAGAGCAAGAAGACGGGTGACTGTGCTGCAGTGGGTGCATGTCAGTTCAAAGCTGAAGCGAAACTCTCGCGAGTCAAAGAGTCTGCATTTCCACCGACTGTACCTTCGACCGCATCAGTGGCCTCGGCAACAGCCTCGTCCAAGTCACAGTCGTTTTCGACGGTGGACCCGCTTGTGCTTCGCGCCCGTGCTGTTCTACAGGACTGTATCAGGACCCGCAAGAGGGAACAAAGCAATGCTCGGAAGCGCTCCATTGAAGGGTGCTTTGGTGGAGACCAGTCTGAAAGCAAGTGGCATGGCTGGCATGATGACTTTATCTCGAAGCCTACGGAGTACGGAGTAGTAAGCCCTCGCTCAAGGTGAGTTTGGAAAAGTAGTTGCAGCTATCACGTGTCGTCGATCTTACGCCAACGTTCTTCCGGACGACGCTTTCGTACAGCTACAGCAGCGACGATGAGCTTAAACATATTTCGTTGGTGGACCAGCCTTTGTGGTGCGTCGTAGGAAACCGTGCAATGTCGCGGGTGCTGATTTTAACGGTAGTGCTATGCGAACTGTTTGCAGCTCGGAGAAGTCCGACCGGGGCTGCGATAGCAAGCTGGCCCAAGAGGAGATGTACCGCCAGATTCTCGTGGGAGATTTCGACCTCAGCAGCAGCCCAGAGTATCGTTGCTTCAGCCCTTCGTTTGAAGAAAAGTGCGTGGGCCATTTGTAAACGATGTCGCGCACTATGCATTGCTTGTCATGGCTAACTGTTTGGCGTTTGTTGTTCAGGGGACTGCCCGTCGAAGTTCGGTATCAGCTGCCGCTCGCGCTGGGTACAGCCAACGAAACTTGCAAAGAATGCGCGATTTGCCAACTTTATTATGGCATAGGCGACCACATCGTCACGCTTCCATGTCAGCACTTCTTCCAGTACGTTCTGAAGTATCTGGCAGTGATGATAACTATACTGCGCGCTACAGATGGGATTTTAACGCGTTCACGTCTTGATTTGCAGTGCGTGTTGCGTGGACAAGTGGCTATGGGACCACACGTCCTGTCCGCTTTGCCGAACAGAAGTCACTCTCGACCAGATGACGGAAGCGCCCAGCATGGCACACAAGTTCACCGAGTGTTCTCCCCTGGATCGGGAAACGATTCGCCGTCAACTGCGCTCTTCTTCGCTGCACACAGGCTTTCGGTCCGTCGTTCCGGGTATAGCACGAGTCGAATTGCTGAAGATGCTGCCACTTTGCTTCGTGCTAACGGCAATCTTTGTGTTGTCTGTGGATTGTGTGCAGTAGAAATCGATGAATGTGAGCAAGCAGTGTCGCGCATGGCTATCGACGACGGCTTGGAAGCTGAAGAGGAGCCAAGTGGTCTTATTTGGTACGCTCGTCGAAATGTGTAGAGATGCCGCTGTCTTGCTCGTGTCACTCACTCACTTTCTTCTCCTTCTTCACCTCCTTGCTCAGCCCGACTCCCCACTTCGCCACACATGTCCAGGACAAGCGACAGTGACTGGCGACAAAAGAGCGCCACATCGTTGCCAGGTCGCTCTCACTGCGAAAAAAAGTCGTCCCTGCTTTGCACAAATGCATGACGAGCCCCGTGGTCCGTGGTGCGCTCCACAGTGATTGGCGTTGCCGTCGCGTCACGGCGCCAGATTCTTTTGCGTCGACTGCGATCGATGTGGCTTCAAGGATGAAGGGCAGACAAGAATGGATGGGGTCAGCTTTTCCACCTTGTACTGCCTGTTGTGAATCGTGCAAATCGCAGAGCGTTAACAAAAAGAGGACACAATACAGTGCGAATTTGGCTTTGACGTTTGCCCGCCGAAATTGGTGTGCGCAACACATTTACGTGGCGCATCCTTTGTACGTCTGTCACTTAGCAGTTACTTCAAGAAAGCGCCACTAGTGGACGCGCACAAAGCGTTCGACACCCGCGCGCGAGAAGTACGAAAAGGATGGACACCGACGACGAGAGCACAATGATGTACTTCCTGCCCGACGGCATCGCGGACGACTCGCCCCGGAAGAAAACGTGCGTCTCCTCTATCTATATCTGCTGTTTCGTTGTCACAACTCTTCGTATTGCGCACGATATCGTTTGTTGTTGGCTCACTTCTTGCTCTTGGTATATCTATGACAAACATACAGTCAAGCGAAGGCCAGTTTTGGTGCCATTGGCGGGCGAAGTGCGCCTACTGAACGCGACTCTTCGACAGCCACGTTTCGTGGAGATCCTGCACATATCCTCACGGCTTCAGTGGCTCCGAACCTGAGGAGTAACACGCGTTCACGCGAACTGTATGCCCATCGCCGCCCTGCACTGGAGACGTCACCTTTTGGGTCAAATGGAAGCTCGATTGCGTCCAACAGTCCTTCCAGCTTTTTCCCATCTAATTTGGGAGGAGAAGGGCACGGACCACGAGTATCTGGAGACTTTGGGGACAGCGGGCGATCCATTTTGAGATCAAGTGGACATTTCGGGGTTGGAAGACCGTATGGATCCAGATTGTCGGCCGATACTGAAGCGATGCGATTGCGGACCTCAGTGTTTGATCGCGAACAGAAAGCTGCCAAGAGCTTTGTCTCTGCGCAGAGAGAGTTCGAGAGAAGTACTGGGGTGACTGGATCTTATGGCACAGTGGCTCAGCACTACTACCGGGGGGAGATATCGACGCCATGCTTGAACACTAGAGAAAGTGACGCGTCGTGTATATTGACTACAACCAAGACGTGGCCGGTCTCGGGGACAACATCGCAGCCGCGTCGCCTGTTACGTCGCCCACCGGGACTGGCTGGCCCTCCTGGGCTTGAGGAGTCTAGTATGGTGAATGGAGCGCAGTCTTATATGAACGTGCGGGGTGGAAGTAACTTGATACAGTCGCCAGCGTATCAGACCCAATCTGATCCTTACCACTACCCGACGCCGTCACGTGTGGCTGGTGGAAGAGCTTCGAGCACAGATTACTTGAGTGGCAAGGACCAGGGCAATCAAAGTTTACCCTACAGCTCGAGCTCGTCATCTGGTGCGTATGGAAACAGCTTGTCACACGATCAGACCCATCGCCGAGCTGCGCCGAACCGGGAATCAGTCGAGCCGAACACGCATTCGGTGAAAGTGCGTCAGGTAGATGGTAGACATGCTCGACAAGCGGCCGGCTCATCATCAGCGATGCACGATTCCCGCACACCAACGACGTCGAGACGAGTTGATGTACAGTCGATGTCAAAGACACCGTGGAGCCTAAAGAAAGCTCGACATGATCGAAACAAGTCCGAAGGTTCGTCGAATCTGCGAGTAAATGCATTGGAGTTCAGCACAGATGCCATGAACGTTTTGAGACCGAGATCCCCAGCAAGACCGAATCGCTCGGATCGCTGGCGTGATACGGCGTCTCCTATGACCGCAAGCTCCTCTTCTTCGAACGAGAACTACCGTAGCAGTAGTGACTCATCAGGGCCGAGAGGCGGGGGTCGCTACCAGGCCAGCAACAATGGCGAATCGTCTCCGATGCTGGGCACCGTCAGCAAAGAAAGCCGCGTGATGGAAACAGCGAGTCGGGCAAAAACGCCTGGATCTTTGGTTACCTCTCGACATGTTGAAAGTGATAGTCCTGTCGAGTCAGCTACGCTTGAGTCCTGTAAACCGAGACGCCATGAGGAAAGCAAAGTTCCAAGTCGTGGCACCTCAACGATGACCTCCGCGCGAGTGAGCGAGAAAGGGGCAGGCATCACCGGTCGCCAAGTGTACCGAAAGAAAAAGAGAACGGGGGAGAGCTCAAAAGATGTGACGGTTCCGGATGAAGTCGCACCGACTTTTGCCAGTGCACCATTGAGTTTGCATACAGTTGAAGCAAGTAGTGAAGGCATCACGACTGGAGGAGGTTTATACAAACATGGGAAAAACTCGGCACGTGATACTGCAAGCAGTGTTTCACCAAAGACATCAGAGACTATTTCGGACATGGACGACATTGCAGAACCCGATTCTACTACCGTGAAAAGAACTGTTGGGAAGCACGGCGAATCAGCGAGTAGTCGCGGTGTCGATGCAGCGGACGACGACAAAGGCATATCACTAGTTGCTGGCTCGTCTCATGGTACACCGGCCGCGGATTCTGCAAATAGTACGGAACGTGGCCAGCTATCATGCCCGAGTACGTCGTATAGCGATGGGACGAAAGAGCCGTGCATACTGCAGTCGGATGCTACAAGAGCAACGGTGTCCGTCGATCAAGAGCTTGGAAAGCCGAAGAAGTCGGGGAGAAAAGAAGCCGTATTGGCTGTACCTCGAACGGAAAACAGCAACTCGCGCGCAACAACCGCTGCAGTCGTGGCATCTCTGTTTCCGGGTTCTCCAAGCGCTGCAAATGTTGACAAGGAAGACCGTGCGAAGGAACACAACAACGAGAAGACCAAAAAGGAAAAGACGGAAAAGAAGAAGACTTCTCGCGCAAAGAAACACAAGCGACAGCCATCTCTGGTTCCTGCGGCAGCAGACGCGACACAGCCCGACAACTTGGTGGTGAATGCACAAGAAGAGACACCGAAAGTATTGTCCCCTAAAAGTCTTTTGCTGTTCGCGTTGATAACTCGGATACTGCGCATTTGGGGCTCAGCAGCCTATTCGGCTGGACAGCCTGCTTTTGTACGAATACGAAATGGCTACGCTCGGGTTGTCGAATGGTTCGACGCAAACGGTCCGTTTGCTGCTGCTCTTTCTTACGTGGAATCGGTACTAGCGATGGTGGTCAGCATGTTGCTGCTGTTCTCTCTGCATGCTGTGTCATGGTTCATCCACATCCACCGAGTCGCGTTCCGCGCGATCGTGACTCATCATCACATCGGATTCAGCTTCGCTTTCCTGTATGGCTTTCCGTATCTGGTCCAGCATGTTTTCCCATGGGCACCACCTTGGGCGCCCGTGTGCCTCTGGTATGCGTTCCTAGTTCAACTGTTTTGCACGAATGGGCCAACAGCTATCGTCACGACATTCCGAGTGATCATACCGCTCGTCTTTCTGATCGAGGGCATTTCTCACCACAGTTTTCTTCTGGATTTGAACGGTATGCTTTGTACACGCAGTGCTTGTACAACACAGTGCTCAGATTGGTGACTTGCTTTGTGTCCAGGTGCGGAGCTTCTGCTCACTTCGTTCATCATTTCCGCGCTAAAGACGAGCAGCCTGTGTTCGCCGATCTTTTTCCTGTCACTAGCGACACAGGTACACTAGTGTGCGATTAATGCTGAACACTTGTTTGTGTACTGACGCGGTTGTACTTGCAGTGTTTGCTTGCTGTTTTCCTAGGATCAGAACTGATTGTGCAATGGCTGCAGTTGGCACTGGCACTCTACTCGCTGCATGCTATGGCTGCGAGCGACGACGAATGGGTACAAGACTTGACTCAGTGTTGACTATGGTCCTATCTGGCTTTGCTAATGTTGTTGAGTCTGACTGTTTCCATGCACATGTGAAACATAGATCGGTATCCGAGAAGAAGAAGACGACCTGTCATGCCGCCTCGTATCGATGCATCATTCAATCGCAACTTACAACCACCGCCCTGCGCCATCAGGTCCCGTGTCCGTCCAAAAGACTAAGCGGCCAGACCTTCGAGCTTTGGCATATGCCCGTGGACGCAAGGCGCGTCAATGGTCCCCTTTCTCGCGTTGATAAGACTGGCGCGACGCCGGTCGCTTGCATAATAAATGCCTATATTGCTCAACATGGGCCGTGTCTGATTGGTGTTGCGATGTGGGAATGCGATTTCAGCTGCCACGGATCGACTCAGCTTGTAGCTGATGGCAGCGGTATTATTGCGTAAGTCTGCCTTGCAGCAGCTACCATCTGCGTCAGCTGCACTCGGCCCAAGCCACGACAAAGGACGCTGGTGTGGCCTATGCAGGGCAACGAAAAGGTAAATGTGTCGTCCCCGGGCGGTTTGTACATTTGACGCTGCCCAGATTGATGGTCGGCGGTCCGAGGTAGGCACTTGCGTCGAGTCACTGCGGGAACGGGTTCCTTTGGACTGTGCCGACGTACAGTCGACAACCACGCCGATATATATTCGGAGACCCTACATTGCACAAGTCGCGCATGTTACCAGGCAGCCAACGTCGCCCGACTCAGTAGAGTTCGTGAAAATGGTGGTGCCAATATCAGCAGCTCTCTCCGACTTGACCTGCGTGAGTTCTGCACCAGAAGACAAGCTGGCGATGTCTGATCCCGATTGAGCGTGCGTGTCCCGTGACCTGTTGTGCCCCGTATGGATGCGTCATGGAATACGTCTTCAGGAGATATCGCGGTTGACTAATGCGGGATTGCATTTGCCGGAGCTGGACCTGTACGAACGCGTTTGTCCAGCTTGACATTGGCAGAAGTGCGCTCGGAGCTCAAGCAGCGGACCTTGTTGCCTAACTCTCCATCGCTAGAAGGTCAGCAGTACGCTTCGTTTACAGCTGGATCGGCCAGACACCACGCTAGCAGAAAAAGGATGCACCGGAATGCTGCAGTGGCTGCACAAAAGCACAACCTGTGGGTAAAAACTCGATCCTGCACTTATTGAAGCCATGCTGTCATGCTACAATGGCCGTTGGTCGAACGAAGACTTTGACATGCAAAATGCCAACGTACAAGTCTCCGGATCGTGTTGCAAATGATGGACGTCTCGGTAAGATCAACTGCTGCCTGCTCGATGATCCGACGAAATTGCGATCTCTTTCACCTACCAGCTGCAACATGGAACAACTACTTCGTCCGGTTTGAGAGAATAGTGTCTTCTCTGCAATCGGACGAAAAGGTTGTGCACTGCAACAGCAAAACTGGTGTGGAGCGCCAAGACATGGACAAAGCAGTTGTCGAGCGAATCGTTTTGAAGGATGCACAGCGATAGCGGTGGTGGGCTTCGTACCATCAGAATACGATAAATGGCCCACCGATGGTCGATGAAGATGCACCGACAAAGCGGTGGAAAACACTGCAACGAATGGGCGCGTGTGTGTTGGTTTGACGTACACCGCGTCGCAGTATGCAACGTATGTTGACCGACTTTTTCTACATGTCGAACGAATGTCTGGACACACAATACGTTGTGGCGGACATGACATTGAAGTGCCCATACACTCGAAAGACGATTTACCAGAAACAGCGAGCAATGTCATGCGTCACTATCGACGCGCTTACTTGGTGCTGTTGTCCTGTCTTAATCGGAATACACGCTAGAAGGCAGTAGTCGACTCATGGACTGGATTGTGGTACTGTGATGAAGCACGACGTACCCCATCAAGGTATCACCTCCAGCTAGGTACCTAAAACGCGCTCTTGATGATCTTTTCAAACTCCGGCTTGAGCGAGGCGCCGCCAACGAGGAATCCGTCGACGTCGTCGAGGGCAATGAGCTCCTCGCAGTTGTCGCCCTTGACGGAGCCGCCATAGATGATACGGATATTCGCCGCCACTTCCGAAGACACCTTGTCAGAAAAGTAGGCACGCAGCTGCTTGTGGGCCTCTTGCGCCTGCGCAGGCGTTGCAACGACACCGGTGCCAATGGCCCATACGGGCTCGTAGGCAACAACGACACGGGCCCAGTCGGCTTCGTTTACAATCTCGGCTAGCGCCTGAGTCTGCCGGATCAGGACATCCAACGTCTGATCATTCTGACGCTCCTCAAGCGACTCGCCGATGCAAAAGATGACCTGAAGACCCACGTCCAGCGCACGTTTCGTCTTTTTGGCTACAATCTCATCGGTCTCGCCATACAAAGCACGACGCTCCGAGTGACCCGCGATGGTCCACTTGAGCCCAAAGTCAACGAGCTGTTCGGCTGCAATCTCGCCCGTGTATGCACCGAGACCCGTGAGGCTCAAGTTCTGCGCACTGACAGCAATCGTGTCCTGCAAGAGGGACTTGGCCAGTGCAATGTGAAGGGCGGGAGGAGATACGACCACCTCCACCTTGTCCGAGGCAATGTCCACTTTGTTGAGCTGCGTGCAGAGGTCAGTGACGGATTGGGTCGTGCCGTTGCACTTCCAGTTGCCCCCAATGACGTACTTGCGGACACCCATGACGAGAACGAGGAGGAAGAGGAGATGGATACAAATGGGAATGGATGGGTGGTGGCGAGCGTTTCCCTGTTTAAAGTGATATGAGCAGCTGGCACAAACCCACGATACGTTGTTTACGTAGTAGGGCCGGACGAACAAGTGACGCAACGACGTCATCACACTACCACAGTCGCGACCATCTCGTCGATGCGTCAACGGCTCAATTGCTTCGTGTGTGCATACTGGACTTTCATCGTAGTCTGACGGATGTTTCTTCATTCGTGGAGTGCTTCTTTGCAGATTGATGCAATTATATAGTGTAGTCAGCAGTCGGCGAATTTCAATCTACTGAACGACCACACTCCATCGCGTGTGTGCGACAAGACCAACGACACGCTTCGTGACCGTTGACAAGCACGAGCTTCTCAGGTGTGAGGACAGCTGAAGTAGCGAAAAGAAGATAAACTGAAAAGTGAATCAATGCCATGGAGAGAGGCAGACGCGTCGATTCGGTCTTCAGTGGTTGCAAGATGTCTGGTAGATACGAAGCCTGGTTAGCAGGTCGTTCGGTTCCTCGGATGTAACGGGGCGGCCCGTTACATGGAGTTGTCACTATAAAGAAAGTGACAATAAAGAATATTAAGTTGAATATTCTTTGAGCAATATCACCGATAGTGGTGATATTGGTGAGGCGACCAAAGGGTCTGCTCATTGGTTGATATCTTGATGATATCAACCCACCAATCGCCGCAGGGCGCGCGCAATGAATGGTGACGAGACGTCACTATACACTCAGTAATATTAACATAATTAAGTCAGGTTAAACAGAGAGACGGTAGCAAAAAGACTTAATTATATTAATACAACAGTTTTACTTTTCCCTTATCTACGCTTCCTCGTTTGCCTTGTGTACGTCTGTCGGGGCACCTCAACCCTTGCGTTAAGTTCACGCAAGGGTGTGCCCCGTTACATCTGGTAGCACTTTGTAGTCCTTCCAAGGACCACAGCATCCAACATGAACATGTTGGATAATGAAGAAACCTTTCACGCCACGCGTGAAGGGTTTAACCATTTGAGTGACATCGAATGGAGTGCGGTAGAACGAATGAGCTCTACCGTAGGCGAGTTCGCCATTAGCGCCATGTTGGAGTCTCTAGATAGAGACCAACAACATGCCGCTATGGCCAAGTTCATCCAAAGTGAACTTGTCGCCGAAAGGAAAAAAGTAGCCTTGCTTCACCAGCAAGGCTCTCAACAGGCCGAGCAGTTGAGAGAACTCGGTGCTCAACAGACAGAGCTGTTGAGACAGCAGCAATTCCATGCTGCTGTGGGCGGGACGGCACATGCGCGTCGTCCCGAGGTCATGAAGGTTGACATCTCCAAGTACAGTGGAGTCCCGGAGGACTACCTGTTACTGTGGTTTGTCGAACTCGACAGAGCCTTAAGGGCTCGTCGCGTCGAAGATGAGCAAATGAAACTCACATTTGCTCAAACCCACTTGGCAGGACGTGTCAAAACTTGGTCCCTGGGACTCGAGAGTAGCGACCCAAATGTGTTTAGGCCGCTAGATGACTTCAAGGCCCGGCTCAGACAAACGTTTGAGCCGCCACGGGCTAAGTTCAGGGCTCGTTCTGATCTCCTGAAACTCAAGCAGGGTAAGCGTGATGTGCACGCTTACACTCAACATATACGACTCCTCGCGAGTAGTATAACTGCTAGCCCAGTCCATGAACACACGTTAATTTCGGTGTTCATGCAAGGGCTCGCAGAAGAGCCTGTCAGGAGCCACCTGTTCCGCCTTGAGCTGAATACGCTGGAAGAAGCGATATCAGCCGCGGAACAGGAAGACTTAAGCATGAGACAGGCTCATGCTAGCTCAAACTCTTATCGTCCACCGAGACGACAAGAGATCTGGGGTCCATAACCAATGGACCTCTGCGATGTTGAGAGCGAGAGACCTCGCTCTTCAAACAACAAGCGATTGCTGAAGTGCAATCGCTGTCAGAAGTTGGGGCACTTCGCACATGAGTGTAGTGCCCCACGCCCATTACCAAGCAGTACTGATCGAAATGGACGACCATTTGCCAGAAAGAGCAATGGGCGTGGGTCCAGCGAAACGGACCATCAAAAAATGGACGGGGTCAGTAGGGGCGGAGCGCCCTACTGATCCAGCAACCTCAAGAGAATTTGCAAATCTCTTGACGAAAGTTGCTCCAGATACACGATCATTGTGTGTCTCTGCACCTGGTGATGACGTTTCGCTTATCACCTTGAAGTTGGAAGCGACAAATGATTTGTCGCTTCGTGCCCTAGTAGACTGTGGGGCGTCGAACAACTTTGTATGTCGCCATTCACTAGAGGGTCGTAGGCTCAAGTTCGTTGAGCGCGACATTCCCCTCACGAGGATGACGGTGCGCCTTGCAACAGGCGCATCGATTACCGTTGAGAAACGTGTAGTAGGAATCCACTACACGTTGGAGGGCGAACAGTACGATGATGACTTCATCGTACTGGATCTGGATGACAGATTTGATGTCATCCTGGGATTACCTTGGCTCAGAAAGTACGAGCCAAGGGTGAGCTAGCAGCATCTATCCGTGAAGATGCCTGCCGCTTGTTCATCAGATGGCCATCTGATGAACATCTTGGAGCGTCCACAAGCGTGTGGATGTTCTGCAAGTGAGTGCGATGGCCTCACTTGCGGTACGGTCGCTAGCACGACTACACAAGATCACAGTGTAGTTGATCACTACACTGTGGAGCAATCTGCCGGCGGCTGTACAGAAGTACAGGAGGCGCTGGAGGTCCGCCACTCGAAGAAGTCGAGTGGACTGGGACGTGGATGTACGCCTAGCGGGCGACATCCTAGCAAGAGTAAACCGGTTGCCCACAAGCGGCAACACGGATATCCTAGGTCGACTGGAGAGTCGACCGTAGAGGATCGGTACCTGACTGTGGTTGCACAGCCACAGTCAGAAGACGTCGAGGGAATAAGTCCCCACGTACTTGAGGAATGAATTCCTCAAGAGTCACTTGCTGAAGGATCAGGCCTTCAGCAACCTGTGGAAAGAAGTTCCCAGGAAGTAACCGAGACGTTGAACGTCTTGGTTAATGACGGATCAAGCGTAGGCGCTTATACGCTTGATCTGATTGTGCCTCCGAAGTTAACTTCGGAGATAACTCAGTTGCCAACGCTAGAACCGAAACGGTTCTTGCGTGATCTGCGTAGTGGCAAAGTCAAGCAGATCTGCATACTCGTCACAGAGGATGAGTATGTGGCCGATATTCGGTCGGCGACAGTATTTGCTGAGAACGAATGGGTTCTCAGCAGCTCATCGATGGACGAAAGTGTCCTTGATGAGAAGACTCGGATTGAGCGATACACGTATCAATACTGGGAGTCACTTCAAGCAAATCCTTTGTACAAGGATTTGATCGAATTCAGGGATGTGTTCCCTGAATCCGTACCGTGCGAGTTGCCTAAGGACAAAGGCACTCGACACGAGATCGAGCTCAGACCGGGCTCGAAGTACTGTGTCATGAAGCAGTGGCCACTGCCTCGTGAACAAGTACTAGCGATCGACAAGTTCTTTGACGATCGCTTAGCAGTGGGCCATGTGAGGAAATCAACATCCCCTCACAGATCTCCGACCTTCTGTGTTCGAAAGGTCACAGGAGGATGGCGGGTAGTGCACGCATTCAACAAGTTGAAAGCTGCAACGGTACCGGCTCAGACGCCGATACCGATAAAGGAAGTAATCATAGATGGTATGCCAAAGAGTACCATCTTTTCGTCCATGGATCTGATGGATGGATTCTATCAGATCCTCATGCGTGAAAGGGACATCCCGTACACAGCAGTAAGCACCCCCAGCGGTATGCTGTGGGAGTGGCTAGTGATGCCACAGGGGCTGAGCAATGCCCCTGCCAATTTCAACAGATGTGTTACAAATCTGTTGAGACCGGTGCGAGACTTCGCACCGAGTTACTTCGACGATGTGTTCGTCCATAGCCGGGCTACTGGACGGAAAGACGGACGTTGAAGTTCATAGAACTCACGTTCGTCAAGTCCTTCAACTTATGCGCAAGCATAAGTTGTATGCCAACCCCAAGAAGTGTATATTCGTGGCTAGCAAAATACCACTTCTTGGGTGCATCGTGGGTAAACACGGCGTACGCCCTGATCCCGAAAAGATCAAGGCGATCACCGACTGGCCAGTGCCAGTCGATGTCAAGGGACTAAGGAAGTTCCTTGGACTAGCGGCGTACTTGCATAAGTACTCTCGCAACTACGCCGAAATGACGGTACATCTTTCTTGTTTACTCAAGAAAGATGTCAAGTGGTCATGGAACGCTGAGTGCCAGCGTTCCTTTAAAGGTATCAAGCGGAGCTTGATGCAGTCGCCGATATTGGCGATTGCAGATCAGAATTGACCATTCCATGTGGTCTGTGACGCCAGCGATTTTGCGATCGGCTGTGCGTTGATGCAATTTAATGCAGATGGCGCAGAGCGCGTCATCTGTTATCAGTCGCGTCAGCTGCAAGCAGCTATGCGCAATTGCCCAGTGCATGACAAGGAACTCCTTGCCATGAAATATGCACTGGATAAGTTCCGGGTCGATCTATTGGGAGATAGACCGTTCATCGTGTATACCGACCATGCGTCACTACGCACGGCCGTAAACAGCCCACACCTCTCGCAGAGAATGGCGAGGTGGCTGTCTTTCTTCGCGGAGTACAACTTCTCCGTGGAGTATAAACCAGGACGACTAAACGTCGTCGCTGATGCGCTTTCGCGCCGGCCCGATTTCGATCCGGTCGCACAATTCAACAGTGAGGATAAGCCCACTGTTGCGACACTGACAGCCAGTGTTCCGTCGTCAAGCTTACTTAACGACGTACGAAAGGCATACGCAGAAGATAAGGATCTTCTGCGATTAATGGGTCATCTGGTGCATCCATCCAGTAAATCATTGAAGGATTTACCGGCTTTGTACCGATCCTCATCGGATCGGTACACAACGCGTAACGGACTGTTATACTATATAGCCGTTGCCGGCGACACGCCTCGTTTCGTCGTCCCCACTCATAGTGATTTGCGATTACGCATCATGTATGAGTGTCACGATGCCCCAACAGGTGGCAATCGTGGGAGAGAAAAGACTTACCTCACGGTAAGTCGTGACTTTTACTGGCCCCGCCATTATCAGTTTGCAAGTACATACGTTCTTGCGAGGTTTGTCTACGGGTGAAGCCTAGTCCTTCATCCCGTGCACCATTACATCCTCTACCGGTCCCGGCAGAGTGCTGGCAGTCCGTTTCAATGGACTTCGTCTTCGGTTTTCCCGAAGACGCTCACAAGAATAATGGTATTCTTGTGTTCGTTGATCGGTTCAGCAAGATGGTGCATCTTGCTGCAGTGCCCGAGTCCATCACGGCACCCGGTTGTGCTCGTGTCTTTCTTGACACGATCTTTAGACTCCACGGGTTGCCCCGTGAACTCGTATCCGACCGTGACCCTCGGTTCACGGCGGAATTTTGGCAAACCGTGTTCCGTTCTCTTGGAACACGATTTAAGATGTCTACTTCTGACCATCCGGAAACAGATGGTCAGACGGAACGTGCGAACCGTGTCCTCGAAGAGATCCTTCGAAGATATTTCCACTCGTTTCCGAGTTGGAGCGAATTCCTACCCATGGTGGAATCCGCCATCAATAATTCAATGCATGCTTCAAATTCAGCACACACCGTTTTACGTAAATCGCTTACGCCATCCACGTGTTCCCGCCCTTCTAAAGTATGACTCTTGGATAAGGGGGAAAGGGACTCGCTCGAGCAAAAACCGTTTTGGATCTTGCTCATCACGTGTCGACGCTAACGTCGTCACGTATGATGCCGGTGTCGACAATGTCGACATCGATGAAGCACACCACCGCAATAATAGCGACAACGCTATTATTGACTCGGATGATGATGACGATGCTGGTATATTCAGCATCGTCAACGATTATTCCAGCGAGGAAGAAGACAACTTCGCTGAAGAAGAGAACAACCTCTTAGCAGTGCGCACGAAGCGCACTGAAAGACAAAACAAAGAGTCAGCAGAGAACTTCCTGCTGACTCGAGAGGCGGTAGTCCGTTTCGTTCAGGACTCCAACGCAAATGCGGTGGACCGCCAGAAACGGAACGCAGACAAGAATGAAGGAGCAAATGTTTTTTCATTTAAAGTTAATGACCTAGTGCTGCTGTCTACGGTAAACTTACCTGGACATGCAGTCACTAGTAAACTACTGCCGGAGTACATTGGGCCATTTCGAGTGTTGCATCGCAAGGGCAATGCATACACACTCGAATTGCCACATAGGATGCGCACGCATCCTAAGTTTTACGCGGGGCGACTCAGGCCATACTGTCAGTACGAGCCCTTATCTTCCGATGAAGATATCCCCACTGTTCAAGAACATCCATCAAGTTCTTGCGCTCGCGCTCCAGACGATCCGTCTGGTCGCGCAGATATGATACCTCGGAGCTCAACCGAGATATCTCCCCGCGAGCTGTCTCCAGCTCGCTGTAAAGGGAGAGGACATCCCGCTCGACCTGAAGCTGCGCTGTGGCGTAATCGTCGCGTTCTCTCGCCCGATCAGCCTCGCGATCCTCGCGGTTCATCCGCACGGTATCAGTCAAAGCGTAGCGCCGGTCGCGCTCGTGCCTCGAGTCATCGCGCAATTCATCGATTGCGCGATCCATCTCGTAAGGGTCGAGATGGTGAGCCTGGGGCTCTGGAGGAGGTCTTTCCTCCTCCACGACATTCTTTGGTGGATTCTCACTGTGGTCAACGCTTCCTAGTGGAGCGTATCTTGAAACACCGTTACGATTCAGGATCAAGGACGAGCTACCTCGTCCAGTGGAGGGGGTATCCACCCTCTTGGAACAGCTGGGAGCCTCGCTCTCAGATGTTGATGGACGTTGAAGGTCTCGTCCGCCAGTATGACGAGACTCATCCGATTGGTCCGAGGGACCATCGGTAAACACGCGCCCTAGGCGCTTGTAGACGGATTGCAAGTTTGCAATCGCGTCACGCATCTCAGCCGAGATGTGTGCCCTTCCCCAGGGCTAATTGAGGGAATAAACATCCCTCTGCGCACGTTGCGAGTTGTCAGCACAACTCGCACAAGGGCCTCCCCAAGTGAGGCATGGAATGCCGGCCTTACTTGATAAACGATGCAACCGGTACCTGGCACCGGTTGGCGTTCGCTTTTCGAACCTGAAGCGTGTCGCCTCAAGCTTCTTAAGCTACCCTTCTCGTCCAAAATTCTTTACGTTTTGAACGAACGCGTTCCACGCTGCCAAAAGCGAGTTTTTGTCACGCTTTTGGTTGCAGTTGTACCATCAATGTCTACGAAAGACATCGAGATAAAAGTATTCCTCAGCGCGAAAGTATCCCGCGCTGGAATCCAAGCCGTGAAGCTCAGTCGCATCGAATAAGGGTATTCGACGGTGTTGGCTTGTCTCGTGAGACAATCCATTGATGATCCGTTCAGGCAAACGCCACGGCTTCAGCTCATCACGCTTCACAGTGGTACCCTTGTCGGTACCACGGATGTCAGTATGACGATGGCTTGCACCATCGTCAAGTCGCTCGTGCGAAGGATCACAAGCTGATCGCGGTGATGAGCAATCATACTCATCATCAGATTCATCATCACTTCCGAACAGACTGTGTTGCAACTCACGAGTCCGTTCGTTCGGCAGTGGCCTTGGCGAATACTGAGGCGTAGCCGGTGATCGAGACGCCTCTGCAGCATTGCCCGAGTCAGACACGTTTGACTCGCCAGAGTAGATGACCTCAATGTCGGGGTCATCATGCGCACGCGGTACTGTACCGCGTGCACCTGCAGCACCTCTTGCTGCAGGCGAAGAACGAGCAGCAGACGACGAATCGTCTGCTGCAGAAGCTGTCACAGCCACAGACTCTGTGTGCCTTGAGTCACCCCGCATAGACATGTTAGCTATGCGCGGTCAGGTCGAATAATGAACGGAACTGACCCAATAAGTGCTCCCTGTCCCATTGGTGCCCAACGGGTGGCCGCCATATTTTCGATAGTCACACAGTGACTATCAGTTAAGCGGGGGGGTGATGTAACGGGGCGGCCCGTTACATGGAGTTGTCACTATAAAGAAAGTGACAATAAAGAATATTAAGTTGAATATTCTTTGAACAATATCACCGATAGTGGTGATATTGGTGAGGCGACCAAAGGGTCTGCTCATTGGTTGATATCTTGATGATATCAACCCACCAATCGCCGCAGGGCGCGCGCAATGAATGGTGACGAGACGTCACTATACACTTAGTAATATTAACATAATTAAGCCAGGTTAAACAGAGAGACAGTAACAAAAGACTTAATTATATTAATACAACAGTTTTACTTTTCCCTTATCTACGCTTCCTCGTTTGCCTTGTGTACGCTTGTCGGGGCACCTAAACCCTTGCGTTAAGTTCACGCAAGGGTGTGCTCGTTACATCGGATGAGTCCGGTGGTTGTACTGGCTGTACGAGGTTTGTCACTAGAGGAGACGGCTCTGTAGTTTGCCTGGCGATTCGTGTTGCATGACTATGGGCGTGCGTCTTATATCTTCGTGTCGTCTCGACGATTTCTGCGCTCGGCTACTGCCCGAAGTTGCCGCATGCCGATTACGTGAAAATTACTGGACACTGCCTGCGATGGATCCTTTCTCATTAAGACGTGTTGCTCAACTTTGTTGGGTTTGTAAGCAAGCAATAGAAATGCTGCACACGATAGTCCACCGTCGCACCCATACTTGTGCACATTCTGTCCACTCATCAGGATGATCGCGAAGGAGACGTTCCTGTACGACTTTTGACAGCGCTAGTGCCTGTCGGCTTGCACAATTTGCGAAAAGTTGTGTATGCGAGTGAGTTGCCATCGTTGCTCTGTTCAGTGACAGATGAGCTTTAGCCAACAAGACTGCGCGCACGGGCATGCCCAGAACATGAAAGTGAGTCAACGTTAGCTAGGTCCTCAGTTCGCTATGTTGCCCTGCTTTGAGCCCATTATGTCGATTCTACAGTTTTGCAAACTAACCTCATGTCTACACCCATCGTCACACACGAACTTGTCGTGTCGTCTCTGTCATATCGCGCACAAGTGTCTCGCTATTTCGATATCACGGACGCCGACACGAGGTATACGTTTAGGACTATACTGATGTATTCACCCGCTTTCGTATCAATTGCACTCGCGAATGTGCAATTAATGTTAGAATATACTCTTTCTGACAAGTCACGAAGGTGTTGCAGGTCAAGCACAAGACCTGGTACAGGTAAGCCCGACCTCACCTGATTTGTTTATGATGTGTCATAATGACAGATGGGACTGGAGAGACGGTCGTCATGTGACAGGACAACACATGGGACGAAGAGAGACGGACGTCATATGCAACTTGACATGGTCAAGTTGTAGTTTCTTTTTCTGGTCATACATATTGTAGTGTTTAAGAAGATGGTTTTTAACACTCAATACATTTCACTTTTTACTTCTACCCCTTTGCAACAAGTGCATCACTACATTCTTACAGGTTATGAGCCCAACGGAACGTGTTGGCGGCGCGGCTCGCGGAGCCACACCCGCTGTGGTGGTCGATGGTCAAAAGAAGACCATTGATCACCAGCTGAGAGAAAAGTCGGCAGAGCCCGCGGCCGCGGCACTGGACAAGATGCTCGTCATGCTCGTTGATTTGTCGGAGCGAATGTGCAGGATGGAATCCTCACAGTCCAAACAAGTCGAATGACAGCGGAAGGACTCTTCAGAGTCAAGCATCTTTGGTTCGGCCTTGGGAGCAGGGCAGGGTATTAACCTACAGGCTTTGGAGCGTACTCCTCCTCCCAAGCGATCACCGAATGTCTCGCCGGCCACTTACTTTGGTGCTCGACGACCAGTTTTTGCTGGGAATATATTCGATCCACCGGCTCAGGACCGTGGTGACTATGTGAGGAATGCGGAACCAGCACTTGGGGTGCAGGGCGCACCACCGGCACCGTACCCAGGTGCGGGTGCACCTGGTCCGATGTTTTTTTCATCAAGTTCAGGTACCCATGGGTGTGCCTGACGGTCGTCAGCGCAAGCTGGCGTTGCAACCATTTGACGGTAAGGAACTATACCATGGTCTTGGTAGTGGTTTCCTAGAGTGGGGCAAGGAGTTCGTACGCCAAGTTGGTTTCTCCGAGCGCGTGTGTTTTCGTCTGGCCTAAAAACATCAAGGTTGATGTGCTCGGGCAACACCTATCCGGGACGGCGCAGAAACATTACCGCCGGCAGGTGGAGACTTGGTGGTCTGAGAGTTCAACCTTGGACTTTGCAATGCAAAGGTTGCTCCAGACCTTAGCACCAAGATAACACCTTCCCAAAGTATGAATTTGTTTACGGCAGCTAAGTCGTCGCATCGAAATGGGACGGAACACTTCTTGTATCTCACTGCTGTGAGTGACGCCTGCGGAGGCGCGGGCAATCTAGTTTTGGACAACATTGTTCACTACGCAGACCCGACGATGCGCACGACGATGCTATCTCGTTTGGATTTGCACAGGGTGGACTACTTGCGACAAGCTGAAGAGCTGGCACAGTTCGCACGATCGACGGAGATAGACATCCGTGTCAAGCAGTTCGGTCGTGATGTGGTGAACGTTGTTGAGTCTACCAAGAACGTCACGAAGGTTGGGCCGGTCAAAAAAACGGCGCGAAAACCAAGGTCAAAGAAGGTGCTACCTTTGTAGAAACACAGGGCACCTCAAGGCATCCTGCACTAAGAGATCGAAGGGAAAACAACATGCAGATTTCGTCCTCACAGTCCAAGATGCGGACTACGACCAGACTCAAGCTGCTGCTAACTGGGTGCTGGACAGTGGATCAGGCCGTAATTTGGTTAATGACTTGAGCCTACTGGAAGGTGTGGTTGATTGCAATAACGAATGTTTCACCGCGGCTTCTGATTGAGGACCTCTTCGGATCACGAACCAAGGTAGTGCAATGATTCAGGTCAAAGCACTTGGGTTGACTAAGATCATCCGACTTCTCGATGCCCAATATGCTTCCAATTTGGGGCGTAACATCATTTCCTTCGGCAAGTTGGAAAAGAAGGGATGTGTGCTTGAATATCGTGAAGAGAGGCGTGTTTTGGTCTCTCATCCTGGTGGAGCACCCATCATGGATGTCGATCGCATTAACGATGTGTTGATTGTGAAGGTTTACGATGACATTTCGCCAAACAATTTCTGTGTTTCTGGCTCACCACTGTAGGCGGTCATGGCGATCGTGAATGGTGATGAACATGGAAATTAGATAAACGTTCAACATGGAAGCTTGCTACAGTTCCATCGGCGTTTGGATCACCTCTGTTACGACACTATCATCAAGATGGCCCGTGACCCCGCTTCAGGTATCAAACTAACCGACACTAAGCGTGTTAACTGTTTGGCCTGCGCGCAAGGCAAGCAGACAAAGAACCGACAATCTCGCAAGTACAGTGGGGCGAATTCGCCAATCAACGTGATAGAAGGAGTCATCTGTTCTGATCTCAAAGGTCCCATGACTCCTCGCGATCGGCTCGGGAACAGGTACCTAATCAACTTTGTTGATCATCGGCCTAACTACTGCCGGGTATTCTTGGCGAAAACTAAGGATGTCGCAGCGATATATTTCAAGCATTTCCTGTCGTTTTTTGAGCGACGCTTCAATTGCCGGATCCACGTTTTGCGCACGGACGGCGGGGGCGAGTACAAAACTCTGGATGTATTCTGCAAAGACACTGGTGTCGCTCGCCAGATTAGCGAGCGTAATAACCAGGCCAGCAATGGCAAAGCCTAAAGGATGCATCGCACGATTATGAACATGGTGCGAAGCATGTTGTTTGCGAGCGGACTACCTTTGAAGTTTTGGGGCGATGCAGCTGGGTATGCAACTTACATACTCAACCGAAGTCCGACTAAAGCGAACGACGGTGTAGTCTCACCGATCGAGGTTCTCACCATGAAGAAACCCGATCTCAGTGACATCGCAGTATTTGGTTCGACGTGCACAGTTCACTTGCACACGAACAACAAATCGTTGGGTGTATGTGGAAAGGCGGCAATCATCATCGGAAAGAACGATGAGACGAAGGGATATTGCGTCTACTTGCCAAAGGATCAAGTCGTCGTGGTCACGCAACATGTACAAAACATTGAGACTCTGGCCAACATACAAGACTGAAGCCCAATAGAAGATCCCGATAATGCTGAAGGACAGGAGAAGTCTCAAGATTATCACGACGAACTTTCAGCAAAGACATGTTCGACCAGATGGACACGTGACCGACATGTGACAAGGTCCGTCAGCAAGAACCTGGGTGAACCGAATGGTGATGATGAAAGCAAGGGCACAAAAGTTCAAGACAATGTCGACATCGTGAGCGAGCCAGACCCAAGGAACTATGGTGAGGCTGTGCGGAGTCCGTCAAAGGACAAGTGGCAAGTGGCGATGATCGAAGAACTGACTGCATTGGAGTCAAATGGAGTGTGGACAGTGGTGGTACCACCCGAAAAGTCGCACGTCCTGCACAACAAGTGGGTGTTCAAGACGAAAACCGACGCCGATGGAAAAGTGGAGCGGTACAAGGCTAGGCTGGTGGTTTGTGGAAACGAGCAACTATTTGGAATCGACTACACACTGACTTTCGCTGCTGTCATGGAACTTGGCACCGTCAAGGTCATGTTGGTGCTGTCACGTCGATGGAACGTACCAGTGCGTCACGGTGACGTTCCCAACGCCTATCTCAAGGCAGAAAAAGAAAAGGACCTCGACATTTACATGAAAGTGCCAAGCGGGATGCAAGTGAGCAAAGATATTTTGGATTAACACGGAGTCAAGCACCCGAAACACCTTGCCTTGCTTTTGAGGAAATCTTTATACAGTTTAAAGCGAGATGGACGACTGTGGAGTCTATTGTTGCACTCGAACTTGGTTGAGCTCGGATTCAGCCAATGCACAACGGACATGTGCCGATACATCAAGAAGATCGACGAGGCCATCACGATTGTTGGGCTTTACGTCGACGACCTTTTGGTCACAGGAACTTCGAGCGAAGCCGTGGAACATTTTTTAAGAGCATGGTGTCCCTCGAGATCAAGGACCTCGGAGTCGTCAACAAATTCCTGGGTTTAAGGATTATACTGGATGACAAGTGCGGATACATGCTGGATCAAGAGGTGATGATAGACGTGCTGCTGAAGGACCATGACCTGGAGTCGGCGAATAGTGTGCGAGCCCCTATCAACGACGACTGCAATGAAGTGGACCCTGAATCTACGGATATATTGGCTAAGGCAGTCGAAGTCGGACATGCGAGTGTCAAGGCATTCCAGTCACTCTTCGGGAGTCTGCTTTGGATTGCGCGCTGCACACGACCGGACATCATCTTTGCGGTACATCGCGCGACACGGCAGACACACAAACCAAGTGTGAAGGACTGGAAGATGACCAAGCGCATTGCAAGGTATTTGAAGGGAACGAAGACATTGAAGTTGTTCATTAGCAGTTCAAGCAAACAAATGGACCCGATCAAGATCGAGTGCTGGAGCGACGCGGATTTTGCAGCCGACAAATCGGACCGAAAATCGGTCTCAGGATCTGTGTTGGCGATCGATGGAGCAGTGGTTTCATGGGCTTGCAAGAACCAGACTGATGTTGCTTTAATAACCATGGAAGCTGAGTTCCTTGCGGCATCGCATGCAGGACGCGAGCTACTGGGACTGAGGGATCTATTCGGTGAGCTGGGCATGAAGGCCATCGAACCCATGCCAATGTGGATGTACAACCAAGCCGCGATTAAACAATTGTACTGCGAGAAGAGTACTTCAAGCGCAAAGCATGTTGACATTCGTTTCAAGTTCATCTACCACTACGCTCAAGCCAAGATAATTAAGCCAAGTTATGTCAAGTCTGAAAACATGATTGCTGACCTATTGACGAAGGCACTGCCAGCGCCCCGAATTGTGTACTTGCGCGGGATGTTCAAGCTGAATACCATTCAGGATGACGTCGAGGAGGAGTGTTAGAATATACTCTTTCTGACAAGTCAAGAAGGTGTTGCAGGTCAAGTACAAGACCTGGTACAGGTAAGCCCGACCTCACCTGATTGGTTTATAATGTGTCATAATGACAGATGGGACTGGAGAGACGGTCTTCATGTGACAGGACAACACATGAGACGAAGAGAGACGGACGTCATATGCAACTTGACATGGTCAAGTTGTAGTTTCTTTTTCTGGTCATACATATCGTAGTGTTTAAGAAGATGGTTTTTAACACACAATACATTTCACTTTTTACTTCTAACCCTTTGCAACAAGTGCATCACTACATTCTTACAATTAATACGAGGGTTCGACGATGCTGTTTGGGTATGTTTGCGCCAAACTGTTATCCATCCTTCTGCGGTGTAAGCTATCGTCTTTTCCGCGTCGGTGGTATAGCTAACTTCTAAAAATCACGATGGGCACCCGGACAAAAGTAGGGCTAGATACGACATTTAAGTACAGCATCATGTTTGTTGACTGTTCACTGGCAACGAATATTATTTTTACGAGGGATCAGAGCTTTAACCGACAGTCTGACTTCGGCCATATGTCCTTGAGAAAAGCCTTCGCTCTACGTGCTTACTAAGTTATGTATCACTTGATGCTGCCTTGACAGCCGTTGTCAAGAGAGGCCAAGCGAATTAGGGGGGTGAATACAGACAAAGCGTGCTAGCCGTTTGTAACGTTAGGAAGGGCAAATATTTGTCCGAGAGAAGTCTATGTGTATCTCGAAATCAACATCGAATTGATTTATTGATCAACGAAAAGCCAAATAATCATGATCAACATCCTGCACAATTTCACCAGCTTTAATGAGATTGGACGCGTCGCGGCTTATCTCAAGTCTAAGACCTTTACCGAATTCGAGTTCAAAGATCTCGATACGTATATCCATCCCCATGTCACGCACATCTAGTTCATGGAAATTATTTCCAGATGGCAGGATGTCCTCCCTTCCTACAAGACGTGGCGCGGCTCCTCTAATGTGAAGCACCCATCATTTATTTAAACACTCCGATGTCGACCTCCGGCTACAGAGCCGTCAACGTGAGAATTAAGGGCATATCGCGACTCGGTGTGGGTAAACTGACGACTGATTAACTGGATCAGGGGATAGAGGTCATGTAAACAGATCCACAAACAATCAAGGACTTGGCCAAGCCATTCAGAAGTGTCGAGGAAATGCGCTATGTGGCAAAATAGCATCTGACAGTTTGGCAAAAAGACGAGGATGCATCGCAAGTAGCCGTCGTATAAACCAAGCAGCTGTTGTTGATACAAACGTACCGTGGCCCACCTTTCGGAACACGAGCGGATGAGTTCAATTTATACCGCATCTGGAAAGAGCGAAAATTACTCTGATCCTGCACAAAAGCCGAACATCGAGCAAACATGTAACACGAGTTCGCTTCGCGGATCGCGAACTCCCGTGTCGGTTCCCAACAGCACAATGGGAGCACAGTGTATGTATACGAGAAAATTATCAACAATCCAAATGGACGATGTCAAACATGCAAAGCCATCGGAGCCGACGGGCACATAACCGCTTATTGATAGAATTATTAGTATATTCGGGCTCTACCTCGCCTGAAGCATGTCGAACACGCCAGAAAGAAGCAGGTTCTCTCCAGAGGAAAAGCGCCGGTCGAGTCCGGCCCGGCGATGTTGACTCTGAACAGAGTCAGGAGCGAGATACGTATCAGAAACTTCTGGGGATTCTAGATACTGGTGCTCAGCATAACGTTTTGATGGAATCACGGCATTATGAACTGATGCACGAGATGCGGGGACTACAAAGACTACTGGGATTGCGCGAGGCAATCACACCTGCGACTGAAAATTTATGACAATGGTATCAGTGCAAGCCGTTGACGACGCAGCTCTAGATGGGACGAACGACGCGTTAGAGCGCCCTACGGCTAGAATTAAACGTGGTATCCTGTATCAGGGCTGTTGCGAGAGAAAAGGTTTGAGGTGTAATCAGGTACGCGTACCATCCACTATATTCGGCTTTTTTAGCCACTCTCCGGCGATGTGTAATCGTCCCGCTCCTGCGCGGGTATCGATACACGTACCTCATGGGTCGGTGCCAGTGCTTTTCCACTCGGCCACTGGGTTCGGTTGCTCAGGGGTGTTGAATATGGGATAGAATGACGCGCACAATATTTGAGTCTCTGCTTTGCAGAACGTAGGGCGGGGCTGATTAACGACGCCCCGTAGAGAATTGATGGATCAATATCGGTGATTCCTAACGGAACTTTCTGCGAATTCTTTGGATCGCAATACCGTCATTGGTAGGGCTCCTACCCGGAGGGGAACCCCCCAGGGGTGGGGTTTGGGGGGTACGTCAACCCCCCGGGGGGTCGCTGGGGGGTTTACATATGTTTTTTTAGATACATATATGTATATATTGCATAAAATTTCCAACAGATCTTATACCCTCTCTACAAAACAACCCTCGGCAACTTCTTGTACCAGTCCTACATATACATCAGCATCTCAATGCTTTACCCGTTCAGAGATGCCCTTTTATCCCTGCGAATCAAACCACGTATCATGAAAGCACGCTCGGAAGAGACACAGATAGCAGAAATTGCCAGAAGGGCCCTCGCCATCTTGCCCAAACTAGGAAAATCCACCTGTCGACGGTGCCAATATCCCAAAGACTTCACATCCCTATCGGCCAGGTCTTCCCCCAAATACTTCACAATTTCCCCGTCCACGTTGGTTATCTTCTGCCGCTTTGCATAAATGAAATCTTCAAAATCGTCGACCTCTTCGCCTGCTTCTCCAGTAGCCATGGGATACGGCTGCATGAGTACTGTAGCGGCTTGAAGTAATAGCAAAGCTCTCACGAATCTTGCGAGTATGGATGTCATACTGAGCGAAATGTCCTGCATGCTTGCTGAACAAAAAACATCTTGATGTGTGGATCGAGAATGACGGCGTGCAGGTAAACAGGTTTCTTGAGAGCCGCCTTGAGATACTTTTCAATCTTTTAAATAGTGTCTCTAGCTGGTTATAGAAGCTCCTCCGAGTCGTAGGTCTATTCCACCTGCAAGATTCAAATATGCATGAACATGAAAATTGATATATCGCATTCTCTACTTCAAAATCATAGCTTCGCACGAGGCGACATAAACACTAGTGACACTTGCACAATCGATTCAAATGATGTGCGTTACATTACTCTTGGACAATTACACAAGGAAGACAGAGCTGTTATTGCATTGCACCCCAAAAAAAACCATGGGGCCCGGGGGATGGGTATCCCTTTGAGGGGGGGGGGTCTGGGGGGGTGCTTTAACCCCCCCCCAAAACAAAACCCGGGTAGGAGCCCTATTCAGTGGTGTAACAGAATGGAGAGAAAGAAAAACTTAGGGATGACAGCATTAATATATTTTCTTTTGATTTTATCTATTTAATTTTATCGGGTTTTTTTAAAAGTTAGCGGAACAAACGTCCAAATTATGTCAATAGTAGCACCAATGATTACATGAGCTACGTGAAACCCTGTTGAACCAACTAAACAAGAGCTTGTACTCGTGTAAATTACATTTGTTTTAAATTTGTTCTTCAGCGCGACATTTATGTTCTCCACGTGCAGATGGGGTTCTGGACGATCTTAGCGAACGCATACACTTTCCTACGGTCATTACGAAGAATAGCATGGCCGTGGTACAGCGAGAGAATTTTACCTCTACATCTCAGCCTGTACCGACGGAATCTAGGCTGCCGAATTAGATCTTACGCAGCAGCATCCACTCATGTAATGGTACATTGATCGACATTGCTCAGCACTGCTCCCATCCTACTTTGGAGTTAAGTTACTAGATTTAGCCGAGGCAACGATGGATCACCTGCAGCCCTCGGGCTCATACCCGGTGAGCTCATTGAAGCCTATCAAGACCTTGTTTAGCCTGGACGACGCGCACTCGGCGACATATGTCAATCAACATTCTTGTACCGCGACTAAGACCATGGGAAAAAAGAAATAGGGCAGCTGTTGAACAGCCCGATAGTCGTGATTCTTACCATCATGTTTTGCATTTGCGTACATATTATGCTGAAACCTCTATATCCTCGACAAAGGCGCACAAGCGTGAACGTACCTCTAGTATCGCTGGGAATCAAATTAAAGTTTCGTGCCTTGAAAGAAACACATTGCGGCTCTTCTTAACGAATAACATAGTAGCAGCGATATTTTTAACGGCACTTGTCTCTCCTTGGATGATCGTATTGGCCTGGTGACTGACCGGCAGTATGACAGGATATCAGTCCTAAATGGTCAGCGGCGACTGCCACATCTCGCCCAGCAGCTCACAGAGCTTTAGAATTTTGTATTCGACCAGCACGTCACAATCCTAATAATCTCCTGTATCATTTTCGCCGAGTTCAGTTCCAGCGAAGCTGCTTCACAGTATCAACGCTCAAGTCCTCGCTCTCTGGGACGCACATTGGTGCAAGAAGTGTCTCATTTAAGACCTGACATGCTATCGTAGAAAGGTGACCTCGCCCTTCTTCAAAGAATGGTTGGATCAATGAATTCAAGCACTCCGCAATATCCCGTCTACATCATCTAATTTAAAGCGCTGATGATTGAAACTGGATGCGATCGATAAAACATGCGGCTGATAAAATATTAAAACTCTGTGACTCTCGGCGAAATGTTCAATTCAGCCAGCACCTGGTGTGCGCCATTCTATATGACCATTAAATAAGCGGCTCTCACGGATCATTATGGATCAAATTCTTCACCCTCTGGAAAAGTTCGAAGGACCTTGCATCTTCTCCGTGGTAATGTACCTATTATCTAGATTGCTATCCAAATGTTGATCAGCAGATCGACAAGCGGATGTTTAAATTTTCGTTTTCTCTACTATAACTCAGCGGGAAAGCAGAATCTTCTACTCTTCTAACAGTATCTACAAGCAGCTGCCAGCAGATCCAAACGAGCTCAATCCCTATAAGCCAGATTATTCGAGCATCGGGACGCATGTTACACGGAGCTATTTGTCAGGAATGAGGCAAAGAATGTTTGAAATCATATCATCAGGTTTTCCCTACCCTCTGGCAGCCTCAAAATGTCGGCCTCAATCAATCGCTAATTCTTCAGACCTTTTTACTGACACGATAAACCATGGATTCGAGACTTAAAAAGATATCCGCTTTCGCGCTCCAAATTTGACAGGATCCTGTCTTGTCGAAGTCGTGGCCCCCGTATTTGCCGCACGGGACCATACAAAACTATTTACTATTCCGGCTCGCAGCGAGGATTGCCCACTTCATCTTCTCCCAAAATTACGCGGGCAATTTACCACGATCCTGCTCGCTCACCTATCAAAACATTTATAATCGTAATGGAATTTACTCAAGCCAAAACTTGCCTTACGACATCCGCCGCCCTTTCGGTACAATCTTCAGTGGGCGCTTGTCACCAAGGGTTGTATTATTAAAACTAAGATAGACTATTATCCACCCAAGTCATCCGCAACTAGGCTTCTTTTAGGTGCTAATAGACTTCATCGGTACCTGCACGGTGCTCAAATGGAATGACAATGCTCTTTACAGTGCAGGAGTTTATTTACCCGAGCAACAAACTAAGTACGCTAGGAATGATATTTGCTTGCCCACCCACTCTTTCATCGATCTCTATGGAGTGTGCCCGAGTTAATGGATAACGAAACAATTTGTAAGGCGCATATATTTTAATCGTTTGCGCTCCACATATGGCAGCTTTGACCAGCATTACAGGCTCGACCAGTTCGCTTCGATTTGCAATGTACGACCGACTATCAACAATCTGCTGCAGCCTATCCAATTTCTTCACGAGTGTAGAATCAAAGTAATGGAATTGCCGAGTGTGGACTTGCTATCAAATTGCAACAAAGTAACTCACCCTTTATCATACTGACCGGGCCAACGACAATCGTTTCAATATTTTATAGCAATGCTAGGGTCGCCAAGAGAACTTCGCTCAAATCTTTTGGACTTATGAGACTGCTTAAGCGTTTTGGCGGCAGCTGAACCGACAATGGAATGGCAAGAGTGCAGAAGACCTAACAGTATTAAAGAACCTGCGCTATTTTGCAAACCGATAAGCTCCTCTGACCTCTACATTACTCTTTGATCGACTACAAGAACGATTTCAAGATGACTTCAAGCTCGCCGAAATTTTATATATAACGGATCTGACATTCGTCAAGCTCTCTCTGTCAAGTAAAATAATGGGTCAAGCGAAACGCTGCGATGTTTTGAAGCGAAGTAAATCTCTAGCGACGAGTGCAGCAATTTAGTGGAAGGCCGATCTTCGCCAGTTAAAGGGCTCTAAGCTCGCAAACATCGCTCAGCGGCAACTGCGGTCCGAGGAGCCCTACTCCCTGTTTGTCTTTTAGTTTATTGTAAGGTCCACAAGGACACCCGCCATCCGCGGTTGTCGTCCACGATAAGTTGCCTCGACCAGCGCTTACATACGGTATCGGGAACTTACAGACATCTTGCACTTTTTTTAATGTAGATAGGCGATTGTAAAACTCATTCTCCTGTATGATCATGCTATTCATGCATGTCATCATGCTCCTCGTGTAGCTTGAGCCGCGTAACCCTCTCTTCTGTCATGTTGACCCACTTCAAATATCCCGTTACCCCGTTCCGTATCGAAGTCCCGGGTCTCGATCCTTATTCGCAGATTTTGTGAGCCTATCTTGCTTGATTGACCTCAAATATTATACGAAAATTATGGACAGCTTGATGGACACCTCAGTGAACAACAGTTGTTAAAAGTAAGACATAAGCCTATAAATCCACCGCAATCACACTATCTGCTCGATTTACAAAGTGATTCGTCTCACTTCGGGCTTATCCGGGGTGTGCATCAATCGCTTCCTCCATGATTGACACGGCCGACTACTCCACAAACTTTACCGATTGCGAACTAAAAATTTCGGCTAATTTAAAACCGCACCACGCGTTTTCTACCATCACTCGATCGCAGCAATGGCACTTTTTTACAGACTCGTCGCTGCCATCTCATTTGGTTCATGTGGCTGAAGTCTCTCGATAATCGCCAGTGCGAACAGATTAAATTTAGGAGTTCCGGCAACCGACCAGTCAATCACTTATATCGACAGATCAAAGTACCGATCCTGACTCTCGCCCCCGTAGACCTAGGCTTTCTACATAAATACATTATAATATCCAGAGACATGATCGGCCTGGTGCGGATCCTGGCAGATCACGTCCGACCTTTTCTTGAGTTCATAAAGGTGTATCCTTGTGTGACGCGCGCCTTTTATAATTTCATCGCCTGTAGTGTCTCTAAAACGAATCCAACTGGCAAACGTAATTATTTGGAAGGTCATACCTCATGCTACCTATTATTTGCTTATGAGCGCGTTTCAGACGCATTATAGCCCGCCGATGTGGTCTTACACAATTAATAATCGATTGCAGACCGGTCATATTCGTTGCTGCGGTCTATACCGCTACTGCACATTTACCTATGCACAGAACGTTCTTAAATGACCTTAATGTCAGACTCACTATTCTGGCACTACTAAGAAGACTTCAGTAGCGTACACATAATATGTGGATGCGAATTATCATTACGAAGTGTGATCGCTATGGATCGCTACGACCATCCACTATGTGATCAGGCTGCTCGAAACAATAGCTTGTGTATCTAGTACGATTTTTGCGGGCTATCTCCTCAATATGCTTTGTTTGGTGAGTGGGTTACATTAAGTGTTGCGTCACCGATCTGATGCCTCTACAATGATATTCTTGGGTTTTGATTTGAGACAAGTGAACGTTCGTATCAATTGCAAAAAGCCATTTAAAAAAGGAAAATGATTGCAATTAGACCTGTCCGTTCACTCGTTCCGCCCGAAACCGGTGCACAGTGCCCCGCCATTCATGTATTTGACTGCTGTCAACTTGTTTGGGTCCCTCGTTCTCGCGTGTGATTGGACGTCCTTCTTCCCTCGCGCGTGCGCTTGGCCATTATCTCCTTCTTCTCCTCTCTCGCTCACAACCGTATCTTTTTATATGATTCCCATGCGTATTTTTTTTCAGATTTCATTCGTCCCCCAATCCTCGTTCTGGAACATCAATTGTCAATGTGTCGCCTGGGATAGATAATTTTACAAACTGTTTTAAGAGGATGCAAGAAAGCGGTCATCATTCTCTTTTAAGGAAAGCTTATCTCACTCCAAAAATTTATAAGTAAAAAAATAAATTAATATAAGCGTGATCTGCAGAACGAAGATCGAGGCGGTAAGAAGCGATCGATTTCGATAGGTATGAAGTAAGGAATCCTGACGACTTCTCCTACTCCATTTAGAGACAATCTTCTGGAACATACCGAAAATAGTATTCTCTCCGACCATTCTTTGCATTTATATCGTCCTGTCATGGCGTTTAAGTACCCTTTTGGTGTATAAAACGTCCTCGTCGTCTATGTCTATCTCTGCGGGTACTACAGGCCTAGTTTTTTGCTCTTCCTTTAACGCAATCATGCATGAGTAGCAAACGTCTGGCAACTTGACATCATCAATTTTACCGAAAGTAGAGATATTTGATCTCTTTGAAAGCATTTATCATCGATGGGAGAGGTACGAACACCTTGTCGGTAAAGCATGTGATGGTAACAAAATAAGATCTTGTCTCTTGAGAAAATATCAAAGGCTTTTGTAACGCGATGCTTAGTAAAGTAAATATTGCTACGTTAGTATCGAAAATACCCTATCTTTCTACGGCCTCACAGCCCGCTTCAGCCGAGTTAAAATTTTATGAAACTTTTATTAAAAGTGTGCATGGATATAAACATAGATAACATGTTCTAACAAGGTTGGTGACTTATACGAACCCAGATATTCAATTGGCACTTGTCGCTGTGATGATAGTTTTTAGATGAGTATGAACATACCTTAGCGAAATACATCCGGAAGGAAGATTGTAAACGCATGCTGCTAGTATAAATTTACTTCCAGGTAGACGGCAATTTCATAATTACTATATACGCAATGAACCACGAATTGGTAATGGATGGGGTCTGATTATAGCCGATGCCATAGCAGCTGCAAGAATGATGAGCTACGATATTACTATTCTGTCCGTCGACGCGCTTTTTTTCGATGCATATGTACTTTTTCTGCCATCTTAATCATTCACTGTTGACACCTACATGGGATATCACGGTTTCAAACGCTGCCTGAGGCGCACCATCACCTATATACTATATTCTTTTACTGAAGAGGCTACGCGTCACTTACGCACGGTGACCACGTACATATATGATCGATCGTAGTTCAATGTTTCGATAAGTAAATTTTGACTTCATCCAGCAGACTTTGAGCATTGAACATTAATCTACCTCTATATCATTCTGTTTGGTATTTTGATCAATTAATATATTCGCACAGCCCGATGTCGTGAATATACAAAATTTACGCTGGTTATCTTCCGTGTCTAGCCCGCTGAGATCCAATCGTATTTGGTTCTACACATCATATGCGTGGGCCAGTATCTATAAACCTGATATGGATAATGATTCTTGATGCTGACACAAACTGCTCACTCCTACGACGCTATTCTCTTTCCTTTTTCATACAGAAGCTTTTGTGAAGCCTTCTCCATATCTTTACAACTCAAAGTATCACCGAATTTCAATCATCTTTTGCTGAATGTTCCATCTATACCTTCACGTCGTGTATCTCAACGATCCGTTATAAGATGACGTATTCGCTTACATCCCGACCACATTCAGATAGTATAATATTTACAAGAATAG
This sequence comes from Hyaloperonospora brassicae, assembly GCA_947650285.1. Taxonomy (NCBI): domain Eukaryota; phylum Oomycota; class Peronosporomycetes; order Peronosporales; family Peronosporaceae; genus Hyaloperonospora; species Hyaloperonospora brassicae. The sequence continues at coordinate 191,862 of CANTFL010001264.1, read as the reverse complement.
TATATATATATTCACATCCAGTCATAGTAGCATGGTCGAATTACTGATACGCGACGTCAATTATGCTCAATCAAAGAATGTCGGAAAAGTGGTTTATTATCGCGCATATCAAACGCGTACAGCTGAGTAAATGGTTTCGAGCTAAGTTACTGAATTTGATTTTGCATATGTTCGTCACTATCTCTTTTTGCAAACACACTAAATTACGCAAGTACTGACTCACGGGTACGCTGCATGGTCGATACAATACCATAATACGTCATCGCAGTGACCACGAGCAATCTCCTCGATTATCATAGCCCATTATTGGTTAGGGTCTTACCTTAAAGATCGAATGAGATACGATCAAATAAGTATGTGTAATTTAAAAGATGCGCATTTCTGGATATACATCTGGATATATGATCGCCAGTCTTATAGATCGGATGGCCTATCTGTCTGACTTTGTAATCGTTCGTGATATTGTTCACCTCATTAAAATTGATATTTACTATCTCGAAACGATTAGTGTCGTGTACTTGGCAATTTGAAAGGCTGCTAAGGAGGAATTGATCTTACGCGGCGGTAATTGGTCACGCGATAGTTCGACGCCAGTAGGTCGTAGTGGCATCTGCACGATACTAATCGATCCTCTATATCGGCTTCTGAATTTGCCAACAAAGACGAATATTATTAAGTTTTCTCGATGTACCAAGCGACAATGCTAATATACATATTGCAACCACTTGTTTCGCTTTAACTTCGGCGATCTTATAAGGAGGTGAAGAAATAAAATGTCATCAAATGCGATTATTGCCTCAGAGTATAAGCTTTGGATCAACGACAATCACCAAATGTCCATGGAACAAATCATCTCGTAGCACAGTACGTGATTGAGGCTCTCTCACATTATGTCTAAGAAGCTGCAAGTACAGTAATTCGTCCCTCAGCAATCCCACCAGATCAAGTCACAAGCGTTGAAATGCAATTATATGGCTGAGTTGCTAATATATGCATATTTGCTGCGATATTTGCTGTAACGGCAATGAAAACTTACGTATTTTTGGTACTATATGGGGTTGTATCTATAGCGGTGATTGACAAAAACGAAAAGTGAATGTATCCCTATGTTCCTGGTTGTCATGTTTTGCGCCTTGAGCCTCTTAGTTTACAAATTACACGATAGTGGTCGCCATATCACGCATTACGAATTGTTACGTAGCGCATTATTGTGTGTCACATCTCGCATTACCTATCTTAAGGTCGTGCATTTGTAATTGCCAGCTGGTCGAGGCTCTTACTTGACATCAAGCACACGCTCTTATAATATTGATCTTCATTCGCTACAGCCCACTCAAAATATGCTAGACATGCTTAATCGCTTCGTGTGGAGAACTAAGAATGCAATTATCTCTTGTTTCGACATGTTGCTGGACAAAGGGAAATATGTAACATAAAAGGGTGTACATCTAGCATATCACGCCTGAAATTAAATACACTATATTGGTTGATCGAACTTAAGTAAAGTGCATGGATTTTATTTTTTGACTACTTGCTGTGTCATCTTTATGTCGTTTTGTATGTAAACACCTTTACGAAAGCTAATGAACTGGGTATTGATTGTCATTCATTTTGCGTTTATGACGGTCCCTCTTCCGCTGACGTCTTATTCCATTTTCTCTCTTTGAACCGCACAGATACTTCTACCGATTCACATAATCTATCAAGTCGCCATAACCCATTACTCGCGCAGCTTCTCATTGTGATCGCTAACGTGTTGATGCGATCCCAACTACTAATTATACTGTATAGTCGTCCGGACACCTACCCGCCGGCGCCCAGACAACCAAATAATGATACAAGAGCTCAGAATTGTTGCACATATGTTTCTTTGCCACCGTCTTTTTTGTCTGAAGGGCGGATTGACTCTTAACACTGCCAATAGTGTGCTATTGGTCGTCGGTGTGGATAGCAGATGCGATCGGTCATGATTCACTATAGAGAGGCCTCCCTGGAACCATCAGCACCCTTTTCTCTCCATATTGCTACTTCATCACACGCTACCACCGAGTCTTTACGCGCGTGTGCTGGGCATTGGGCGCAAGATTGGCTGACCTAAAGACGAGAAACCCTCTGCTGAAGCACACTTGCTCGGCACTTAATTGACACGGCTCAAACGACGAATTTGACGAGAGAGACATCTTTTACTGACAGCAAGTATCACCGACACCAGGCTCGCTTAAGGACTCGGCGCTACCGGTCGAAAGCCTACAAGAAGTGCCTCTCAAGGCTCGATGGTAGGCATTATCCGACCTACATAAGTAATTGCCATATCGTTGTCTTGAGCTCGTTACATTCTACTCCACATGATCGATCTCTTCTTCTACTTCGTGGAAGCCAATTTTGTAGCTCGTCACTGTTCGCTCTCTTCTATGCATACATCCCAATGATAGACAGTCGATCTTTAGCAATGTTGACGACACAACACGCGCTCGACGTGCGAGCTCAAAACGTCTTAGCCATCAAAGGAATCGCCCTAGACGGTGTAGGTCTTGACGAACCTTTCTCACAATCCAGTGTGGTATTCGTACTTCGACGTTGTGATTTTTCTACACTACATCAACCCATGATGCGGGAGACTTTTGGTCTAGCTTTTGTCACACTGTCCAGAGTTTAATACATTGGCCACTTGGCAGTCGTCGCATGCCCTTATGAAGGTGGAAAAGCAAATGCTGACTGGGCTGACTGTGGTGGTCAGGCATATCCTCACTGCGGTCAAACGCAAAGCAACAGCTCTGTGCATGTTTCTTGTTCTCCGTCATCCTTCAGTGCTTACTCCGGTCACGTTTTGACTTCAACTCAGTACTACAACCTGAATCAGCGGTACCCAAAGAATGAGCTCTAGAGCTTTTTTGTTTCATCCCATGGTCCAGTGCCACGAGTGCGAGGACTCATGCACCGCTTTCTCTTGTCACCCCAATCGTACTTTTGTTTGTGCTCTTGAATGATTGTACCGATATCCGCACAAAAAGCAGATAAAAAAGGCTGCGTACCTAACGCGCCAAGACGAATATTGTAAAGCACCGAAAAAAGCGCTTTCGAGGCCCGTGTGATTTTACTATTGACGAGGTTCTTGACTGGCCGCTACCGTTCTCGCGCTCGTCCCCTGACCGTCGCGCGTGCAGCCGCAGTGCATCACTGGCTCGTTCTCCGCTTCGATCTACGCTCCAGACGGGAAGCTGTGGACCTGAGGATAGCGCTGTAGTTGTGCGCGGAAGCCACAGCGAGACATGATGCGAGCCGCGTCGTCACCGTTGGAACCTCTGAACAAGAATATTTTGCTGGTAAGGAATAAACAATACGCGAAAGTGGTCTTTTTTGTCGTTATACATTGCGGTCTGACGTTTGTTTGGCTCTTTTGATTCGATGGCGTGATTGGGTACGTAGGCAGGAGAAGTGATTGCCGAGAAGTGGAAGATTGGGGAAAAGATCGGCGAGGTAAGAGCGCGTGTGTGTGGTTGTTTCTGCCCTGTCTTTGCTCTACTGTTTTCTTGCTGACGTTCGGTGGTTTTTGGTGCTGTAGGGTACATTCAGTCAAATCTACTCGGCGTACTCGATTGGGAGTCGGGACAAAGTTGCAGTGAAGGTCGAAGCGCCGAGTGCGCTCAAGCCAGTGCTGGAGTGGGAGAGTTTGATCCTCAAGAGCCTCCAGGACTGTCCTTATGTGTGTCGATACTTTTACCACGGCAAGCATGGAGACAGCACGGTCTTGGTGATGGAGCTCCTTGGGGACAGCATGTCAATGCTGAGAATGTCGCCAGATTCGATCCATGGTGTTCCACTGGCCAAGTCAGTGTCAGTGGGACTCGAGATGCTGGATTGTATTGAAGCCTTTCATCGACACGGATACGTGCACCGCGATATCAAAGCGTCGAACTTTGCGCTTAGCGCTGCTGATCGTCATTTGCTGAAACAGCAGCGATACTACATTATTGACTTTGGCTTGTCGAGGCAGCATATTGGAGAAGATCGGCAAGTATTGCCGGCGCGTCCCGTCGCTGAGTTCCGTGGCACTTCCATGTATGCATCGTTGAGCTCCCACCGTCGACAAGAGCTGGGACCAAAAGACGATTTGTGGTCGTGGTTTTATCTCGTTATGGACTTTTTGCGCGGCGAGTTGCCGTGGGCTACGGACGCGCAGCAAAAGAATCGCCAGACTGTGTTGAGTTTGAAGGAGCACTACACCGAGCTGAACCCACGCTTGTTGGTGGAAGGTCTTCCAGGTGCCACGCAATTGCTGGAGATGATGGTTTATTTGCAGTCGCTCAAGTACGAAGACCTTCCCGATTATGCCAGAATTCGCAAGCAACTCCAAGCAGTCAAGGATAGTTCTCTGGTGTTGGACAATAGTGACAGCGGCGAGGAAGCTAATGCCAACAAGAAGGATAATCACATGCTGGTTTCTGCATCGGAGATCGATTGGGACGCTTTTGAGTCCGAGCGCGAGCGCGCGTTGACTTGGACCAGAAAGGCAGATGAGCTGAAGAACGGTGATGGAGCGCCGCACACGCTGCTAGCGATTGCGAAGCGATACAAGACGTTCTTTGACAGCGACGGACTATCGTTTGACGAACAAGTGCGGGTGCAGAGTGCAGTCTATCACATTGAGAAGAAGTTGCGCACACGTTCAAACTTTCTTGCTCCTCCACCCATTCAGAGCTTCGTCAAGCGCCGTCAATCCGAACAAAAGATGCGGTCCGATGCGTTGCGAAAGCGTCGTGAAAAAGATCTTGTGGTGCGTCAAGCTTTGGAGATCAAGAATGACGAACGAACTGGTTTGGCCACTTCAACCCAGGGCTCTCGCAAGGAGTGGCCGGGTGGCGCTAGTGGAGAAGGAAGTGCGGAGATGCAGAATGGGAAAAGGCCTGATTGGGTCCCACCAGTGAAACCGAAAAGCTTCACGGAAGTTTCAGACAGTAAAGATGTGCGAACCAGGCGATGTGGTACTTTTGTGGAAGCTGCCGTATCTGCTCCGAACCCTCGTGGTTCACCCCTCGATGAACGGCAGCATATGGATACAAGGCCAATACCGCGACATCAGCCACCACACACGATGCCTCTGACATCACCGACATCTCGGTGGGATCGCACCCCGAATCACGGTGGAGCAGTACCTGCACCCGTGCCTCCTCCGGAGATGTCATCTTCATCACTGCGTCCGGATGGGACTGGACACCGTTTTCCACCCGTGTTGCCTGGACACCGTTCCATAAACAGCCACAAGCTTCCTCCACCCACGGGGCTTTCGTCTAATGGTGCACCCATGCATCGTCCTCCCCCGTCCCCGCGCGGCGCTGTTCTCGAGCATCGGTATACTTCTATACCTGACCGACACCATGACAAGTCGGTGGAGACAAGAGACAACAATTTGTATAGCTACCAGCGGTCCCTGAAGTCTCCGCGTGAAAGCAATGGTTTGCCGCCAGCTCGACCCTATACGTCAGATACGAGAGAAGACCGTGGGTACTCGTCTCAAAGAGTCCAGAAGTCTCCCGGAGAGTTTGGGCCTGATCGACACCACGATGCGTTGAGGGAAGGCAGGGAAGATCCTGGCTACAGCCGCTGCCAACGGTCTCACGATCCCCCGTTGGATGTCGATCGTCGCTTTGACTCCAAAAGGGAAAACAGGGAAGATCGTGGATATAGCAGTTACCATCAACCTTCACGAGGCCCAGATGTGTCCGTTCCTGCTTCAAGACGTGATGCAGTGACAGCAGTGTCAGAAGACCGTGGGTACGGACCTCGGAAAGCCCAAGAACCCCCGCGAGAACGTCACGAGCAGTACCGATCAGGCGGGGTGTACAAGCATCCAGAAGACGGGCGCTATTCCGAGAGCAAACGACCGCAGTCTCTCTCGCGATCACCGCGACATGGAGAACGCCGCACCCATCGGCCTCGTTCTTACTCATGTTCATCATCTCGTTCCCGCTCTCGCTCTCCCTCGCAGTCGTACTCCGAATCATCTTCGCGGTCTCGTTCCCGATCATCGTCACGACACAGTCGCTCGCACCACCGCACGGATCGCTATACTGACCGCCGTCCGATGACTGGAAGACGTGGCTCAAAAAGAAGTCATCCGAGCCGACAACACTCGCGATCGTGTAGTAGCTCGAGGTCGTCGAGTTCTCGGTCAGTGTCGGCTTCGCCTCCTGCTAAGCACTACCGTCGACGATCGCCAGAGCCCATTCACCCGGAGTCTTCGCGCCGGCGTTCGTCGCATCATCGTTCTTACTCGAACGACCGTCCAAGAGAGTACGTGCACGACGATCCGGAGCAGTATACAAAGGGGTATCCAAAGGAGTACGTGAACGACTATCCGAAGGAGCACGTGAAGATTTATACGAAGGAGTACATGGCCGACCATCCGAAGGAGTATGCGAAGGGACCATCAACGAAATATGTGGGCTATCCGAAGGAGCGCGTAAAGGTTTATGCGAAGGAGCATGTGAAGAATTATCCGGAGGAATACGCAACAGATTACCAAGAGACGTACCCCGCGAAGAAGTACCCGACCGAGCACGCGAAAGACTATCGCTACCGTTCGCCCTCGCCTGATGGGCGACACTCATACGCCCCGCAGCCACAATATCGGCATTCGCCTTCGCAGCATCGGCAGTCTTACTCGCGAGACGACAGCAGAAATGACGGGTCCTGGGACGTAGATGCTCGTTCGAAGCCAAGTTCAGCTCCTGACAAGCATCGCCGATCCACTCGATGGCAACCAAGGCCGTAAGACCTACGGGAAGCTGCGTTGGCGCAATTGGACAAGGACCGGTCGTGGTTTGTCCTTCATGATGTTGGGACTCTTTCGTCAAGGAGCACGGCATGGGTTCAAGAGGTGATAAAAAGACAGCGCCGTATTGTGAAAACGGAGACGTTTGCTGCGATCGTACGCATGGGTAGCGGGTGGCCTGCGTGAAGCTGGCTTTGTGTCTGGAGTCTTTGCTAATACCAATTGCTGTTCGTACTTGTCGAAGCGTGCGGTGCAAATGTTTGCAGCAAATGGCGTTTTTCGATCGTCCCTGAGATGCGCTATCCACTATAGCTCAAGTCGATTGATTACCCATCCTGACAGTCTGCAACCACACGAGCAAACATTCGGGTCTCATTCGTAATCGGAAGATTCTGTCGCATTTAGCTCGAGCTACAAGTTGCGTCACGCCCAAGTTGCTGAACCGTCAGCAAACCGTAGAATCGCCCTGCACGCTCCTGCTGTCGTGATGAGCACGACGTTTGCTGATCATCACTCAGTTGCAGCGATGATCAATAATGGACTTGTCGTCCTGACTGATTGCAGAAGCCGTCGGATGGTAAAGCTGCGTTCAGCATGCCGCTCGTCTGCTGGTCGCAAAATGGGCTGCAGGGCAATGTGCAGCGTGGACGAGCGATCCGTAGCTGAATCCATCGTGTCGGACTTTGTAGCGGACGAACACTCGGCTCATCGCCAGCACGTGCACATGTTTTGCTGGCAACGGTTTGGATTCGCACCCGTCAACACTTCATGATCGGCTCTATTACATGAGAACGAATCGTTGGTGAAGAGTGGCCATGCCAGACGTGTCTGCGGGTCCGCCTGCCTGCATTGTCTACTTCCATGCTAACGGGCGCAAGTCCACCATAGGCTTCAACCATCACGTGGTCCGTTTCGTCTCGGCTGGCTGCAACGCTTTCTACTGTGCGTCCATCACGAACGTCTGTGACGCCAGTAAATGTGCAGCTTTTGATCCGCAAATGTCGTTTGCAGTCACTACGTCGACGTCGTTCAGCTCGGGAAGTGTCCATCCTACCACTAGAATATACACAGTCACACCAACACATAGTGTGGTCAGTCAGTCCATCGCAACAAAGCAGCCAACCAGCCAGCCAGCCAGCCACGCAACCAAAACAGTTTAAAACAAACCCCACCCACCCTCGCAACCTGTTTCAAACACTGCACGCACGAAGCGAAAAAAAACACGCGAGCGCCCGCCATCATGCCCATGCCGCCCGACGTCCACGCCACGTGCGCGCGTCTGCACGCCGACTTGTCGCGCCACCCGCTGGCGTGGCCCTTCCTCGCGCCCGTGGACCCCGTCGCGCTCAACGTGCCCACGTACTACGACGTCATTGCGCACCCGATGGACCTCGCGACAATGGGTACAAAGCTCGCGGCCCACGAGTACAACGACCCCGTGGCGTACCGCGCAGACCTGTTGCTCATGTTCGCCAACGCGATCGAGTTCAACCAGGACGACGAGCGCGAGAACTCGGTGGCCGCTGTCGCGCGCGCGTTCCAGCGCGTGGCGCTCGACGAGTGGGAGGACCTGTTCTCCGAGACGGCGACGACGGACTGGGCGCTCAAGGCCGAGAAACAGGCGCAGCTGCGCGTTCTCGAGCGCGCAAAGGAGAGCCGCGTGCTGCGTCGGTGGAAGCGCCACGCGTTCGTCATGCGGCTCAACCGGGCCAAGCTGGACGAGCGCCGGCGCGGGGCCGAAGCCAACGGCGAGTAAACGACACGTGTGGCGCGCGGGTGGCGGGGGGTGCGTTCCGTGCCTACGGGGTGTTTTATTCACGTGTTTTGAACAGCATTGGGCGCAAAAAGCCGCTCGACGGTGGGCAGCAACGAGCACTAAGGGAATTGGCACTTTGCAGTTGACATTGCACCGCAGGAACTAACCGACAGGTCGGGAGCGATGCCACGGCAGCGACTGTACGCTCTGGTTGGTGGTGGTGGTGGTATTGCAAATGGCAGCGAAGACGTACGTACGTACGTGGCGAGAGAAGGGCTGCGCACGCTGGAAAGTTAGTCGCCTGGACGGCTTCTGCTGCTATCAGTTCGTTGGCCTGACGTGCAGCTTCTCGTGGACCGTTTGACTCCGACGATCATTGGAAGTTTGACGCGAAATGGATTCCTTTGTAACACCAGTGATGAGTGGCCACGTGTGGGTAACACTGACGTCGTCTTGCCAAGAGAACGCGAGCAAATGTTGCAGTTGCTCGCGGATGGGATTCGCCAAAGTGCTCAGCTGCTGCAATTTCGATGGCGCGCGGTTTGTGATAGTACGGCACGTGCCGCTCACGATCGACGGTGGAGATCGTTTGTTGTAGCCCGAAACATACGTACGCTCAATATGCTGGTCGCAGTGGCGTGGACAGCGCTGAGATGAGACTCGAAGGACGCACAAAAAGAAGGCGCATGTCGTGACCTGCTCATTTGCTTTTATTTCGGCAAACACCACGCGGATCAGCAGTGCCTGCTCATAATATCTGGTGCCTCGTGACGGCTCGGTAACTGCTTTCCACCTGTCAAGACCGTCTTCTTGCACACTTCGTGACAGCACTCAGCAGTCAATCCTTCTCGCAAGAACAACCAGAGTGCTGTCATTGGCCCTCCTTGATCATGCAGTACCACTGCGCACGGGTGTCACTTGCAGCACTTGACTTCACGGACGCAAGCACCAGCTACATTCGTGCCACAAGACATCTGCCCCGCTGTGCACTCTCATCCTCTTCTCAGCTGCTCTTCCCCAGTGTTTACTCTCATCCACTTCTCAGCTGCTCTGCCCCAGTGTTTACTCTCAGATGCTCTTCTCCTTTTGTCGTTGCTTCCAAATTGCAATGTCCTTGTTCGCCTGCACACGCTCTTCTGCGGATAAGGCATAATAGCTCTTGTCCATCGCGCGCTCCCACTGAAAACACAACAGATCCCAACACAACAACAACCACAGCACAAAAACGTCAGCCTGTCCCCACTTCTCCCCACCCTCTTCACATCCCCACCACACACCACACCACCACACCACCAGTACCACCACTGCCACTACATCACGTCTCGTCTCTGTCTCGTACCTGCTTTACCTCCCGCACGGAATGGCGCGGCGGCTCGTACGTGTGCGTGGCCTTAAACTTCTTATTGTGTCGCGCGACCACTTCCTGCACCTCTCTCCTCTTCGTCCTCTCGCTCGACTCGGTCCGCGTTGTTCCAGCATTGAGTCGATTTCCCGCATCCACAAGCGGCTGCCGACGTCGCACAAGCGCCACAGGCGCTCGCGCTGCTGGCTGCCCGTCCTGTTTGAGCCGCCCCAACTCGGGTTCCGCTCGCTTGTTCGTGGGTTTGCGGTCTCGAGCGGTCGTCGGAAGGTGCCCAAAGTGGACCACACCACTCGCGTCGCACCGCTTTTTGGTACGCTCGTTTGCCGTGTTTCGGATTCGGTCGTGAGGTTGAACTGTTTTCCGTCGGGGCACGTGGTGCGGCTTTTGCTCTTGCTGCTGCTGCAACCTTCGCACGACATCCGCGACTTCCCGCGCCAACTCGACGCTGGGCCGGCTATGGTCCGGATGGACCTCGTCGAACCAGGCGTCGTGCGTCGCCGTTGGCAGAGGAATCAAAGGCGCAGTGAGGTCCATGAACGTCTGCGGCGCGTCGAACTCGAACAAGAAGTCGAGCGCGCGGGAACGCGACATGTGGGGGCAGCAGGTGGCGCTCGGGCGCTCGGACGATGGTGTGGGTGAATGGGTGACTGGACGGACGGGTGAATGGGTGAGGATGGGTGAATGGGTGGATATCAACTGTGACGTCTCTCGTGTGTGTATACATACACACACAGATGTGGAGCAAATAGAAACGAGAACAGTCGCTTGTATCGAAAAAGAGAGGTGTATCAAGACGTTGAGCTGTGCGTCTTTGTGCGTGACATGGTGTTGCAAAAGCAGAAGGCGGTGCAGCGGCGGTATCAAAAGACGGTCGAGCAGAAGAAAACGAGTCGTTGCAAATCGAAAGCGCACAGCGAGGATTAAGACGTGTGTGGGACCGACTGCGCTTGAGCGAATTTACTGTAAATAGAGTCGCACTTGAACGCGTTGTAGGCAAAAATAGGTGAGAGGGGTCGTACGTAAACCACCTACAAAAGCTGAGCAGCAGTGGGCCGGAAACGCATGGGCTGTACGTGGGAACGTATACAAAATACACACCCGAGCGGTGGAAAGGTGCGAGCAAAGCATGAGTCGGACCTGTGCAATCGAGAACACCCCCTAGCGACAAGCAAAGGACAGGATCGCACAAGTTCTTTCTTGTGGACAGCTCTGTTTTACATTCGTATATCCCGGCCGCAGGTCTGGACTCCAGGCGCGAAAACCTTATTGACCGACCGCTTCTTGGTCCGCGCTATGGCTGTCTTGAATTTGCACTTCTTGGGGGATCAGTCTTTCGACCTCTTGTACTTTTCGCCGTCGGCGAGCGTTTCAATGCTTTGACTGCAGATGCATCGAGGGTCGTAGTCAATTGCGGTACCACAAAGTCAAGCAACGGGGAACTTTGGACCTCGTTTGTTGAGGTCTCAAGCCCGTTCGGTCTCCAGCTTTTTGCGTGGCTTTGTCGGTGCTGCAACTAAGATGTGATGCAGTCGAAAGTCACTGGCGGACACGATACGACATGTGCTGCAAACGCACGTTTGTCCACTGAAATAGAGATGCAGCTCATGCAAAACTGTTCAGCACCCATTTATCGAGTTTTTTTGTGTGGTCTTTCGGGCTGTATCGCTGTGGCATCGTCAAGGTGTTGACAAGTTCATTTGTAAGCTCACTCATTGGGGTCCACGAGATTGTCGCCACGTTTCCACGTCGAATGTCTTGTCTTGCCTTAGTAGACCACAGAATCGGTCGTAGACTTCTATCCATAATTTGTGAGTTTGTTCGTGATGCGATAAGTCGGCCACCAAAGCTAATACTCGACTTCAGACATCTTCAGTGCTAGAAGAAGAGCGTCTCCTTCCGACATACAATCACTTTGGACGGCTTCATTGCTACTCCGTCGTCGACTTCGTGGAGCTGTCGCTGTCTTTTTGCGCTTTTTGGCTGGACCAGCTATCCTTGCTCCGGTGCTCTTCGGACGTTTTGCTGACACTTTGCCCGCCGGAGTGGTGGAGACTGCCGTGCTTGCAGACTCTGCTTGTTCCGCATCGGCCACTTCTTTCGGTGTCGTCGTTCCCCTTCGATAGTACTTCGCAGACGGCTCTTGCTGGACAGATTTCGCATTTGCTGATTTTACCACTGGTGAGCCCTTCGTAAATGACTTCTTCGGCGGCACTACTGCAGTAGATGCTGCATCAATCTGGAATGCAGCTGGCTCGGCTACAGAGGCGACTTGACCAACGCCTACTGTTACGACCGCCGCTTGGTTTTCGCTTTCGCTGTCGTCGTGAGGTAAAAACTGCAGTCGACGAGGAGTTTGCGGCCGCTGATGCTGCGCGTCTTCGTCTGCAGGAGCCGCAACTTTGCCAGCCGACTCGACTTTACCCTTGACTTCCTTCACTTTCTTCTGCTGCTTTTGGGAAGACTTCTTCGCCCGGGGAGTAGCTGGGGTCAGTTTAGATTGTGTCGGCGTCGGTAATGCTCCGCTAGCTGGTTTTGGTGGCGGCGGTGGCTGTTCAGCACGCAAGGAGCGATGCTTGTCCTCTACAGACAGTCGAAACGCTTCCTTCAGCGCATCCTCCTCACACATTCCCATCTGATACTCGAACGCTTGTAACACCATGGCTTGGTCAGCTGCTCGAAAGCGCCTCGGGTTCGTGCCCTTCGTTTTTGCGGTCTTCTTCCTTGCAAACGCTTTGGCTGGCTGCTTCTGTTTCGTTCTCGCTTTCGTCAGTACCGCAGACGATTTGGTACTCGTAGCTACCCCTGCCTTGTTCTCGCCCGTCGAGGCTACAGCAGAAAAAGAAGAAGATTCAGCAACTCGGTCGTCTTTACCGTCAAGTCGTACTTCACTTTTCTTGTTTACGGCGATGTTTGCGTCACTCATGTCGTTGACGGGACTTGGTTCTGCCATCGTTTCGAGTGTAAAGCTTGCAGGTCTTGCCCGCTTTTTCCCTTTGCTCGGCTTTAGTGCAGGTTTTGCTTCTGTCGCAGCTGTAATCTTTGTCGCTGTCTTCGTCGTTTTCGCCTTTGCTTTCGCTGTTTCGGCAGCTTTTGCGCTTGGCAATGTTTTCTGTAGCTTTTCCTGATGTAACGGATTTGTCGGGACATCTTGACCGGCCAGCAACGTCGGAGCAGGTGGTGTACCATCATCCGTCGCTAGTACAGCTGCAGCCGGTGTCGCATCGGTCCTTGACATTTGAAGTGCAAGCAAGTAGGCATCGTCCTCCGACAAGTCCATCTGGTACTCTTTCATCAACCGAGCTTCTTCTTGGTCCTCGTTTGTTGCACTCGTCTCTGCGTCTTCGACCGCATCATCATCATCCGAACCACTAGCATGATCATCGTCTGAACTGTCTTCCGTTACGAGAGATAACTCAGAGTCATCATCGCCCTCATCTTCTTCCTTGAACTCCTCCTCCTCCTCCTCCTCTTGATCAACCGCATTTGTCTCCAACTCGTCGTTTTCCTCGATGAACGATTCCGTATCCGACAAGTTAAAGCGTGACCTCGCCTTAGCTTTACCTTTGCCATTGCACGTCAGCGGCTTCGTCGCGCTTTTATCCAAGGCTGCATGCACACCTGTAGCTTTGGCGAAGCTCCCAAGCGTCATTGTTTTTCGCCCAACATCTGTTGCATCTTTCGATTCACCTCCAGCCGGCATGCTCTGCGCCTTCATCGAGTGATTACTACCCCTTGATGCAACCATGTTCTTCGACCGACTGACCTTCTTAGGTGGCGAAAAGAAAGTAGCGATCAATGTGTCGAGTACCTCGTGCAGCTCAAGCAGGATCACAAGCCCAGCGTGGCCTCCGGCAGCCAGAAAGCATGGATAATCGCCTGCAGTGCTCGAGGTTAAGCGCAGGCGGTGTAGCGCAGCGTCTCGCTCACGAAATTCTCGCGTACCTTGACCCGCGGAATCCGCAGTTGCCAAGACAGATTGTCTCGCGAAGGACACTGTCAACGACTTGAACGGCTTCTCAGCGCTCGAATCTTTTTCGCCGGAGAGGCGGCACAGTTCTACGCAGTTCTGGGGTGCGCGATACAGTCTCTTGGCTGGAGCCGCTCGAATGCTACCGGATGTGCAAGACGAGACAAGCAGTGGTACAGGACCACGCCGAGCAAGCTGTAAGTCCCACACAGGTGAGTCAATCTGCGGGTGGAAGTGTAGTTTTTGATAACTGCCACTCTGTGAGCACCGCATCAAATACCGTGTAAGACCAGCGACCAGTGATTCCAATACTCTGTCAAAACACAGCATGTCGTACCAGAATGTCGTACATATACACGGAGCCTTGGTCGCCGGAGATATGAATTGAAGTTTGATCCAACCATTGGAGCGCAAGTCCCCAAGTGGAGCGTATTCGATGTGATCGAAGGCACACGCGGGGCTCACGGATATCCCATACCTTGAACACCGAGTCCTATTGACGCACAAGGAAAAAACGTAAGCACATAAGCTATCCTGAACCAGTATTGCCCTTACGTTTCCAGTGGTAGCAAAGATGTGCTGGTCGAACGGTGACCACGCAACAGCGCGGACTGCAACCCATCCACAGCCCCAGTCAAGAGCTTCTTGCTTCCCAATCGTGTCGGCTACAGACAAGACACGTACATCTCATGGCTTTGAGACTCTTAATCTTTTGAGCAATCGATTTTCGAAACCAGTGCCCTTACCGTCCTGGAAACGCCGTTGTGGTTCCACAGGCTGTTGGTCAGTAGATCTGCTTTCTGCCGTGTCACTTTTCTTGACCGCACTTGTAATATTCCACAGCGACACAGAACCTGCAGCAACCAAACAGCAGTGTCAACGGCTCGTTCAAGCCTCACATTCCGGATGATTCGAGTCTACAAGCGTGACGTACCGTCGGAGCCGCCCGTCAAAAGCATGTTCCAATGATGTGGAGACCACCGCACGCTCAGCTGCATTATATGTGGTACTGTCGCTACTACAATAGGGCTGGTCTTTTCCACGACGCAATCTGCTGCTGTGTCTAATTCAGGCTGTAATCGCTCTTCCAAAACTGCAGGGATCTCAAACACTTTCACACTTCCGTCACCGAAACACACTGCCAAAATGCCTAGGATACCTTCCCTTCGGTCACACTTTGGGAACTTCTTTACCAGTGGGCACCACTGCAAATCCCAAGCAACACCGCTGTCGTGATCAATCGCATACACTATCCGTGGTTTCACCATCGTCTTTTTCGCTGTCCTCTTTCTCCACAACTTCCCTGCTTCTGCAACTATGGTCTGTTGCACTGGCACGGCCCAGATCTGGATCAAGTTTTGCCCACCTTCCGGTACGTCGTAATAATGGTCCGGAGGCGTAGGTTTCACCACTTTTCCTTCTTTCACGAGACACGGAGGATGTGTTGATAAGGCGAGAAATCGCCACTTCATCTTGTCGTCGCCTTCGTTTTTTGTAGGGTCACTAAAAGCTGCTGTCCTCACTCCATCGACATCTTCTGCCGTCTCCGATCCGTCCGTCTTATCGCCGTTCAGAGCCTTCTTCGATCCTATTCGACTGGCCGTCGAGACCCTTCCAGCCTTTCTCGGCTTAAACTTAGCGAGGACAGCAGCTACATCTTCAGAGTTGGCTGCTGGAAGCGACGGTACCCAGTCCATGGCCCACACGGGTCCTCCAACATTCAGCACCATCTGCTCGTCGTTACTTATGATTTCACTAGTAAAAGGGGGTATCACAATAACGTTCTTCGCTTTGACCGTCTCTGGAACGATATCTTGAGTGCCATCCGATTCGATTGGCGTCTCCAGAGGGTCCCGTGGGCTCGACGTGCCGTTACAAAGGTCCAGTGCTGACTTGGGACTGGTCTGGGGCGAGTTCTGCGACGGCAGAGACGAGAGCTTTTGCCCTGTGCACGGAGACGCATGTTCTGCATCAGATACGACCACGTGCAGGTGGACCGGCTGCAAGTGCGCGCCGAAGGACACTGTCTCGCGCCACGCACTGAGGTTCATGACCTGCGGTGCCCAATGCGTGAAAAGTGACGTGCTTGACAAATTATGAGAGTTCTGTAGAGTTGCTGTAAACCACTGGCCAGGTGCGAGCTGAAGTAATTTACATCGTCCGGTTATTGTTGGTAATTTATTCTGGCTTGGCAAAAGCTGTCGATGATCACATCAGCACGTCAGAAAGAGCGGCAGTGATGAATAATAGTCTTAGACCCACTCGGGAGGTGGGGCCTTACCAAAAAAAGAAGAACTGTCGGGTGCAGCTGCTTCCTCTGTTTAGGCGCATAGACCAGCCAAACTGTCGCACGACGTGCCATGCCCGACTTGCATAACTCAATGTGTCGACATTATATCGTCCTGAATCTGTCGTCGCTTGTAGGTTGAGCTAGACAATGTCGCTGGACTCGGCAATCCCTATTCAGTAGTCCAGCCATGTTTGCACTGGAAAGGCAGAGCTCGGTCTGTCTTCTTCCGAAAAAGCTCCAATCTTGCATACAGGCAGCTGAACCAGTTGCACCGCGTTCGAGCACATGATGCGTTGATTCGAGCGTTCTGCTAGCCCAACGACATCAATGCAACGGCATTTGACGAGTAAACTGTTGAAAAGCGCAATAGGCATAGCATGAAACAATGGTACGCTGGATGCTTCACTCATTGCCAGGATTCAGCACGCCGTCCTCAAGATGCAATGTGAACGACCTCGAACACTGTCGACCCGCGTAACGTCATGTAGCACTGAGTCTTGCGTGATGATCGGCCTTTTGTAACACGAGGCCGACACACTCATTGCTTACAACGACAGAGAAACATGCGACCTATTCCGACCTCATCGGCCTCACAAGCGCACTCCTGACTAGGACACGATCGACTGAATCTCCTGACTCAAGTGTTGTTGTATCAGACAAAACGTTTGCGCGACCACAAAGCCTCCAAGCAGATACGCTACGGAGTAAGACTTGCGGGTGGTCAAGTAGCGAGCTAAACCTCTGCGCATTACACGCATTACGACTGCATTCTTACGCGCAATTCGATCAACATGTTCATGCAGAGCACTAGCTATCGAAGTGATGCGCAAACAGCTGTAGTTGTGCACTCAGGTGCCGTTAGCGCTGTACAAACGGCTACATCCTTCGAATCTACCCGTTGGCAGACCATACATGACGCTTTGGTCCAGCAAGAGCCAAAGCCTCGAGCTCCAACTATCGGTCGTCCGAGTTTTTGGTCGCCAGCATGTCCAGGCTCACTAGAACCCATTCCCGTTCTTCAAGTCATTCATCAGGCGTAAACTGCTCACCTACATCACGATGATACCATGCAACTACGTCCAAGCAACGACTGGCTCGGACGCAATCGAATCGACCAACAGCCCTTGCGTATAGCGCAAGAGACTTGCCGAGAGTATGATCTTGGGCTTCGTGAAATCGCACACGCTGAAGCAACTACGTGTTCTTCCACAAGGGTGCAGCTGCATCGTGTATCCGGAGAAAGCGGCCAATGTACGGGCACAAACACCTGGGACATTCTCGTTCACTTGTCTTATCTGGTGGGGATGACAAAATCATGCAGGCGATTAGACCTCGTTAGAGTCAGTACTTGGTTCGTTCGTAGCAGGTAAACAGCTTCCTACATCACGATGATGTAACTCAGTCCGACTGATATCAGGTTGACATTTGTTGGTGCTGACTGACCACCCATGACCGATTGCAAACTCAACGCCTGCAGTGCTGCTGACCAAAAGACAACCGTCGTCTTCGTCTGTTTACCTGGTCAGTGTGCACAAGCAACATTGCAAGTTTTGCCCGTATCTTGGCACATTGGTTGATGGTGAACGTTCGACACATGCTCGTGAACATGGTATTCCTATCGTCATTGGGTTGTTCCACGTCAATACCAGCAATCGACCAGCAACAGAAGGGCGCTACTATCACAGCACCTGGCGGCGGCCTCATCGGCCAGCCATGGACGAACACATGAGCTGAAATGACAAAGAGATCTTCACATGCAATGAGCCGCTTGTTGTGTCTTCAAGAGGTAACCAGCAGTCCATCTCGTTGCTCGAGGTAAGCTCGTTAAGACAGACCTAAGCAAAGAAACAAAACAAGTGAGTCTGTGACTAGTTACTTGGTGAGAAAGAATCCAAATAGTACTTGCCTTGGCTCTTCCCATAAACTGATGGTTCAAAACCTTGTTCTTGTGGTACATCGTGCACCGCAGCAATGCTGGTGGACCTGGAAATGCCGACGGAAGTAGCTTTTCCAAAGCAACCACAGCAGCTCGGTTTCGGTCGTTGACATCAGCAGTCCACAGTTGTGAGACCATGCGAGCGTCTTTTGGATCCACACTGTTCACCCTATCTTCACCCCCAGAAAAGTAACGGCCGCTTACAGGGTGAGCTGCGTGGTTTCTGTGTGTGGGAATGGCAAAGCGAAATACAAATTGATTGTTCGCCGTGCTCCATCGCGGATTGACGCCACCGTCGCCAACTGGGCTTCGATAAGTTTGTAGACTCCACTCGTCTGCCGTCTCCTGTAGGTCGTCCTTAGCGTGAGATAGCTGCAAAAACACGAATGGATCGCTCCATGTCCCTATCCAGCTGCATGCAATCAAATCCTTTGCTTCAATCAATTCGACAGTGACAACTCCGACAAACCGATGAGGTAGGCCCGCTTCCTCAAACATCGCATTTCGCTGACAACGTGAGTAGACCTCAACGAGAAAAGGAATTCGTGGTTCATCTTTCCCCGCAAGACCACGCTCCAAATGCTGGTAAAGTGTACGATACGAGTGAAGACCGTCCAGTTGGTAATGGGTAATGGCCGTCACCAGCCAACCTTCGCCAGCTGTAGCTTTCCACATTTTCACCAGATCAGAATCTTCGAAGACGGAGTTGATAATTCCGTCACACGTTTCCAAACAAACAGGGCTCAAACGGTTCCATCCAAGCTCCACGTGCAGGGGAGAGTGAGCATGGTGCATGTATCGCCACACATTACGCTCCGCTTCAACTTCCCAAGGGTCGACAAACATCATTGACTGCAAGCACGTGGCCTCTGAAAGCGAGTCAATATCACTACGCTCTGACGCAAAGGCGTCGTTTGGACAACGCGATCGTGGCGGGATCACGTCGCATTCAACAAGTCCTGGTGCACTTGCCGATCGTGAAGGGCATACGGATAGCTCATCCGAGGCTGATGAGGGATTAGCAGCACTTGCGCGGTACAAGCGAGAGTCTCGATGATCATCTGGAAACATCTGAGTATCCTCACCTCGGTGAGTCACTAGCAATCGCAGTTTCCGATCTTTGCAGCAGCGACTCAAGAACGCGTGAGCTTGTCGATTGAAGTCAGCTTTTGTAGTGTAGCTGAAAACGTGGTGATGGGCAAACCAATTGAAGGCGTCTCGTAGTACAAAGCTTTTCACGTATACCCGAGGATCCAAGCGAAAGCGTCGCAAGGTTGTTCGCACACCGAATTCTGCGTTCTGCATTAGCAACAGAACGTAATCGTCACTCGCGTTTACCAGTGCCGTGTGGACATCAGCGCTCAGCCCTGTCTCGCGAAGAAACGTCTGCAGACGACTCGGACTACCATCCTCATCCGTTCTCTCAACACCAAACTCTGCCGGAGCTGCACATGCAGAGTCATCCATCTTTGCATCGCTTTTAGCATCAATTACGTTCCTGCTCGTAGCGCCGTGACTGGTGAGCTCTTCACCATCACCGCTGCCACTTTCTTGGTATCTTGGCTGTTTCTTTTCTCTGTTTGCAGCTTCTTGAAATGCTGTGGTATCCAGGCCATAGAGACCGCACAGACACGGGACTTCCTTCACGTTGTAATCCAACTCGCATCTCAAGTGAGACTCGATGAGTGCATGCCACTGTTGAATCCCCTCCAGGGGGCCGTCGCCCAGTACTTTCCACAGTTTTTGAGGGACAAACAACGAGGTCGCAATGTCGACTTCAGCAACCTTTTTGTCGTCTTCGTCAACGTCTTGATACATGCTAAGGAAAACGGCGGCCCGTGCATTCAGCGTGCGAAGCACAGACACCATCAACACCAGCGTGTACATCTTGCGCATCTTATATTGATTCTGACTCGCTGCGTTTTCAACGCCACCCCATGATAGCAGCGATATGTTGCCGCCATCCGCTTGACGTGTTGCAACGGCACCTAAAAACGTGTATCCCACTTTTCCTCCAAACATGCGATTCTCGCGGTCTTCACGCCCACTTGCAGCAGGAGGACTTTCCAATAGTCTGCGTAGCAAGTGCAGGTTATTTTCAAATGCAAACGAGCTCAGGGGAAGGCTTGCGTCGCCTGTAGACGCATTTTGCGTGGTGTCGGGCATAGAAAATGGCAGGGTGAGAGCCTGTCGAACAATATCTGACCGATTCCGTGCCCAACCCAAGAAGATAATCCCAGTTCGTACTGCAACACTGATGTGCGCGATCACTTGAGGCGGGACGCGGATCTGTCCTTGGGAGTCGAGGTTGAGGATGTAACACAGCTGGATGGTGAGACTTTCCCAGTCGCGGTACGTGTCCTCAGCGATACTGCACGAAGCGAAAGTGTAGCAAGAGTGCAGCATCGACAACGAAACGTACTCGATCCATTTACGCAATGTTGATGTCCTCCCCAGTTCTGACAAAAGGAAACAGACCTCGACGATGTGTAGGTGTGCGTGCGGATGCATCACTGCTAGCCCCGCTTCGTACACATAGTTACGGTCTACTTGGAATTGCTCGCAAAGCGGGGTGCACAACTCGTCCAAGAATTGTCTGTGGAGCTTAACGCGATGGTGGTGCCGTTGAACTGAGGTCGTTGCAATGGCGGAAGCGTGTGAGGAAGAATTGTTGTCGCCACCACGCCGAAAATACACATCCAACTCGGCGCGGAAATGGCTGATCATCTCGCGTGCCACACGAATACCGATCATTTTGCCAACGAACGCGGACGAAGCCCAACGTCTGCACTCAATATCCGCAATCTGTGCTTTTAGCCACGGTGCTGTCGGGATAGGGTTGTCAGATTGCAGCGATTTCCACGACAAAGAACTTGCACGGGACCGACGAGGCGGTACCTTCTTTTCTGCCATCTGTACTTCCGTGCACGGAGGACAAACCGTGTCCATGAAGCTCATCCTCCTCCGCGGTGTGATCCACGCTGCTCGACTCGTCGATCGATTAGCAGTCGGTGAAGTAAAGCTTGACGGCTTGTTTGCCTGTCTCCATCTTGTTCGTAAAACCTGGTTCTTCGCGGAAGTCGGATCATCGAATAGACTCGTTGAGTCGCCTTCCAGTATGGCATCACTAAGCGCGACACTACTGGCTTCAATTGCTGATATCTCGAAACGCGCATGAAGATTGACTAAGTGTCGCGCTTGAAGCATTTCTACAAGCGCAGTATCACTCAGACCATTTCGTTTACACACGTAGGCTGCGAACGAAAACGCATGCTCGATGTCGGCGGCCGACGCAAGCTGTAGGCGTCTCTTTCCTGATGAGGCCAGGGCTGGTAGCGCTGGGGCGTCGGGAAACACTCGCTGATGCATCTTTTGCTTAGCCCAGCTCAGCAGGATGGAACTAACGTTCGAGTGCAGGTGCTGGAAATAGATAGTGAGAGACGTTAAGTTGACGTAGAAGTGCGTCGCTCGCATGACGTTGGTAAGAAGGATCTCCTCTGTAGGAAGCGTCAGCTTGTTGTTTACTTGGCAAACATCAACGTCTTGAAATTGCGGAAGCAAGACGGCCCACGCTTGTTCGAACTCCTCTAGCCACCACAGCGCACAGCTTTCTAACCACACTTCACACTTTCGACGAAAAAGAGGTAACACGTCTTGTTCTAGTAGTTTCTTCGTGATGATCCCTGCCGGCGTGATCCCCGTTTGACTCGTGAACGCATGATCACCGTCAGCTCGGTATTCCACAAGCCTCGAAATGATCAATGCCAAGCTCGGGTCTCCTTGACGGACCGCCAGAACACGAACTGCGTCTTTGATTCGTGGTGGCTCACACAAAAGAAAGAATGATGCTGCCGCCTCGTACTTTTTCTTGCTGAGAAGTGAATACGCGTTCTTCACTGCAGCATTGCTCCAGCGCTTTTGAGAAAAATCATTATCCAAGAACGAGGCTAGACTCTGTCGTCATATTCATGGCCTCACAAGTCAGCATGGCAGTGTTTGATTTGACAAGACCAGCGACAGTACACCAAACGCACCTTGTTTGAGCGCGATTGAGATAGCTTGGCCAATGCACTGAGCACGTTTTTCTTTCCCAGTGCCACGTAGAGTAAACTTACTCCCATAGCGTCTTTGGATCGCATGTAAGAAACTCTCGCAAATCTACGGGGAAGACAGCACAGCAACACGATTAATGCATGAGACCCAGACGTTGATCAAACGGACCAACCTTTCCACGATCCCTCGCAAGTCTTGCACATCCTTAATCCAAAGTCCTAGCCACTGAGGACGTATGTCGTCCCACTGCATGCCAGGTTTGATGCAATGTTCCCATAAAAACTGTTGTGCATCCGAGTGTAAGGCCCACAACAGGCCTGACGATGGAATTTCCTCCAACCCTGGTAACCGAGAACATCCCTCGCGCTCATTCTGTGTGTTCCTCCACTCTGACTTGGTTGGAAGTGGATCAGCATCCCCGTTTTGTGGGTTACTGTTGCAGTTACCAACGTGAGCACGCACCACACTTCGTAACGACTTTGCAAACAGATACATCGAAAAATAGCGCTTTGCACCCAGATCCGCAGCCGAAGCGTCCAGATCAAAGCCCAGAGACTGAATTGCATTGACAAAGCTCAAAATGACTTTCATCTCCAAAAGATGTTCTTCCCCAAATGAGGCGAACAACGTAGACGCATTTGCTTGCAATGGATGCGCTTTGCCCAAGAGCATAGAATCAACGGCTCCCGAAATCACCGCTGCTTCATCCGGTGCCAAAGCGCGCTGGTCCTCTTCGTCAAAATAGAATTTGATTTCATCCGGTATGCGTCTTCGTTGGCTGCTACTACTCACAGGAGCTGCAAACAAGTTCTCAGCCTTGTCGATCTTATCGCTTCGATGAATTGCTGTCGAGTATCGACCGACATAATCCAGCCCACGAGCATGATCTGGTGTAGGTTGCTTGGCAGCCGCTCCTTGCGCTCGATCCGGACTAGTGTACGAGAAAACTCCACTAGAGGCGCTCGCCCGAGCAGAATGCTCATCTTGCAGCACCCTGGCAAGCAGCTTCAGCATTTGTGTCGCGTCACTGAACGCTCTGGAAAACGCGTAAGACGCACTGTCACCCGCAAGTAAAGTATCTTTTTCGCCAACACGCGCATGCATGCCAAACATTGTCGTGAGAAGTACATATGGATGCCACATGGGCAGCTTTTGCGGGGACTCAATTGCTTTCCAGTCCATCGAGCGCTGTAAATGACTTCCTGGCTCATCCCACTTACCAAGCACCACAGGCATTTCGTTGGTTATTGGTTGGAATGACGGTTGATCAAGTTGCGCGTCCTTGCGATAGCCTCCTCCGACTAACAAAGCCGACGAATCTCGTGTACAATCGAACAGAGGTAGCGGGCTTACTATGTCATCACCAATTTGCGTCCAGCGATGCATAGTCGTATCATACTGATACATCACTGTTGCATATTCGTATCTTACCGCAAGAGCATCGACGTTAAACTCGACATGCGAATTGCACCAGCTGAAACCCGAAATATTTCCTCGGCCGTTTGACGTGATGGATTCTTCTGCGCGTAATATACCAAGTCCAGACTCCGCCTCAAATATCTGTAGCTCATCGGGTCGATCTGCACGCAGTACAGCCAGACGATTCGGATCATCTACTTCAATATGACATACACTACCAGCCACCAAGACTGAATCTCCGCTATGAGCGAAACTCTTTGCTTGATCGGCATATACATACCCACGTCGACAAAATGACTCCAATGACTCGGGTGCCTGATGCCCGTCCAGCGACGCAACATTATCACTTCCACAAACAGAATGGGAGCTCATCATCGTAAAATGAATGGCATTGCCTATGACCTGACATCGCCAGTGCTCAATGAAGCCGGCTGCATCGCCGATAAATATAAGCGAGTTGAGGCTGTTACGTCCTTGAGCTCTCTTGCTTGAAAATGCTCGCTGACGATAGTCTCTTTCGCCGGCAATCGCGGTGATGTTAGCTTTCTTCTTTATTGCTACATCTTGAGCTTGTAGAGGAAGTAACTCGAACGACCGGTATGTGGCATCACGTACACCCTTCCACATACACAGCTTCCCAGGTATGGATGCTATACCGAATATCAACACCGAGTTCGGCACGTATTCACCATCGTCCGCGTAAAATGGACAAACGCAGAGGAGCGACAATGTGCGTATTGCTTTTGTATGAAATATCCGTCTCCAACCGCCATACATCGACACCGCACCTGCATGGATCACGTTGCCAATATCATGCGGAGCTTGCGAGTTACCATTCTCCAGCGATGACGTGACATTTTGCACATGCTCTTCAACAGTGTGCTTGGGATCGCTCAAATTATCGCTGCTGCTGAACGTAGGCTGGAATGGAGCAGGCGGCGCCGAATCAGAAACAACTTTTTGCACAGATGGTACTCTCGACTTCGGACAAAGTTGCGCGCCAGTGACTCGAAAACGCATAAGTAGGGCTGCGCCCGGTGACATTGAATGAAGCAGCGCCAAGGCATCTTTCACTGTCTCTCCCACGACGCTTTTGTTGTTGATGCCCACGAGTTCGTCACCTACGATCACGTCCCGAATGCACTTGTCGCTAGAACGATTTCGTCGAACAATCAGCCTTCCTTCTCGCTCCTCAAATTGAACATCGAGGTCGAAGCTACTCGGTTTTTCACACGAAACCTCGTATTCAGAGCTCGACTTGCCTGCCGCGTTGTTGTAACGTGTCGATGGGGACAAACTCGGAGAGCAAGTACGTTCCTGCTGCTGCTGCTGTCGATGTAATTGCATCCTAGGAGAAGACACGACTGAAACGTCGGCTTCAGCAGATCGCCCGAACACATCGATGACACCTGACTCAAAAGCAACGAGAAGTAGAGGTGTGGCGTCGAAGTGAAGTGTGGGTACCCATTGAACGCATAGCACGTTGCCGCTGTCCTTCTCGCAGGGCAGCACACCCGATGGAATAAGCCGAGTTTCCGCAGAAAATGCGGAAAACGAGATCCAGTACACGAGAATGTCATACCTTCGAGCGCTGTCACGTTCGGACGTATATGCATCGACGCTCGCAATCAGTGGCAACGACGGATGCGCCGACAATGCCGAAATAGAGCCAAGGTGGCTCCTGTACCAGGACTTTTTCACAATGTGCGACGGCCGGTCTCCTTCGCCTACTGCAACATTAAACGACAGCATAATGTGATCCATGCGTTGGAGCACAATGTCAAGCTTTGAGGGCATTCCAACGTAAGTTTGCGAAAAGTAGGCCATGACACACACGTCGGCAAGTCTCACACTCCTATCAACGTCCAGTTGATCGTCTTTCTTCCCATGCACTTGAATCTGAAGCGGCGTTTCCTCGACTGTAGGTGACGTAGACGTCATGACCCCCACTAATTTCCACAGTCTCAAAACACCCATCTGATCGACACCTGAGATCCACTCTACGTCCTTGCCCTGCCCATCGTCTGTAGCACGACAGTCCTTCTCATCACTAATGTTCCGGTTCTTCGACACGACCCAGCGCACATTATCCATCACCCACGTCGGTTCGAACGTCAGCACGCGCTGAAAACACGCGTCCTCGCGCTCGGTCCACACACAGACTGTCCTCGTGACTGTACACGTCAAGAGGATCCGCGCAGGTTCAAACCACTGCGCTCTCCTCGTGCCATCCGCCTCCAGCGCGGAATGCCACTGCGTTGTCGCGGGTTTCCACGAGAAATACACCACGGGCACATCGTGCTGCAACGCCTCCTTCTTATCGAGCGTCTGCGTCTCGTCTGCGTCCCCTACGCTCCGCTTCATGCGCCACACGTGCACCGCCAGATCGTTCGTTACCAGCGTCGCCAACACGAACGCACTGGGCGAGTACTTGGCCACGTCAATGCCGCGCGCGTTTACTTCCCATAGCACTGGCGCTTGATTAGTGCGAGCGTCGCAAGTCACTCCACGCACGTCGAGCTTACCGACCCCCACGTCCCGTCCGCAGAACAGCAGTTCGTTTGCATTCCGCGAGAACGCGAGGCCGCGGATGGTCGTGTGGACCACATCGAGCTCAAAGTAGCACACGGCAACAAACTGCACACTGCTGTGCTGCTGCTGCTGCTGAACGTCTCGCTGGGGCGCATGGACGACAATTCGCGTGGCCGAGAGCGACGCGAGTTTGCCGTGGAAGGCGCTCCAGCGGACGAATGCCACGGGCGAGCGGTGGCCGGAGGGCGCGAGACGGGACAGGAGGATGAACTCGTCGCTGTCGTAGAGCCGGATCTCGGTCTGTGTGGGTATGGCCAGCACGTTGCGGCCGTCGATGCGCGTCCAGCTCCAAGCGCGCAGCGCCATTGGGGTTGTGGTTGGTACGTTGAAGGAAAGGAAAGATTGCCTTTGCGTTTGGCGGCGTGGATATCAGGGAGCAACAGGGCAGATGAAACTGCCGGGGGTGGGACCAAATTCTGCGAAATGTGACCAAGTTGGACCTAATCTGTGATCAAGTCGAGTGGCGAGACAGTGAGCTGACCCAACTCACATTTGGTGGTAAGTCGGTCCGTTTGGTGGTCGGAGACCTAAGGACAGTTTGTCCTCGTCCTCTTCTTCCTTTTCTGTGTCTCGTTTTCTCGGCGTTCCTCGGCGTTTCTCGGCTGACAACAGATCGACATGCAGCACGAGAATTGCGCTTCATCGACTGTCCACGGTCGAGTCTAGAGCACGTTTAGGTCAATGTCAGTGGCGCAGGCGCGCGGTGGAGGAACTTGCGGGTTGTAGGTGCGTTCGAATTTTTCGCTGCCTCGTCTGCCGTCGCCATGTGTGTAAAGAGACGGATGATTGCTTACAAAAGTGACAAGAGCGATGCTACAGTCATTCCGGTCCGCTTGCTCATGGCACGGACAGAACAGACAGACGGCCTGCCTATCTCAAAAGAGAGGACGGACTGGTCTGTTGCACTTAGTAAAGCGCGTCGATCATCGGTCGATGATTGGACCGATCGATGACTTGACGACGTATTGTAGGTGCCATGAAGCGTTCAGTCCTTTGCGGCCGTAGTAGTGGCTGCTTCGTGGTTGCGGCCACTTGACCCTTCAATCAAACCATAGAGAATCTTGCCTGATTTATCCTGCAAGAAACGATCGGCAAGGAGGTCGTGCTAAGTAGCAGCAGCAGCAACTCGGCTGCAGTAGGTCGACCAAATCCAACTCATGTAGCCGCATGTTGAGGGCCGCGATATGAGTGGGGACTATACCGCTTGGTTTCCTCGAAAAAGGTCGGAAATATGCTGTCGTTGTGACGTGGCGACAAGGAGTGAGCGCTCGATCGAGCAGCGTCGGAACCCTGTGTAAAAGGCTCTCTGAATAAAAAGATGCGGTTCTAGCATGCGACTTGTCTCTTCGTAGTAACGGCGACCCCACCACCATCTTGGACCGTTGACTAATCCCCTCGCCGCAGAACAACACATGTCCACACGGTCCAGTCGATACAAACACCAAGCGTATCTTCTTGAGCCCTTGATCGCGGATGCGCCCGTTTTCTCCGCCCGAAAGAAACCGCCCGCACAGTACGATTAGGCGATCACGAGTGTAGAAGCCAGCATCGCTTCCGCACGTCGACGTGAAAAAGGCAACCAGTGCGGAAAGCAGCACACGAAAGGGAAACAACCAGTGCGCAAAGCAGCACACGAAAGGGAAACAACCAGTGCGCAAAGCAGCACACGAAAGGGAAACAACCAGTGCGGAAAGCGGCACGCGAAAGGGAAACCACTCTCTCTTTCACTTTGCTCTTTTGTGCAATGGGAAACTGTTGCTCGACGGAGGTCGGCGCTGTCGTCGCGCAGCGCTCGAGCGACAAGGACGAAGCGGGCGCAGTGCCGTACGCGGCCCTGCCGTCCAGTCCGCGCAAGTACGCGGTCACGGAGGACACGGAGCCGCACGGACACCTCGACGACGAGCCCGTGGCGCTGTCGCCCGCGTCGCTGTCGTCGCTTCCGTCCTCGTCGCTGAGTCCAGAAGTGGCAGAGCCGCCCGCGGCCGCCGACGCGTTCGTGCCGCCCCCGAGCGCGGGCAGCAAGAAGCTGCACCGGGAGAACACGCACCACGTCACGATTGGCGACTACAATCTGCGCTACTCGTACTACTCCAAGCGCGGGTACTACCCCGATGGTACGTGCGTGGTCCATACAAAGGTCAACATGTAGTCGACTCTGGTCGACCTCTCGTTTCGTTTCACTTTCTTTGCCTCACCTCACGTCGCCTGTCGTTGCTCGTGCTCTGCTAGCGAGAACGAAAGCCAACCAGGACAGCTACTACTGCGAGACGCACTTTGCCGGCGACGACCAAAAGGCATTTTTCGCCGTCTTTGACGGTCACGGACAGTACGGCGACGTGTGCTCGCAGTTTGCCGCCGAGCAGCTGCCCGAGAACATTATCAAGAACTTGGACGAGCACGTGGGCATCTTGCCGGCTCTCACGCGCGCGCATGGCCAGACGAACCGCGCCATGCACGAAGCGAGTTTCGACGACTCGATGAGCGGCACGACGTCCATCTCGGTGCTCTTTTGTGGCAACGAGATCCACGTCTCGAACGTGGGCGACTCGAGGGCGATCGTGGCGCAAGAGAACCTCAAGGCGTCGACGCGCAGGGGCGAGGCCAATCTAGTGGCCAAGCCGCTGTCGATCGACCAGACGCCGTTCCGTCAGGTGAGACGCGACGTGTGGACGCGTCTTGGTGGTGTGGTCAGATCTCGTTATTGACCCTTTTACTTGTGTGTGTCTGTCGGTCGTTTGCGTAGGACGAGCGCGTCCGTGTGAAGAAGTGCGGTGCTCGGATCTTGACGGTGGATCAAGTGGAAGGGCTGGAGCCGATTCACGAGAACTGGGGCTTATCGCTTGGCGACGAGATTGACGAGAACGGAGACCCGCCACGCATTTGGCATCCTTACGGCCAGTATCCCGTACGTTGTTGTAGTACTACTACGTGTTGTCGTTGCTACTACGTTCCTTTCCGGTATGACGTTGTGGTCGCCCTGACGTTTTTTTGTCGTTGTGACGCTTTACAGGGCACTGCTTTTACACGTAGTATCGGCGACTTGGTGTCGGAAGAGCTGGGCGTGACAGCTGAGCCGGAGATTTTGTGCAAGGGGTTGAACCCGCACGACAAGTTTATTGTCATAGCGAGTGACGGTGTGTTTGAGTTCCTCACGAGCCAGAACGTCGTTGACATTGTGAAGCAGTTTGAAAATCCGTCGGAAGCATGTCACGCGCTGGTCGAAGAAGCGTATAACCGCTGGCTTCAGTTCGAAGTGCGAACGGATGATATCACTGCGATCTGTATATTCTTAGATGGTGACGCACCAGCCAAAGAACGTGATGGGCCTCGCGGAAGCATTTACGTTGGTGGAGAGGTCTTGGATCTACAGTCGATGCAACGGCCAGTGCGCGGGATTACAAAGAACCACGCACGCAGAAACACCATCGTGGGAACAGATGCGATCCGTTTTTCGCTTGCGGGGGTCTTTCCAGATGACGACGACGAATCGGGAAAGTTGTCGAGTGTGGTTGAAAGCGATGGGAAGTCGGACGAAGTCGAGGAATGGATCAAGAAGGCAGTTCACAGCAGTTTTCTTTTTAACCATCTGGGCGACAGAAAGGTGAGCACAGCGCAGCGCGCGACCGGCATTGGTTGTTGACGTCCCCGACTCACTAGTTTCATGTTGCAACTGTCTTTGTGTTTCCAGATTCGCGAAGTCATTTCTGTGCTAAAGAAGCTAGAATACAACGCTGGCGACGTCGTGATGCGCCAGGGAGTCCCGGGCAACACATTCTACCTGGTACGTTACACGTGCATTGACGGGCAGATCCACTTGTATTATGCTCATTGCTGTGCTTGTGGTATATGGGTAGGTGGAAACTGGTGAATTTGAAGCTCGCCACCTGGAAGACGTTCCGTTGGATCATACATCCCGAAACGGTTCCGGGCCGGAAGCGTTTGGCGAAGTTGTGCAAGTGTACAAGGCAACCGACGACTCTCACCCGACATTTGGGGAGCTGGCACTTATCTACCCAAAGCCCCGCGTCAACACGGTCGTTACGAAAACAAAGGGCACACTCTGGGCACTTGATCGAATTGCATTTCGCTCCATCTTGATGCGTGGACGACCGCTGCACGATGTGGTTCGACGGCTCCGCCAGATCAACTTGTTTCGCTCGCTGACGGTTGCCCAGACCAATTTGGTTGCCGAAGAGATGCGCGCGGTTTTGTTCGAGCCAAACCAAGTCGTGCTTCACGAAGGAATGACCGAGCCGGGCTTTTTCTTGATCACTAGTGGTCGGATCGAATCAACCACCAAGATCGATAGAGCAGCACGTCTTGAGCTGAAGACATTCGATTACTTTGGCGAAATGGCGCTGGTTCGAAGGCGATCGATCAGGTGCGGCGTTTGTGAAGCTTGTTATTGTGGCACGGATGATCACTTGTTGCGGCTGACTGACTGGATTTTCTGTACAGCAAACGTTCTGTTCGAGCGATTGAACGTACAGAGTGCCTCTTCATCAGAAAAGATGCACTGGAACTGGCTGTTGGTAGGTTATCTATCGTTTTGGAAAAGGACAAGCTGCGTCGGGCACGCAAGGCGCGAATTTCCGAGTCGAAGAAGGGAGATATGGTGCGTTCTGCTTGATGCGTAAAATCTCTTCTTTGTTTGACCTTCACTAAGCTTGACGCTCGTCTGCTGTGCTGCAGCCGACATCATTCGTTTGCTTTGACTACGAGACCAAGACGATGATGCCCAAGTCCATTGACGACCTGGAGGTCGTTGGAAGTGTAATGTCTGACATGACCAATACTGTCCGTCTGGTGGAAGTCAAAGGGTCGTCTCCACCAGTATGCTTGACTCTGCGGTCGGCGAGTAAGCAGGGCATTGTAGACGCCGGTATGCAGAAGCATGTAAGTGGCGAGCGCGACATTTACGTGTCGCTCTACGAGAAGAACGTGCTGGTGCCACAGCTCTTCGGGATGAATGTGAATGACTCGGACATACATATGCTGTACGACACACAAATCGTGGGTACCCTCGAGCGTTTCTTGGATGGTGAGCCGCACGGAGAGTCTTTTGTGCGCTATTATGCTGCACAAGTTGTGCTGGTGCTTGAGTTCATGCACATGGTACGTCTGTGCTGCTGTTTCTCTGCAGTTTTGCGCGACGACTTACAATTGTGTATGACGTTGCAGGAGGGCATTGTCTCGCGAATGGTCGACCCCACGAATCTCATGGTTGATCGTAGCGGAAACCTCCGCATGATCGATTTGAGGTGCGAGTCTTATCTTGTATGTTTGTCTGCCCGTTATTGTGGGACTTATCACATATGCACTGACTTATACATCGTCTAGACTCTCCAAGTACGTCGGTCGTGGACGAACCTACACTGTATGTGGTACGCCCGAGTACCTGGCTCCGGAGCAAATTACTGGGGAGGGTACGTGTCGCTGCTGCTTGTGGTGAGTGCAACGCACATTCATCTGACGATACATTGTGTTGCAGGTCACAACATTGCTGCAGATTACTGGGCGCTAGGCGTGCTCATGTACGAGATGCTAACGGGTGCGACTCCGTTTACGCGAGAGAAAGAAAACGATTTAGAGATCCTGAACGATATCGCGGCGTTCCAACCGGACCAGTTGTCGTGGCCTGAGCACACAAGTGCCGAGCTGAGGGATATCATCGAGCATTTGTTAAGCCCTGACCCTACGCAGCGTCTTGGGTACACGGTATATCGCGCTGGTGCGTGCGAGCCGATTAAAAAGCACGCATTCTTTGCTGGAACTGCATGGGAGGCCACGAAGATGGGCTCGTTCTCGGTATGTCACGCGTACCATCTCGTTGGATGTAAGATTGGTACTGACCGAGCTTCTGTCGATCGATGATCTCTTGTTTGTACAGGCACCACTTGAGCCGGAGGCTGCATCCGAATATAAGCAGATAGCAGCTAGCGGCAGCCAGGAAGACGTGAACATTGGAAGCACATACGCGGGCAACGTTGACTGGCTTGCCGGGTTCTAGACGTATGGAAATTTGCCGCTCGCACAACATCCGACAGCGAAGCGAGCTGCAACTAAAGGAGCTGCAACCAAAACACTAAATTGAAGCATATGTTTTTGAAACCCAGGCGGCCCGCTTCATCTGTCTTTACGTCGGGAAACCGAGCGCAGTGACCTCCATGTCGCCAAAGCAAACCGTGCACTCCTGCAGCAAAGTCTGGACAGCAACAAGCAGCAACAGCAGCACAAGAAACACACGACAACCATTGGCATACAAGCGCGACACTAATGGAAGAGCTGCGTACTGACTGCATCGTGGTTGGCCCGTTCTGCAATGCTAGGAAAGTATCGCTCAATCGCTTCGACGGCTCTGGCATCAGTCTTGCGCCACTTGACACGTTAGTCAAAAGGTCAACCTGGGACCCATTTTGCTGCAAAAGCTGCTCGTACCAGCAGCACTGAAGACCGAAACTGAAGCGCGTCACTGTCGAGCCGGCAGAGATCCCCTCCAGTCTTCTTCACCACCTGCTCGACTTCTCGATCGACGGCAAAGTGCATCAATGTAAGTCGGTATTCCTGGTAGCCTCCATCCGGACACGCGATGCTGTACATGTATACCGTGCGATCAATACCCCTCGGTGAGCGCTCATTGTATCTCTGCTTTTCTTTGTTGACCAGCCACGTACCAGTCATCCACCGGAATCTCTTCGCCCATCATACCGAGCTGCGTGCGACTGGATGAGCAGATGAAGTACCCCTGGAACCAGTTGCCGTCCCGAGTAAAGCACAGAGCTGCTCGACCTTTGCTGCTGGTAAAGGGCGTCGTTGCCATCATTTTCGTGTCGCAGATCGGTATTTCATACCGGTTTCTGTCCATGGCCATGGAGCTGCGCTGCTTGGCGGACGATGCGGCACTCGTGCGTGCTGTGCAGAAGCTCAACTTGGGCGTCTTGCCAGTGCAACCCCCTTCTTTCTGCTATCGTCGCGCAGAAAAGGATCGCTACCGACTATCGTGGGCTGCCGTGACTCGTGATACGTGTATCGTGCGTGGCGCTGCAGTAGCCGAGCTCGAGCTGGAACGTGGCGGAAAACGCACGGTGCAACTGCGAACACTGGCGGTGTCTCCTCAATTTCGACGTCAAGGAGTCGGACGTGCGATCATGGAGAAACTCTTTCAACAGGTCAAGAAAGCAAAGGATGATGAAAAGGGGGAGACATCGAAGCTGTGAGTCTCCATGTTCACGTCAGGAACGAGGAAGCGCTGGCTTTCTATGAAGCGCTGGGCTTTGTTCGGAAAGCTGAAATCGATGGGTACTATCGTCACTTGGAGCCACGGACTGCAGTTGTCATGGAGCTACTACTTGATTGAGCACGACCAAAGAGGCTTTACGGGGCTATATGCGATGCGGTTCACCTGATGTAATTGGGATTGCTACGAGTGGTCAGAGTGGACGATAAAGAGACTTGAGAAGAAAAAGGTGTCGCTCGTATCGTTTGCATTTGATCGTGGGAATAGAAGACGCTTGCTTTTCCACATCATTCTTGGACCTTCGTGCTTGGTGGCGTCGGAAGCTTGGCACAAGTATCGTTTCAACAGACCCAGACTGCGAAAACACAGCCAGCGTCGCTCTGTTTGCTTTGGCAAACCAGAATCCCATCGTGTGCTGTACGAATATGACTCGCAACGGATGTTGTGAGTAGAAACATGCTCTGAAAGTGGCGTCGTGGCGTGTAATGGATGTTGAAGATGTCGGTCCAGCGGCTTTTCACCTGAGTCTGCTTGCAAGAGCCGATGCTGAACACAGCTGTGCCCCTGCGCTCCACAATGATGCATTAGTCACATCAGTGCGATCGGGTAGCACACCGGTCCTACTCGATATGCGATTCGCACTGCCTGCCATATCTGCTGCATCATGACGGCAAGGATTCCCTACGATACCTTCTAGTGGCATCAGTACTGACGACTGTAGTGTACTGTAACGTTTCGAGAAGTTGTCGACGTCGATCGACCACGGCACTTCGCCCGTCATGCGAGAGTGAATAGCGTCTATCGTAGAAATGTCAAGCATTTTATAGCAATGTCAAGTCATGCATGTTGCTTCGCCACTGCTTCCTATCTATGAGCGCTCACTATTCATCAACAGAAGCTGCAGACGTGCTCGTGGCATTAGTTCCTCGATCGGCTGCATCATTATCGCCATCAATAGCAGCGCTACGTCTCGTTGCATGAGGTTGTCCAGTGTTGGCAGATACAACAGGTGACATACGCAACCAAGTGGATCTACATACATCAAGTTGCAGAATTTTGTTTTCCTGTATAGTGACAGTTCCTGCGCGTTTCGTGTCCACTCGCTACAATCATAGACGAACCATTTACTGTACATTCTTAGCACGCTCAAATTGTTAATGCAGGTCGGATTCAATCAGATGGATCTGTGATTGCAGGAGCCTCAATCAATCCAACTAGTAGACATTGGGGTTAGTTTGTTCAATCGACTCGATCTCGAACTCGGACACATTGACGGCAACGACTTTGCCATCAGTAGTGGCTTGAGTTTGCTGTTCATGATTGCCTGCATAACCTGCACACCTAAAGCGATCGAAGCGTCAGCTATGCAAAGTTTGCTCATATGCATTCTAGCTTCTTCGCCGTCCCTTGTGACCTCAAAGTACCGCGATGTGTCGCACGGTTGCCGTACAATAGCCCCACAAATGTCTACTGGAAAGCGCAAATTGTACGATGCATTACGCTTAGCTGTCTCTGCCAAGTCAGGCAATGAGACAACTAAAGTATGCGAGTTCCTCGAATCTTGTACAATTGTGCTGTCATGAGCCGATAAATACCATTGTTGCTAATAGTATATATAAGTACAGTAGAACGCAGCATGCAAACGAACGTCTTCTGCGGTCCACAGAAAGTGTAAACCTCTTCCGATGCAACTGCCGGTGCAGTCACCAGTCGAACTTGCACAACAGCAGTGTAGCTGCGTCTATACAGGTGGATTCATGTACTGCACCTTTCCATCTTGAACGCCTCTTGTCACGATGGCAAACCCGTCCGAAACTGACTTGAAATCCGTCTTTGGATTGATACTCGTGTCCGCTGCAATCGCTTTTCGGCAGCTTTCGGACGGCACGACCGTGACTTCCGCAGTCACGATCGCTGCTAATGCGCCCACGCACTTGGGTAAATCGTCCTTGGTCACACCAAAAAAGTCACTCACGGGCGAGCTGAAATTTGTAAACACGCCGTTTTGCAGCGAAGAAAGCAGCTCACAGCTGATATACGCGGACACTGCTTCTTTTGGTGTTCCCTCCATCGTTGACGTCCGATCACAAGCGGCCAAATCGTCCACCAAGTTAGTAATCGCAGCAGCGTCTTCAAACGTACTCTTTCCAGTCGCGTACGAGATCGCTCCAGTCGCACTCTCATCCGCGTTGCACTCCAGCGAGAACTCCTTCAGCATATTCTGGAGAAAAGGACTGAGCTCGTATTCGACAGCAAACTCGTCCATGCTCTTATACGTTGTGCCCCCACTCTTGAAAAAAGCACCGAGATGAGCATGCTTTTCGACTCGTATACCTTCAACACCCATGGGAATCGTAGCGGTCGGAGAGATCTGTAGTTTGCCATTGCTACTGCACGAGCCAGTCAGTGATATGCTCTGATTGCAGCTCTGAACGAACTGGTACACCATATCGATCGTCGCGCTACACAGCCATATCATCAACACCAACGACAATAAGAATACCAACACAAACAACAACGTCAGCACCCAGCACACAGATCGCGCATGTGCAAAACTCCAACTCCGAGTGACGTACTAGTGACTGAAGAAGATGGGATCAAAAGCAGCAGCTCGTGTCTCGTACACGCCTCCGAGGATACTGTGCAGCGTGAGCTGCACCGAATGCTCAATGCCCTTGCGCAGCGTCTCCATGATATCACTGGAGCTCGTGGCATTCCTGGCACGGCGTACCAAATCGGCAAACGCAGTGGGTCCGAACTCCAACGACGAGTCGCCAACGCCCCAGTCTCCGCGCGGAAGACACTTCTCCCTGTTTTTGCTGCTTGTAGCAGCGTATGCCGCAATGCTGGCGTTCGCGCAGTTGCCACTCAGGACAGCTTCGCCGTTTACGACGTAGGCGCCAGGTACGATTTCATTGCCTTCCGAGCCACCAAAGTCCTGCAAAAGCGGCGAGCAGCCTTCAATGCCATTGCACGACGTGCGCGTGGACATCCGCTTGGCCGAGTCTTCAAACACGTCCCAATACGGCAGTGTCAAGTCACGAAACGACGGGTCGAGCGACCGCAGCATCGATTCGTACCCGAGCAGGTACTTGCGGTACCACGCAGGCGCGCCGCACGTTCCTGCGACTTGACGAAGACTGCCCTTATCCATATACACGTGCGTGAACAGCATGTGCTTGCCGGACGTCATGGCCGTTTGTATGGCACTTAGATACAGCCCTGGTCGCAACACAATCGCACAAAGACATACAGTGAATAAGTGCGTCAAAAACTGCGGCAAGAGACACGAGACGACCCCACAAGAGCCAGCGCACCTTTTTCCTCGCTGTTAAACGCGGCCCAACTCTTCCTCACTCGCGTCGCATCAGCTGCTGCACTTCCCATTGTGCGTGAGCCGCTCAGTACGGCCACTGCCGCCAGCACAGCGCACATGTACCGCGTCATGGAGTACCAATAAGTCGCTTTGTCCCAAGTGATCCCTTGCGAGTCGCCTGAACAAACTGACTCTTTCGATGCGCTGTACCGGTGAGTGGTCCACATCGCGGCGCCTGTCGAAGCGAATACCGATCGACTACCGGTTTTGCACCCACAATTGCTGGTGCGCGGCCGTCAAGAGGTTTCGACACGTGCGGCGGAGGTCGAAAGTGGGTACACTTCATGACGACGTTCAAGCACCGCGCGGACCTCGAAGAGGCGATTGAAACGTGCTCTGCTACAGTGCGTCTGCTGCAGGAAAAGGCGCACAATGGTACGGACGGCGATGGGCCGCTGGCAGACGTCGCCGAGGAGCTGAAGAAGCTCGTGGCACTGCGCAAGGCGCTAAAGATGTGGAAGCAGAAGGAGAGACGAGTTGAAGAGGGAGACAGAGGGACAGAAGAGACCGAAGAGACAGGAGAGGAGAGTAAGGGGAGGATGGAGAGCGCTGCGAGGGAGCAGGAGGACGGAAGAGCAGCGTTGGAAGACGTTAGGGAGGCTGAGGAGGGCGGGAACGGGGCTGCTGTTGCCAAGGACGAGCTATTGCAGCGTGCGATCAGGCTCGAAGAGCTCGTGGCCGCAGCAAATGTGAAGCTGACGACGTTGGAGGGTGAGGTGGCGCAGGTGGAGCGCACGAAAAAGGCGTTGACGTACTTGGTGGCACATCAAGAGCCGATGACCGAACAGGTCGGGTCGTTGGTGGAGTGTCGAGGGACGACGAAAGAAGGGGCAGGATCAGTGCGTGTTGAGGTGACGACGCCGAAGAAGAAGAAGAAGAAAAGGAGGAAAAACAAAGTGGCGACGGGTGAAGGAGTGGACGAACAGAGCGAGGAGTTGCCGGGGGATGATGCAAAGGTGGAAATTGAGGCAGAGTATGTGAATAGGAACACGACGATGGAAAAGCTGCAGGAAGCTGTGGTTGCGCTGACGGAGGAGAAGAACGAGGCCGTTGTCAAGTTGATGGCAGAGCTGGCGGACCAACGAGCCGAAATGGAGCAGCAGAGCCAAGAGATGCTGCGAAAGGCGAAGCACGAATTCGACGACGTCGAAGAAAAGCTACGGCGAACGGTTGCAAGTGTCGCTCAAGAGAAGGATGCGGTGATTGCGAAGCTGAAAGCTGAGCTTGAGGAGCAGCGTGTAGACTCGCAGCTGGCGGGGAGTCAAGAGGTGGAGTCTGAATTGGTGAAAACTGTTGCAGCGCTGAAGCACGAGAAGGCTGAGCTGGAGCGCAAGCTGCAGACTGCAGAAGAGGCTGCCAAGTGCTCCCGCGACGAGCTGGAAAATGTTCAAGATCAGCTGACGGATAGTGAGGACAGAGAGACGCAGCTTCGTAAGCTGCGCAAGAGTGTCGAGGACGTCCAACTTGCGAACAAGAAGCTCACGGAGGAGAACGCGCTGATTGAGGCTGATGCAAAGGCGATTCGTGACGAAGCAGAAAAGAGGATTGCTGAGCACTTGTCGTCCAAGAGCAAGTCTGAAAGTTCTGCTGCCAAAATTGCAGCCATCGCGGCTGAGCTGGAAGCGTCGAAGACGGAAGTGCAGAAGCTGCAAGCCAAAGTGAAGAAGCTGACGAGCGAGGCAAGTGCTAGTCATGCGAAGGTTTCGAGTACTAAGGAGCGTATTTTGACGCTGGAGCAGGAACTGGCGGTGGCTACGAAAATCGCTGAAGAGGCGTCTACCGAGCTGGAGCAGGTATCGAAGGCGGCTCAGAAAAGCGCTGAAGAGATGTCTGCCGAGCTGGAGTCGCTGCGTGCTTTGTCCCAGGATTCGGCATCGAAGCTGGCGATTTCTACAGAGCGTGTGCAGACTCTTGAAAAAGATTTGGAGGCAGTGAAGAAGGAGCGTGAAGACGCATTAGCTGAGCTCGAAGGTCTGCGCACATGTACGAAGGATACAGAGCTGGCGCTTCTGGGCTCGAACGAGCGGATGCAAGTTCTGGAAAAGGAGCTTGAGCTAGCGCAGCACAGTGCCCAAGAGGCGTCCACAGAGCGTGACGCTCTCCGCACATCGATGCAAGAAGCTGAACGTATGTACAAGGCTGAAATTGAAAAGCTGACGATGCAGGTACAGACCACTGAAGGGAGCTGCAAGAAGGAGTTCATAGCCGAGCTCGAGAAGGCAAAAGACGCTGCCAAAGTTGCACTCGCAGACAAGGAAGAAGCTGCCTGCCAGCTTCGCGCACTAACGGACAAAGGGATGCGTTTACAACATGAAAGTGAAAAAGCTCTGAGCCTTGCGTCTCGCAAGAGTGTGCAGGCGGAAAAGCTTGCAGCGGACCTCAGCTCTCGCTCGGCCGAGGTGACGGAACTGAAAGCTCAGTACGACGAGCTGCTTGCACAGTATACTCGGTCGAACGACAAGCTGCTCAAATTGCAGGGTGGCGCAGCTACGAATGACGATTTGCTCAAGAAGGCACGTGTGTCGCTACTGGAGGTGACCAGTGAGCTCAAGGAAGCTCGTGCTGACTCGCTCAAGTGGAAAAACTCGGCACAAGCAGCCAAGACGCTGATGAATGCCAAGATTGCCGATGCAGAGAGTGCTTACAAGCAGCTCAAGAAGGCCCGTGCCGACGCGGCCTCAGCCAAGTCAGCTCATCTGCAGCTCTCTGCGAGTCTAGAGGGCAAGGAGAAGAAGCTTGCGAGAGCCAAGCAAGAGCTCGCTACCGTCCGTTCCGAATTGACCGAGACGATTAAGACTTTTGAGGCCAACCTGGTGCAGATGAAACAGGCGCATGCTGCTCGAACGGAAGAGCTCGGCAAAGCCTCTGCGCACACGATCGCGCAGCTGACGAACCAGATCCAGTCGTACCGCCTGATGCTCGTGGTCGTTCTTCTGCCGGCGCTCATCGCCACGTTCGTGTATGCGATCTCGATCTAGTCGTCTGCAGTCGGAGCAGCTCTTTTTGCGGTCGCGATGCACGCTAACGAACGAGCGGATTTGGACTACAAGTAGACGTTTGTCGGTTGTTGGTCATTGCTGCTACGTACAGTATAAGACGTCTGTCTCGTATTGTTCTACGATACAGTCCAACAGCACGTCATCGTACAGACGTAACACAAATGGATCGCAACGTGACACAAGTCGAGCATTGCAAACAATTTGTCGAACGTTATTCGAGAGTTCAGCTCTATCGGTGTTTCCACTGGCGTGTAAAGGGAACATGTACAACTGAGACAGCGCGCAGCATACTTCGTCCAAGTATACTATCGCTACATTGTGGATCGAATCGATAAAGGTCCGACTACGGAACTACCGTAGCAAAGAGGTCAACTCACTGTCCGACTTTGCCGTCACTCTTATCGACTCGATTGAACCTGCTGATGCGAGACGTCGACCCCTTGTTGTGTGTCCGTCGGTTGTTCACTTTATCCACAACATATCGAAAACATCCCGAGATAAAACCTCGCGTCGTTCGTCAGCTGCGAGTTTATATGGGATAACCAGTCGATCCCGTTGCGACGCGAATGAAGTAGCACCACTAAGAGGTAATACGTGGGGGAAGGGGACCCGCGTTGAATCGCATGCAGCGAAATCGTACCATAACATCGGCACCCTGTTCCTTTTCCAGCCCGCCCATTGCGTTTTCCCTCCCGCCCGTCTCTTATCCCGCTGACGCAACTGCATCTTCTTCCTCCCTTGCGAATTTCAGCCAATCGCAGCCCGCTGCAATCTTCCGCACGCGCGAGAAGGTCATGGCCGAGACGACCACCGAGGCACCCGCCGCGGCGCGCGAGGGTGGCGCCGGCCACGCGGTCTCGTCCCCGAGGTCTGGTGCGTCCCCCTCGACCCCACGCTCGTTCTCTATTCTGTAGCGGGCTCCGGCGCCCTGCATGCGTCTCGTCTCTGTTCCATCGCTCACGGGCCGTCGTCTGCTTTTGTGTCGTATGATCGTGCTGTTCTTTTTGACCACTCACAGCCGGCCAGGGCATCCCGCACCCCTTTTCCACGTGCGAGCGAGCAAGTGGCACTGACGCGGTGATACCGCCGGACGGGCTGCACAAAGTACGAGCGCACGACGACGACGGCGTCACGAAGGCGAACAGAGAGACGAGGAGCGACGTCGGTGGCGGCGGTGGTGGTGTCGAGCTGCAGGACGGCAGTGGACACGATTGCGCAATGCAGCAGCAGCAGCAGCAGCAACAAGAGCTGAAAGATCATGAGCTACTGGTGGCAGTGCAGCTCGAGCTCCACGTGCAGCAGGAGATGGCACGGAAAGTCCAGCACCGCGATGCTGTGACGATCCAGACGCTGAGTGACGAATTAGCAACGACTGTAGCTCGACTCGCACAGGAAGAGGCACGTGTGGTGATGTGTGAGCAAGAGAAGAAGAACTTGGCAGCGCAAGTGGATTTAGTGTGCATTGACAAGCAGCAGCTGGAGCAAAGAATGAAGGAAGTTGTCGATGTGAATTCGGTCTTGCAGACCAAAGTCGATAATCTGATGCGAGAGCTGTGTGAAGCACGACGGAAGCAGAAAGATGTGGGACTGGTGGATAGTGAACCACCGTCGAGTGTGGATCTGACGCGGAGAGATGATGACACTGCGCTGGGAGTACGAGCGACGAGTAGGAGTGTTATTGATCGAATGCACGAGCTGGAAACAGAGATGGCGGGCTGGAAAGCTGAAATGGCCGCAAATGCTGAGAAGTGGCACTCGGAGCGGCAGGAATTCACACAACAGATTGAGTCGCTTACGTTGGCGAACCAA
Source organism: Hyaloperonospora brassicae (assembly GCA_947650285.1). Classification (NCBI taxonomy): domain Eukaryota; phylum Oomycota; class Peronosporomycetes; order Peronosporales; family Peronosporaceae; genus Hyaloperonospora; species Hyaloperonospora brassicae. The sequence goes on along the minus strand of CANTFL010001264.1, from coordinate 150,293 downwards.
GAGGCTAGCGCAGAGCTGGCTGTAGTGGCACATATGCGCGAACACTTACTGGAACACGTCGGCATTGATCTGACGCTTGAAAGTGTTGAGTCGCTTCTTGATGCAAAAAACAGCACCATTCAGATACTTACAGCACAACTTTCGGCAATCGAGGCTCCTCAGACACCCGGCGATCGTGAGATCATCGAGGCTGGTTGTGTTGCAGCAAAAGACCTTTGTGTACAGTTGGAAACACTCCAGACCAGGTGTGACATGCTGGCCTCCGAGAGGCTTGAGCAAGACAAGACGATCAGAGAACTTTGTACGAAGCTGAAACAAAAGGCAGGAGATGACGCATTCTCCCCCCTGCCTGAGTATAGCGAGTGTTGGCATGCTTGCGAGTCGATTGTGGAATCCGAGCACTTCTCGAGACAGGTCGAAAACTGCTGGACAAGAAAAGAGCAATCGAACGGCGACTTTTCTGCCACCAAGTCTAAGATTGAAGCGTTGGTTGTCGCGTTGCAAATAGATAAGCCAGCGTCTACTGACAGCGATGCTACATCTTGTCATAACTCACGATCGAAAGAGCTTGCCAAGTGTTTGGAGCACGCTCAGGATCAACTCATTAGTGCAGCGAAGCCGGACCAGAGGCAAGATGACGTAGTGATTCTTCAGGAAAAAATACACAAGCACGAGGTGGAAAATCGGCTTCTTTTGGCTAAGCTGGAAGAGTGTGAGCATGCGCTAAAGGCTCAGACTCGTAGATTTGCTGTCAGAAGGCTCGAGTCTGGTGTCAAGGCAGAAAAAAGTGCATTATTGGGCGCTGATGCTGGCTCTGTAGTGTCAAATGGTGAAATGGTGGATGGTTGTAATGGTTTCTCCTGTGATCTTGAGCGCGACCTGGAAGCAACTACAGCGCAGTTACACGCAGTCGAGGCAGAGATGGTTACTTGTGAAACCGAAAACCTGAGGATGAATCTCGAGGTAGCAGCGAAAGCCGATGGTGTATTGGAGCGTAAACAAGACTGCGGTGCTTCACTTGGAGCGCATCAAGCGAGTTCGATAGAGTTAGAAGCGATGGTAGAGCAGCTTGAACGCGCCAACCGAGTGCTAACGTCGGACCTTGCAGGCAAAACAGATGGTCTGCAATGTTGGTGCGAAGCATTTGCGATGCTAAAAGAAGACTTCCGATGCGTCGTTGCTGATTTGGAGAGCGCTATGTTCGAGGTCAATATGGAAAATCGCAAGATCAAGGCTGACTTTGAGGATGTCAAGACAGAAAACGACGCGTTGGCTGAGCGGATAGGCAAGTTCCATGCTGTTGCCAACGGCAAGACGGAAGTGGATGAGGGACAAGAGACCGACCGCGAAGTTGAGAAACTGCGGTCTTCATTGGTTCAAGCTAAGGTAAACTGTTTGGAACAGAAGCAGCAACTCACGGCTCTTGAGAAGAAGCTCGTGGATGTGTCAACCTCTGGCGGTTTTGCGTGCACAGTAAGCAATGCATCACTGGACGCTGAGCGACGAGAATTTGAAGCCGCTTTGATCGAGATGATTGAGATGGAAAAAAAGCTTCAAGTCGCATACGAAGCAAAGCAGGGTCTTGAGTCCACGCTGCAAGAGCGAATGGAGGCAAAAGCAGAGCTAGAAGATCGGTTGTCTGCTGCCGAAGACAAGATTGCGGAGTTGGAGCAGCAACTGGAACAGAAGATTGCTCTCATCGCCACAATCGAAGAGCAATTGCGGCTAGCGGAGGAGGAGCGCGAACAACTGTCAGATGAGTTTGAGAAGACCAAGTTGCAGCTAGAGCGTAGCATAGGAAAGCTAGAAGAGAAGGCGATCGAATCCGAGGCATTAAAAACAACGACGAATATGCTTAAGGACGAACGCAGTCGCTTGTTCAGCGAGATCGCGCTGTTGAAGGACGATATTGCGAAGTCTGAAGTCCAGAAGGTTGCATTGGCCGATTCGCAGGAGCTCGCAAATGAGGAGCTTGAAGATCAGCTGAACGAGCTCGCTGATAAAATAGCCGAGATTGAGGCAGAAAAGCAGGATCTTCGTGCGAGACTCGAGGACACTGTCAACCGGTCCGAAGAGGACATTCTAGAGCTGAGGGGGCGGCTCTATAGGCTAGAGGAGGAAAAGTCCAGCATGGACGATGACAACTTGAGCCTCGAGAGAACGATTGAAGATATGGAAGTAAAGCTGGATGCTCTGGAAGAGCAGAAGACATTGCTCGAGGCAGCAAACGATCTGAGCGCTGAACAGCTGACTCTCTTGGAGAAGCGAATGGGAGAGGCTGCAGCTGAAATCGCTCTAGTGTCCGATGAGAAAAATAAACTCATTGACTTTCAGCTGACGCTCAAAGAGAATGTGTCCAGCCTTCAGAATGAAAAGGTTGAGCTCGAGCGAACGCTGGAAGAAACTACCGCCCGGCTACGTGATCAATTTGATCAGGTGACGGCACAAGTTGAAACGCTACAGGTACAGCTAACGCAAAGCGTTGCTGACAGGGATGAGGTATCGAAAGCACTATCGGAGCTTCAAGAACATGCTCATGCGGAGAATGAAGCTAGCAAACAAGTGGCGGCAACGCTTGAGTCGCAAGTTGCAGAGAACAAGGTTTTGGAGAAAAAGGTAGGACTAATGAAGCAAATGGCGGAGAAGGCGTTGCTGTCTGTGAAGGCCAAAGAAGACGAGTTGGCCGAGGCGGTGTCGCGCGCGGCCAATTTAGTGGATGAGCGTGATTTGGCGAGGGTATCATTGAACGAAAAAGAGTCTGTGACGGAGGCGTTGCTGATTCAGCGTGATCAGTTGCAGCAGAAGGTAGAAAAGCTGACGAATTATTTGGAGAGCTGTCGGCATCAACTTTTGGAGGAGGCAAGTGCATCTGAGGTAAAGATCTCTGACCTGGAGAATGCTGAAGCAAAGTTGTCGGAGTCGTTGGAGTCACTTCGACAAGACTTGGCTGGGGCTGAGTCTTGTATTTTGACACTGGTCGAGGAGCGCGATGAAGCGAGAAAAGAGCTAGCTGCAAGAGACTTGACGATCGAAATGATGAAGACTGCACAAGGAGAACTTGATCTTGCGGTACAGAAGCTGGAGAATGAGCTAGGTGCTACGCGACGAACAGGCTTAGCGAAAGCTGAAGAAAAAGATCGGGTCATTAGCGATCTTGAAACGGCGAAAGAACAAGTAGAGAAAAAAGCCCAAGAGCTTCAAGACGCGCTGCTCCGGACGGAAGAGTCGCATCAATCGATTCGGGAACAGCTCATTGGATCTGAGCGTCGAATCGACGCGCTACAGAAAGAACGCGATGCCACCCGAACTTCGTTGGATGAAAAGGAGTCGACGCACGAGACGTTGAATGCACTCCAAGAGGACTTGCAGAAGACAGTACGTGCAATGGAGACGGAACTCACGGAGTTGCGAGCTTCAAGCTCGGGAGAGTTGTCAGCTGCGAACGAAACTATTGAGCGTCTTAAGATGGAGGGGACTGAGGCAGCAGAAGTGCTAGCTTCTCTTCGTCTGGAGCTAGCAGAAGCTGAAGCGTGTGTAATGGTTCTTGTTGACGAGCGTGATGCAGCTAAGAAAATACTGAGCAAGCGAGAGTTGACGCTTGAGGTTCTCAGTTGTGAGCATGGAGAGTTACAGCTGAAGAGCCAATCCGTGAAGACTGAGCTGGATGTTTTACGACAGAAAAGCGAAGCGGACGCTCGAGCTGCAGAAGAAGTTGTGCAAACTTTGAAAGTGGCATTGGAAACGACAGCTGGGTCATTGGAATCCGCTCAAAAGAAGTTGGCGGAGTCTGAATTGCATGTGGCTTCCCTGTCTGCCGAGTGTGATGCTGTCAGCACAGCGCTCAGCAAAATCGAAACGGAACATAGTTCTCTGGGTCTCCAAAAAAGGGAGCTAGAACATCGCATCGAAACTCTGGAGGCCACAATAACGACCCTGGAGACACAGCACGCAAGGACGTTGGAGACATTTGAAGAGACAATTTGTGGGCTAAGAACATCGGAAGTTGATTTAAAGAAATTGCTGGAGTCAGTCCAGAAGGAACTCTGCAGCTCTAGGTCCCGCTTACAGATTCTGACTGATGAGCGCGACTCCTTGAGAGATACGCTGACCCAAAAAGACGAAAAAGTAAGCAGCCTAGAGAGTCAATCTGAGCATCTCCAACTCCATGTCCAGTTGCTGGAGAGCGAGCTGCAGGAGCTGCGAAGTCAGCGCGAAACCGACGCTGTCACGGCAGAAGAAGAGATCCGAAGTCTGAAAGAGTCGAGAGCGCAGCTGACAGAGACGTTGGAAGCTGCCCGGCAGAAACTATCTGAGACCGACGCGCGTGCGGCGTATGCTGAAGTAGAGCGCGATGCCGCGCGCCAAGCTGTGAGCTCGGTGGAGGCGCAGCGTGAGGCTCAAAGAGTGGAGATGGAAGGCCTCCAGGAGCGCATCCAGTCGCTGGAGAGCGAGCTGCAGGAGCTGCAAAGTCAGCGCGAGGGCGACGCGTTTACGACAGAAGAGGAGATCCGAAGTCTGAAGGAGTCGAGAGCGCAGCTGGCAGAGACGCTGGAGACGACTCGGCAGAAGTTGTGCGAGACCGACGCCCGCGCTGAAGAAGAGCGCGATGCCGCGCGCCAAGCTGTGAGCTCGGTGGAGGCGCAGCGTGAGGCTCAAAGAGTGGAGATGGAAGGTCTCCAAGAGCGCATCCAGTCGCTGGAGAGCGAGCTGCAGGAGCTGCAAAGTCAGCGCGAGGGCGACGCGTTTACGACAGAAGAGGAGATCCGAAGTCTGAAGGAGTCGAGAGCGCAGCTGGCAGAGACGCTGGAGACGACTCGGCAGAAGTTGTGCGAGACCGACGCCCGCGCTGAAGAAGAGCGCGATGCCGCGCGCCAAGCTGTGAGCTCGGTGGAGGCGCAGCGTGAGGCTCAAAGAGTGGAGATGGAAGGTCTCCAGGAGCGCATCCAGTCGCTGGAGAGAGAGCTGCAGGAGCTGCAAAGTCAGCGCGAGGGCGACGCGTTTACGACAGAAGAGGAGATCCGAAGTCTGAAGGAGTCGAGAGCGCAGCTGGCAGAGACGCTGGAGACGACTCGGCAGAAGTTGTGCGAGACCGACGCCCGCGCTGAAGAAGAGCGCGATGCCGCGCGCCAAGCTGTGAGCTCGGTGGAGGCGCAGCGTGAGGCTCAAAGAGTGGAGATGGAAGGTCTCCAGGAGCGCATCCAGTCGCTGGAGAGCGAGCTGCAGGAGCTGCAAAGTCAGCGCGAGGGCGACGCGTTTACGACAGAAGAGGAGATCCGAAGTCTGAAGGAGTCGAGAGCGCAGCTGGCAGAGACGCTGGAGACGACTCGGCAGAAGTTGTGCGAGACCGACGCCCGCGCTGAAGAAGAGCGCGATGCCGCGCGCCAAGCTGTGAGCTCGGTGGAGGCGCAGCGTGAGGCTCAAAGAGTGGAGATGGAAGGTCTCCAGGAGCGCATCCAGTCGCTGGAGAGCGAGCTGCAGGAGCTGCAAAGTCAGCGCGAGGGCGACGCGTTTACGACAGAAGAGGAGATCCGAAGTCTGAAGGAGTCGAGAGCGCAGCTGGCAGAGACGCTGGAGACGACTCGGCAGAAGTTGTGCGAGACCGACGCCCGCGCTGAAGAAGAGCGCGATGCCGCGCGCCAAGCTGTGAGCTCGGTGGAGGCGCAGCGTGAGGCTCAAAGAGTGGAGATGGAAGGTCTCCAGGAGCGCATCCAGTCGCTGGAGAGCGAGCTGCAGGAGCTGCAAAGTCAGCGCGAGGGCGACGCGTTTACGACAGAAGAGGAGATCCGAAGTCTGAAGGAGTCGAGAGCGCAGCTGGCAGAGACGCTGGAGACGACTCGGCAGAAGTTGTGCGAGACCGACGCCCGCGCTGAAGAAGAGCGCGATGCCGCGCGCCAAGCTGTGAGCTCGGTGGAGGCGCAGCGTGAGGCTCAAAGAGTGGAGATGGAAGGTCTCCAGGAGCGCAATCCAGTCGCTGGAGAGCGAGCTGCAGGAGCTGCAAAGTCAGCGCGAGGGCGACGCGTTTACGACAGAAGAGGAGATCCGAAGTCTGAAGGAGTCGAGAGCGCAGCTGGCAGAGACGCTGGAGACGACTCGGCAGAAGTTGTGCGAGACCGACGCCCGCGCTGAAGAAGAGCGCGATGCCGCGCGCCAAGCTGTGAGCTCGGTGGAGGCGCAGCGTGAGGCTCAAAGAGTGGAGATGGAAGGTCTCCAGGAGCGCAATCCAGTCGCTGGAGAGCGAGCTGCAGGAGCTGCAAAGTCAGCGCGAGGGCGACGCGTTTACGACAGAAGAGGAGATCCGAAGTCTGAAGGAGTCGAGAGCGCAGCTGGCAGAGACGCTGGAGACGACTCGGCAGAAGTTGTGCGAGACCGACGCCCGCGCTGAAGAAGAGCGCGATGCCGCGCGCCAAGCTGTGAGCTCGGTGGAGGCGCAGCGTGAGGCTCAAAGAGTGGAGATGGAAGGTCTCCAGGAGCGCATCCAGTCGCTGGAGAGCGAGCTGCAGGAGCTGCAAAGTCAGCGCGAGGGCGACGCGTTTACGACAGAAGAGGAGATCCGAAGTCTGAAGGAGTCGAGAGCGCAGCTGGCAGAGACGCTGGAGACGACTCGGCAGAAGTTGTGCGAGACCGACGCCCGCGCTGAAGAAGAGCGCGATGCCGCGCGCCAAGCTGTGAGCTCGGTGGAGGCGCAGCGTGAGGCTCAAAGAGTGGAGATGGAAGGTCTCCAGGAGCGCATCCAGTCGCTGGAGAGCGAGCTGCAGGAGCTGCAAAGTCAGCGCGAGGGCGACGCGTTTACGACAGAAGAGGAGATCCGAAGTCTGAAGGAGTCGAGAGCGCAGCTGGCAGAGACGCTGGAGACGACTCGGCAGAAGTTGTGCGAGACCGACGCCCGCGCTGAAGAAGAGCGCGATGCCGCGCGCCAAGCTGTGAGCTCGGTGGAGGCGCAGCGTGAGGCTCAAAGAGTGGAGATGGAAGGTCTCCAGGAGCGCATCCAGTCGCTGGAGAGCGAGCTGCAGGAGCTGCAAAGTCAGCGCGAGGGCGACGCGTTTACGACAGAAGAGGAGATCCGAAGTCTGAAGGAGTCGAGAGCGCAGCTGGCAGAGACGCTGGAGACGACTCGGCAGAAGTTGTGCGAGACCGACGCCCGCGCTGAAGAAGAGCGCGATGCCGCGCGCCAAGCTGTGAGCTCGGTGGAGGCGCAGCGTGAGGCTCAAAGAGTGGAGATGGAAGGTCTCCAAGAGCGCATCCAGTCGCTGGAGAGCGAGCTGCAGGAGCTGCAAAGTCAGCGCGAGGGCGACGCGTTTACGACAGAAGAGGAGATCCGAAGTCTGAAAGAGTCGAGAGCGCAGCTGGCAGAGGCGCTGGAGACGATTCGGCAGGAATTGCATGCTGAAGATGCCCGTGTTGCGCGTTTTGAAGAAGAATGTAAAGTGATGCAGAGATCTGTACAACAGAAGGAAGCTCAGCTGGCGGAAGTTCAGGATGAGAAGGCCGACCTGATCGCAAAGATGCAAGTTCTTGATAGCCGTGTCTTTGAGTTGATGTCTGAGATGGAAGATCGGGGGCACAAGCTGTCGTATGAAACTGAGCGATTTGGAAGGCTTGAGAGTGAGCGGGCTCAGGTTGAGGCGCAGCTTCGTGATCAAGTGCGAATGGTCGAAGTGCGCTCAGCAAAAGAAATTGACTTGATGAAAGAAAAGATGACATCGCTGCTTGAGTCATCCAGCTCAGCCTTGGCGGATGCGAGCTCTCTTCGTGAACAAAAGATGAAAGAAGACGAAAAGTATGCTGCTGCTATTGCTCGAAAGGACGAGGTGATTATGACGTTGAAGAAGAAGCTTGAGGAAGTGATGGCGGCATACAAGCGGGTGAAAGGACGCCTGCAAGAGTTACAGGACACGTTAGCACAACGCACGGGTGTGACTGACAGTCTGAAGGCGTCGAACGATGAGCTGAAGACTCAGCTCTCGAGATCTTTGATGGAAATTGATGCGTTGAAGCGTGAGTTTGCTCTATTTCGCGAACAGTCGACCGCAGAGGTAGAAGAATTGCGCCAGGGAGGCGAAAGGTCCGCGGATTCCGAGGTACAATACAAAGCTGAAATCGACAAGTTAACAAAGCGTGTATCAGCATATGACGACGAGCTTGCTCAGATGGAAAGACAACACGATGTAGCGCTGCTGGCGGCTTCTGCTGCGAACCTGAAGGTCGCAGGGCTGCAGGAGTCGCTTGCAGTGCTAACTGGAACTGTTGAGCGGAAGGATAGCGAGATTCGAAGCATGGCCGAACGTACGCGGCATACTGAAGCGGAGATGGCTAAAGCTGAGAGTGTCTGTGATGGAATTGAGCGAAAACGTGAAGCCGAGCGGACCGAGCTCGAAGCACAGTTGTCTGTAGCGAATGAGACCATTGCAAATCTTCGTTCAGCTACAACCGCTAGCGTTGGTCTGCAAAACGAGTCCATCTCACAGCTTGAGTCGCAGATATCTGAACTTCAGCTGAAAGCCGAGGCCGAAAAGGGGGAAGCTGATGCTGCTCGTGCTGCGCTTGGAACGTACAGGAAACGTGCTCATACTGCACTGAAGAAGGCGTCCAGTGAGCACAAACAAAGTTTGAAAAAGGCTGCAGAGAGTATCATTGAGCTGGAAAACGAAGTAGTGACCGCGAAGGATCGAGTGAGCGTTTTGGAAGCAGAGTTGGTGGAAACGCGGAGACAGCTGGAGGAGGTCACGAGTGCTGGAGACGCAACTGCAAAGGACGCACTCGAGACCTTGAAGGCCGAAAAGCACGCTCAGGAGACTTCACTGCGGTTGGAAATTGACAGCCTGAAAGAGGAAGTGGTACGGTTGGAGGAAGCGCTCGAGAACGAAAAGGCACCTCTCCGGTCACAGATCAAGCAGCTCACAGAGCGCAATGAAGCTTTGGATCGCGAGATTGTCTCATACAGAGAGGAAGTCCGCATCAAAAACGAGTCTACGGAGCGGGCAGTTCTTGCAAAGAACGACGAGATCACTGACTTATCGAAGAAGCTGCATGCTGCGCTCGCTACCGCTGCTTCGATCGCTTCAAACGAAGCTGGTCGTCGCTCGTACTCTCCCACCTACTCGCCAACTGAAAAGGAGAGGCGATCGACGGCGTCATCATCGCGCTCGTTCGAATGCGAAGGGAATACGAACTATTTGTACCGAGCTGCGATCGAGGAGGAGCACGAATACATTGCTGCTGCATTCAACGGCTCGCAGTCAGTCCCATTTGCATCCAAGACAGCGATCGCTAATGGTGCGGAGCAGCACTTGGAGGTTTCAATGGTTGTTGACGACGAAGTTTTGAGGCTGGAACGTTTGCTGAAGGAGGTGCAGGCCAAGTCCCGTACCTTCCAGAAGAAGGTATGTCAAGCAGCTGCAATGGCATTGGTGTTTCCTATTGCTCTGAGCTGACCTATCGTGAATTGTGGGCGTGCTTTGCAGTACGAAGAGGCAGTTGTGCAACTGAGGGAGGCGAATCAAGTGCAGCAGCGTCTGCAAGAGCTGGATGAGCGAACGACCCAGGAGATCAACCTCGAGGTATGGTATACCAGTGTGCACCGTACTATCGATGTGTGGAACAAAGGGGTCTAACGATGACCGCCACCGAATTGCATTCATGTTACAGTACCTGAAGAATGTCATCATCAAGTACATCGGCAGCCAAGTCCCGAGCGAGAAAGAGCAGTTGGTGCCCGTCATTGCCACGCTGCTCAGCTTTAGCCCGCAAGAGCACCATCAAGTGAGGGCGGCACACAGTAGAGCGAATGAGGAGGGCACGGGTTTGTTTGGCGGCGTCCTGTCCCTCTTCGGAGGTGGCGGAGCATCTGCACCACCTCCGAAGCCACTGGCAGCTCTGCAGCATGTCAAGCCTTCCCCTCGAACTGCGAAGGGCAAGGCAACGGGTGTTGCACTCGGCAGCAAGGACAGGAATGGTGTTCTTTTGTTTGACAGCGACCCCAGCGACGACGAGGAGGCGGCGACTCGTTTGAACCCGTTCACGGCCTAGTCCGTGTCACGCGTTCTGGATTAGAGATCCATAATCATGGATGTATCATGTTAGTGACGTGAGAAATAGTAGTGCGCTTTCGACAAGCGCCATTTAGATGGAAGAGCGGAGAGTGTAAAGTGTGTATACTGACTGACCGTGTCGACATGATTTGCCACTCGAGAATGCGTGCCCCATGTGAGACTCGCTGTCTCATCAGCTTATTTGCAGTCTACCTGTGTCTGACCTTATTACTTTCTAGAGTCAGTAGTGGTTGGCTTTTTGTGCCGCGCTAGGACTCAGAATTGCGTCGCAGATCCCGTCGTCAATGTTTGGTCTTTTGTGACAATGTCAACAAGTAAAGCGGCAGGAAATTGTGCTTTGTATATGATGCAAGTCCCGTGTTCGGCTGTCAAGAAAGATCATAATAAGCTCGAAGCATTCACGTGTTCTCCAGAAAAGCGCCAAGATCGCAGGGACAGAGCCATTGCGTACGTGACGTGTGCCAACGTGAGCAAAAACGCGAGTTGTCGATCGATCACAGTAGAGCTGCAAAAAGTGCTTCTGGTCGATGCTCTCGTGTCGAGCGAGGACGAAAAGTAACAGAACGCAAAGAAAGGCGGCACGCAGCAGCGATGGCCTCGGCGACAATCGGCAACGGACGTGCTCCTGTTACTTCAGCCTCGACCACGTTGTCGGAAGAGTGTACCGCCACATACCACTTCGCCATCGCCTCATGGCGGCTACAAAAGATACAGGAGGTATTGTGGCTCTAGCGATGCGCTGACAGTCCCACTTCAAGTGACGTCGTCATCTCTGTGGAACCTCAACGTGTACCCGACGCCTCGCAATACAAAGGCGCACTGTGCTGGTGTACTGTATTCACACGCGCGCACGCACGTATACACACCGCCATCCCCAACAACTCACTCGCTCACAACGAAAAGGTCACACGCACACGCAACGGCACACACCCACACAGTGTCTCCACATTTCAACGAGTATACTGTTTTCTTGTACTAAATATACACCACCGACTCGGGTCCTTTTTCCTTCCTCTTAAAATAACCCCTCGACCGCTCCCAGTCAGTCAATCGCCCACCCCCATCGTCGGCATCTTTCTCTGCGTCTTCTGCTTCTTCTTCTCCTCTGCTTCACAAAGGTCTCGTCGCCCGCCGCTTCACTTGAACAGCGTCGGGTGGCTCAGGTTCATGCTGCGGCGTCGTCGCAAGTGCAGCAGCTGGTCGTCGTTCCGCGCGAGGATCTGCTTCACACTGCTAATGTACTCCTGGCACGGGCCCGGCAGGTCCTGTCCGCCGCGCGTCTTGGCCAACATCAGACACTCCGAGTGGCTGCGGCGTCGACGGTGCGGCTCCTCCTCATAGTGCGCCGACGACGAGCGCGTCGGTCGCGGGCCCAGCACGGGACTGACGGGCGGACTTGTGGCCGCGTCGGCGGGCTGTGCCTCGCGGCTCTGCGGCGGCGACGGCGGCGCGTCTTTCAGCGTCGAGCTCTGGAGCATCTCACTCGTGTGGGACAGTCGACGGGCAAATTCCATACTTTTGGTGGATGTTCTCGAATCTTTTTTGGAAAAAAAGGGAAACGAAAAGGCGGATGCGCGTGAAAGAGAGCACTAGGGCTGGGGCAGCGCTGTTGAGGGGGGGAAACTGCGCGGTTCGGTGCTAGCGCGCAAATTCGCAAATGAGCTCTGGCGGTGGTGGCCGAGTAAGTGTTTGTTTGTTTGAGGATCAGTCTGATTCGTAAGAGGGATGAAAAGAGTGAGAGAGAGAGAGAGAGGGGCGCTTGTCCCTGTCAGAAACGATGCGGTGGTCGTTATCAGGTTCGAGCAGGAGACATCTGATTGGAAAGGGAACCACATGCGGCACGGTGAGTGGCTGAAAACACCGATTGAACTTGTTATTTGCCAGATGATCCGGCCGCGACAGGCGCTTCCTTTTCGACATTCTCGCAGACGAGACACGTGCTTTGCTGGCCAAGTTTTGGACGATCGCTTTCTGCGGGGGCGACGGTCAGCGAGAGGCAATTCGGGCCATTGCCAGTCCGTGCGCTTTTGTATCATACGGATGAGGCTGATGCGGATTATTAAGATGGGGATCGTGCGAATAATACTCGAATCAGGAGGATTAGGGGACGTATTCTTCTTCTTCTTATTATTATTGTTGTTGTTGATGTTGTTGTTGTTGTTGTTGTCGCTGTTGTTGTCGCTGTTGTTCTGGCAGTAGAGAAAAACAAGAACGTATGCTCATCTACGACGTCTCGCACAGCACAGTACACACTGCGAGTAGGGCAGGGAGGGCAAAGCTCGTTGGACGACCTCGTCGTCTGTTTTGCTCGGTCGAGACGGCTGTCGGGTGCATAGAAAGCGACCAATTGAAAAAGAAGAAGTGCATCGGTTGGCGACAGCCACAACACATGACGACTGTTTACGGTCGTCACGGCCGATGGGCAAACGCACTGCGCCTCTATGGGTCGACTGACTCACATGGAGGCGCTCGCTTCGTATTCCCCCCCCGATCGGCTGAGCTTCCATGGAAACGAGAAAAAGTCCGAGAACGCCATCTCCAGTCTGCTAAGCTTTCGAGCCGGTGCCGTCGAGCAGTAGCAAAGCAGCCGCCGAAACAAGAGCTCGTGTGCGCAGCTACCGTGCAGCCCCAGTGTCCTCCCGACTCGCTTTGCAACGTGTTTCTTTCTCCTCGCGTACCAGTCGGCCAAACGAGACGGCAGCTTTTTTTTTTTAATCTCGTACGATCCTCGCGACGCAGGAAAAGCTGGTGATCGATACAGTGGTCGATCGAGATCGATCGCCACCTGGTTTTGTTCCAACGGATACGACGCTACCGTTGACGTTAGGGGCTTTTTGTGGCGCGTGTGTGTGTGTGAGTGTTGTTGTGTGAGCTTTTTTTTTAACTTTCGGTTCGTATGATTGGCGGTCTGTAACTTCAACAAAAGGCGCAGGGAACGGACGGATCGCACCGCGACGTCGCTGCCGCTTCGTTTGACGAGCGTCGGGCGAGCGGACCAACAGACTGACGCGACCGATCGCTGTCGAAAGGGACTTTCACGGGGGAAACGCGCGGGCGAAAAGAGGGCGGAGAACGAAGTGCGGGTCGCCGTATCCGGAGGCGATGACGATTCGCTCCGTTCGTTCCAATGTCAATCAGGAGCGGCGACGCTGTCGCTTTGGCGGCGCATGTGCGGCTTTTGCTTCCTACACCAAACGCCTTTCGTTGCTGCCCGTTGCGACACTGTCTCGACGTCGGACTGGGCTCGAAATGCCTGTAGAGGAACTCTACTGCAATGGCACTTACTGTACTGCTTTGCTGGCTGCTTTGTGCTTTGAGTTGCACAGTTGAGGATCGAGGAAAAGCGTTCCCGGATGCCGCAAAGCGAGCGGCGATCTTTGGACTGATGCCAGGGAACAGTGGTCGAAAACGCCGACAGCCGCAGTCTGTGGGTGGGTCGTGCGCTACGACTGTGCAGTCTTGCCACGGTTTGCCGCTTCTTGTACGCAGCATCTGCTCGTCCGCCGCTAGTGCCTCCCCACTGTCGTGTTGCAAGCGTTTGATCGTCTATATCTTCCACTTGTTCGCTCGTGATTGACTGCCACGAACCTGAAGCGCATTCTTTGCGAAGAACGTTCCGTGTCCTGCCACGCACGCACTTGCACGATCAGTTGCTGCACCTTCGTATCGACTCGTGGTGGAATGCTGCTGCTGTTGATGGGACGCCACGAAATCGTCACTCGGAAGCATCGTATCGACAGGGCCCTATCGTGCGGGGTGGTCGGCAACTGGACTGAGTGCACGGCAGCTCTGGATTTGCTGCCCTGACGAGCGAGCAGCAGGGGCGGAGTCCAGCAGCGCAACTCTCTTGTGTTGGCTATGGCGCAAAGCACGTGAACGTGATTTCGGGATCCCACAAACGCCTAAACTTCCGCAAGGATTAGTATATCCGGTGGCTGAGAACGGATCCGAGATTAGCATGGATTTCCACTGCGTGGGACCCGCTCGTAAGCCAAACGTCTGGAGCTCTGTCCTTCACTTCGCTCGCGCTCGTGCCACAATGCGACGCAACGGTCCCAATTGAGTACATCGATCGGACTTGCATTCCTTCGCTCTCGTATCCACTAGTTTGTAACAAGTCCGTCTGATTCACGCCCGCGTTTACCATGCAACGCCCAGTACAGGACCAGAGACAGATAGACAGACAGACAGATAGACAGACAGCGGTTGTGGCTACCTGTCAGGTGACGTTGTCGTAAGTCTGCCCCTGTTTTCCCGCACTGAATGAAGCCACGTTGGATATGATACGCGTCCGCATCGTTCGTTGAGTCAGGTGACACGCACTCGACTGGTCTGAGCCGTGGTACTTGCACCGAAGCGATGCATCTGTTGGCTATCTTGCTTGGAGTCGCAGGTGAAGTGAGAGGCATTGATGGGTAAGAGGCACTAGCGCAAGTTCAGCTTTGCCTGACAAGGAGCTTCAGGAGCACAAGAACTGAACCAATATGGTCATCGCTGGCATTGTGTAAACGAACGCCCATGTCGTATTCCACGTGACCAGTTGTGTGGGTTGATGCCTCAGCCGTTTACGCTTTGTCGGCTTTTGCTCCTTGCGTCGCATCAACGCTTCATGCGTTGGTCTGCAGCTTTTCCGTCGCAAGGAGTGTCGTTCCCTTCTCATCAACAACGTCTCGACCGTTTTCTCCATTTGCTGATCACACAGTTGGGAACAGACACAGTCTGTAAAAACCCACTTCTTCTGCTGCATCCAAAGCGCCGTGTCAAACAGGTGAGCTTGAAGTTTTGATCCGTCTTATGCAACACACGAGACACATGAGCGAAGCGCGTGTTGACACAAACCGTCTGCGACGATCGATACAAATGTCGCACTTCTCCGAGGCCGTTCGGGCTGCCCGTTGATCGATCTTATCATGATTCTTAGTCGAGATACATATGCATTGTGTCTCAATCAGCTCTGGGCATGTGCGGAGACACAAAGCGATAGAGGCTGCGAGCGAGTCCGTTCATAAGCTGAAGGTTCTCAACTGTCGCGCAGTGTTTAGCTGAGAGACGCGACATCTGAGACTGCATCACGTGTTGAAGCTGTGGCTACAAAAAGAGCTGTAGATACCACCACCCTTGTCGGACGAACCTTCAACATGAACAAGTCCGTTCCGACAAGTCCGTTTCGCCTCCCATTGGGTTAACAAACAACAACCAGGCTTCCACCATCGATCGCACGAAAGCATACGAACGAAAGAAGTACAGCCCCATTCGATCGTCTTGTTATCGTTGAGCAAGTCGGGCATCGACTCTTGGTGATAAACATGTGGCTGATTGACAACGCTTCGTGAGATGCGTCTCTGGCCTCGTGGCCTCATTGTGACTGCTTCCTGAGGTGATTGTTTTCAGCAAACTTAGTATGGCACGATAAAACGTCGGTCAGAATCGCCATGACATTCTGTGCGGTGACTAGCGCTGGACATCATATACGTAAAAACTACTCGGCAACCTGTCGACGATCGGGGTCGAGTTATGTACTAGAACAACAACTCATCGTGCATTCCGCATAGAGTTCTAACAGCCTGTAGCTTGTTCATCTCGATCGATGTTGACGATAGGCTCGTCTTCAAGTACAAAGCCTTTTCGGTACCCGATTCTGCTCACTAGCCACCTCCGCTAGTCGTCCCCCACTGTTCTATCCGAACGTCATCCATTATGCTCTGCGTATGTCAATGTGTCGTGTATAGCCGCCAATCCTGACAAGCAAAGTCATTCCTACGAAAAGATCCTTGAGCTGTTTGTCCAGGTCTGGAGCATGGGATGCAATCATACACTCTTGGTACCGATTCTGTGATGGACTGGTCAAGTAATACTTGCAGCTCAAACGCGCTGCTGTGACACAACAACAAGGCATTGGTGCGTGTGATCATTCGGAACAAATCGCACATCAACTGCAAACCAGTCATCCACAACTTCTGTGAGGAATCCGCCACAACGATGTAATGCTGTCATTGCTGTACTGCACTATTCTCAAAGCGGACCTCATCTGGGACTCGGGAACTTATCGTACCCGACTTTTTCGTTGCAATACGTCCGAGCGCATGCACCCATGAGACGGCAATATCTTCACCTCACCAAGTCCACTTCGTTCAAGCTGTCGCGGGTCATTATACGATGGCTATAGCCGGTGATGACGAGCCAGACGAGGCTATGGGAATTATCAGCTTTTGGTAGAGATCGAGCAGTGTGTACGTCTCGATCCAAGCTCCGCAACAGTCCGGGAGATATTGCACGCCAGAACCACAAGAGCTGACGCAACTTTGATATCCTTGACTCTTCTGCAGCTGCCACGCCTGTGCAACATGGAGCAATGCCAGTCTGACCGCTAGAACGTGCTTAATCAACGTATCATTAGCTGAGTTCCGCGCTTTGCAACATAATAAAGTGTCTACGCGCTGCGTTGACAGGCTCACAGTGAGCTGTGATGCACGTGCCTTCCATATCCTTGACCTTCCTGTGTCTTTTTTTCATCACGCTGTTGCCATTAGCTGCCATTGGTAGCTACACAAGGCTACAGCGCTTCCACCTGCTCGTGTTTGCATTCATTTTTCATCGAAGCTGAAGTCGCGAGCTGTACTTGCAAACATTTTCACCCGAATCTTCCTCCGTTGGGTGTTCGTGCAGGTTCCAGCTTTGTTTGGCGAACATGGTCGTCCATCATCGATAATGACCCGCTTTCGTGTTCATTACGATGTCCCGAAGTCTTCATAACGTAAGCGACAACGAGGCTGCGCTAGCTGGATGTACCAGACGTCCGTGATGAGGCGATGCATGTTCGTGTTTGCAGCGCAATTGTCGTTTGATCCACGCTATCCCCACAACGCATCATCCACAGCGGATTCTCATAACAATTACGTATCACTATAACGATGCTGTTGTAAGACTGCGAAGCCGCTCGTCTGATGACGCATGGCACTGCTGAGCAACACGCGCGATTGCAGCCAGGAGGTCTGCAACTGCTTGTGCCATATCAATTCCGTACGAATCCGTTTGCCGACCCGGAGTTTGACAATAGCTTTCGTCTACCGCAATCTCACGGAAGGCGGAATCAGAGAACCGATATTCACTCAGCTTTGTCCACGGCGATATCTCAACGCTGGGAGCAAACAACGCACGTGCGACAGCAGACGTCGTCTTCGATAGCGCCATGTATATTGCCTGCAGATAAGAGAGCACAACCTCAACCAAGTCAATCAACTCCAACATCGGCCGGTATTGATTGAACGCAACGGCTTCGCACACGATGCCGCACAGTTCGACCACTAACACGCAGCTGCAATTTGACAAAGTCACACCAACGAGAATTAGCGAACTCAAACAATGGCAGAACTTGTCTAGCAATAGGCGCACCTGATAGTGCTGTTGACGGCAGGTACGAGCTTGATGAGGCACGCAACCATCCATTCCAAGCATGGCTGGACCTCGCTTAGATGGAAATCGTGAGTTGTAGAACTACTCTCATTGCACCCAGCTTGGTCAGCTCGAGGGTTGTTCATGTTCAAATTGGCATGATTCAGGACGCCCCGTACGAACTGGCACAGAGGTACCATCGTTTCCAACAAGGATGTTACGCCTTCTTGTAGCACAAAGACGACCGTTTCCCTCACGTAGTCATTCAGAACAAGTTTTCGAAGCTGCTGGAGGCGGACACGCGACATCGGTGAAGGTTCAGCTCGAGAATGCTCGAATGATCTCGTGCATCGACAATCAAACAAGCCACACGATAGATAAAACGCTTCACGGCGGACTGTCCTCACATCAGGACTCAGGTCGCTAGACACACCATAGTAACTGTGGATTCCGAGAGGTCCATCTCGGTCCAAAACGTTCATCAACAACGTTCTCAACGGAGATCGCTGCCACCCGCCTTTGCAAGTTTGGTAGATGTCCGAGGTCTGCATAACGTGTTTTCAGTACTCAAACTTTTCCCACCTCATCGAAAGTGCAGAAACATAGCGTACCTGTGCAAACCAATGCAACAAGCTCGGATACTTCTGTCGTGCAAAAAACAACTGAACACTGTCAACGAACCTAACAGCAGGTGGACAGAAACCTTTGCGGAGATCGTCGTTGGCGTCGCGCAACACATTTCGCTGGCCGAAAAGTCGTTGATCCTCCAGTCGCTTTATTGCTTGCGGGTACTCAGCGTTGTTCGCTTGACGGAAAAGCAACTCCATCGCGTCGAAAAAAAGATTCGTGTCTCCGATCGCCATGTCACCACAGTAGAACAAAAATGCATCCATGCACTGGTACGTGAAGCGAAACATTGTCGTCAGCCCCGTTAGCCTCTCGTCGGCTGACTTCATCGTGTCGTCCATTTCGTGGTACGAACGTCCATCGCTAGTTCCCACGCCAGTCTGACGAAGAAACAACTCGGCAAACGAATGCCAGTTGTGATTCATCTGGTCAATCTGACCACAGACGCGCCGAAAATTTATCTTATATGCCCTGTACCAAGTTAGACAGACACACAAGCGCAAGACGGCCAAAGTGAGTGTAGGGTAAGGCTAGATCAGATGACGCCGACTTCGGCATCAGCACTCACTCGAGAAACGACACGAAGATTCCAGACTGAGGGTTCACCATCTTTGCACGAAACTTGTTCAGCTCATCCCAGTTTTTTGCAGGCGCAGCAACGTACGAACGCCATGTCGTGCCGGCACTTCGACAAAATAACTGGAAAACGTCCAGATGAAGATCGTACAACGTCGACACGTCGTGAAGTCTACCGTCGTTCGCAGATACTTCTCTCGGAAACTTGCACGTGGATGCTACATCACGCAGTATCTGCAGTAGCTGTCGATCCACATTGCACAGCCCGACTGGCTGTTTGCGGAGCAGTTGATAGATAATTGCATCCGTCAGCATGACCCAGGAGTCAGAATATCTGATGCTAGGTAACGAAGTCGAAGCTGTTGTTGTTACCAAAGACAGCGTTGAGTCTCTTATCGAGAACGGCGCATCACCCACCTCGAAAGGAATTGGTTCAGAATTCAGTGAACGAACATCCAACGTTCCCAAAAGCCACGCCATAATGAGTTCGTGATCGGCTCCACTTTGCCTCAAGAAGACCCGGCCAAGCCATTCCTTCTCCGAGTTGTACTTCAAAGCAGCACTTAACACGCGTGATGCAAGATTTCGGGTCTTCATTACCGTAGACGTTACATTGCTCCAAAAGAATTGCGTCTCGCACGTAGAAACCATCATACCCAACAACTCAACCGCATACAATTCGTCACACGCTGGAGCGTCACTTGGAGGGTAGCTGAGTACGAGCTGCTGCAACACTCCTCGCAAATTGTTCGTGATCAGCTGAATCACTCTCTTCTTGCACTCCTTCACTGTCCATGCTGGGGCAGGAGCAGCAGTATATCCAGCGATCGCTCCGTCCAAGTCAAAGGCCGCGAATGCCTCGTCATTGAAATCATCGAACTCGTATGTCAGACATCGTTTGGGCTTATCCGGTTCACGCGGAAGCACGAGGTGGATAATCTCCATCACGGTCTTCAAATCATTGATGGCGACGGCCTTCTGAAGAACACCCTGCAGACACGCTTCTATACCTGAGCTAAAAATATGCTCGAGACTCTTCTCAACTGCAAGTCCGTACGCAGGTCCAACTCTGACGTCGGATACAGGTGTCTCCAATACCTTCTTGACCAGGTCACGCATTTGGTAGAGCGGTGACATGGCAGCACCTATGAGCATGCACCACAGTGTCAGTCAGCTGGACATCCTTTCGTTGTTCGAAATGAAACCTACGCTGAAATCGTCGGCGACTGCGACTCAGGCCATGTGCGTCAGCAGCGTTCATACAAATACCTGCTGACCCTTTTGGAACAACAGATGAGGGGCTTGCTTGCAGGCTTTTCATCGAAGACTCGAGCCTGTCATTGAGACCTCGAAATACTGCGAAAAACTCGGTCGAGTTCTTTTCCAAAAGGAGGGCACCCAGTACATAGAGCGCTTGACTTGCGAGCACTTCACGATCAGGTGCATTTGACGTCCGACGGATGATCTCCTTGCAGTAAAAGTCGACCTCCCGTTCCATGTATCGGACATCCTTATCCACCCGCTGAACTGCAAACTGCTGTTGATCACCACACTCCGCACAGACTCCAACAACAGCAAACGTGAGCAGTACTGCAGTGCTCATCCGTTCCTACGTAGAAGAGGTAACACGCAAAACAAACGAGTCGATAAGAAAGGAACAGAGAACGTACAAGGCAGACAAAGTATCACCTTTTCAACTTCGAAACCTGCTGGAGTTTGCGATGGAGATACCATCGGTCGAGTCGCTGGGTGGACATCAGCAGACGTGCGCTGTCCCGGACGACCCCATTTCCACTCTTGCCCTGGTCTATCCAGCTCGGTTTGTTTGGCTGCTTCAGGCTGTGCTATCCCCCGCCGCTGGTCATGGCTGTCCGCAGTATCGGATATTGCGTTCAAGACCGAGCGCTGAAAGCGACTGCGATGAACGCGCTTTTCAAGTTTCAACAGCTGTATCTGTGAGATAGCAACATTATCGCGTTCAATTGCCAAAGAGCGTTACACGACAGCCAATAGACTAATGGAATGTACATACCCAAATGATTTTGCACAGCATTGCTGCTTGGTCTTCATCATCGTAGCTGGCCTCTCCAGCAAACGCAGCCAGCTTCGGTCGTGAGTTTCCAAGATCCTTGCAACGAGTGATGAACAGCTTCAGAAACATCGGCAGCTCGACAACGTCCTCCGAGTTGCGTGGTACAGCAAGATCCCTCCATAGCAAGCGCAGAATAGTTTCAACGACATCTGTCGACAAGAAACAGATTCTCAGCAGCGCGCACACAATGTATCTCACAAACTATCGAACCTTTGCATGGATACCATAGCTTCGACAACAAAGTGATGCGCTGCAATATGTGCTGCTTGTGAACATCTGTCAACAATGATTAGCCTCTCGACAGGCCAAAAACGACGTGATGTACCTACCGGCGTGCTGTCGATAATCCGATTGCAACTTGAGCCATTGACTATGAGATAGGTCAAACGGGAGGAAGTCTCGTTTGTTCGGGTGAAGAAGGTCTTTCACAAGAGCCCACTTTGCGTCACACCTGCTCTTTACATTTGTTAGTTTGTCCAATCAGCATGGCGTGACGTAAGACTACTTACACTGC
This sequence comes from Hyaloperonospora brassicae, assembly GCA_947650285.1. Classification (NCBI taxonomy): domain Eukaryota; phylum Oomycota; class Peronosporomycetes; order Peronosporales; family Peronosporaceae; genus Hyaloperonospora; species Hyaloperonospora brassicae. The sequence continues at coordinate 129,043 of CANTFL010001264.1, read as the reverse complement.
CTCTTCGTGTCCGTTATCGTCAACGTCGATAGACATTTGTGTCAAAACAATAAGCAAGTTCCAAGTCGCGTCGAGTGCCAGCAGCTGGCTTTCAAAAACCTCGTCACAATGTTCAGCGGTATCGCCATCGGCAGCTTTTGGCGCGTCGTTTCGTAAATACCCTCCACAAGATTCGCCGCGGACGAAACAACGAGCTAGCTCGTCAAAATATCGTTGCCGGTACACTGCTTGCAGCAGAGCCCAGAAGCGCTTCTCTCTTGTCACCGAAGAGGTTTGACGGGACTGGTCCAGGCCGATCGAACTTGTACAGCAAGTACGGACTAACACCCACAGCGACAGAGCTGGAAATTGGCCACACGATAACCGATTGTTCCCTCTAGCCGTCACACGGTGAGACGACGGAAAATACACATACAAGTCAAACAGGAAGAGCACGATGGCCAAGATGACTCGGTTGACAGGCAATGCCTTCGCCAGAATGTCGTCGACCTCTTGCTTCGTTGTCGTGCCTAGTCCGACTAGCGCTCCACACTTAGATTGGATGGCCACCAGCAGCTTTAGACAATACCAATACGTCCGTGAGATTGCGGTCAAAAGCGGCGTTGATGTTGCATTTCTCGAAGTTACCTCGAGAAAGAAGAAATAGGTTTTGCACCCATTGAACAAGGAATCACAGTCGGGAAGCTGTCGAATCAACGTTGCAATTCCACCCAAGGCTGTTGTAAGGTAGTTTGGCAAGTCCGACGGATCGATTGTATCCATACCCGCCAATACCTGGACAGCAAATTTTGCAATTGCCGAGTGATATGCTTCTTCAAGCGAGATCAACGAATGCCATTCTGGTGTTTGTGCATAGCCCTCTTCCCGAACGTCCACCCCATCCGTCGATAAGGTGTCCATAAAACTGTTTTCTCGCAGCCGGAGGTCATTCACAATTTGACGAAGACAAGCTGCTTGAAGCGAAACAATGCCACACACGCTATCACGGTCCTCAAGTTCATATTCTTCATCGCACAGTGTGTGATGAAGACTTGGAGAGCCACAAATGTCATGACCAAATGCTAGTAGCGCTTCTTGCTCTTGACGCGACATAGCAGCAGCCGTGTCCCTGTCGATCGGTGCGATCACATCGCTCGACACGACCTCAAACACGGCGTCCCAGTTTATCGGTAGCTGCTCTGTATCACTCGAATACACAACCGACTTCTCCGATCCAGCTGTCCGCAAAGTCCTTTCTTGTTGAACACCACCGAGGGAGAGACCTGCGGGGATTGCAGGCTGGCTCATCCTGCCCGTCTGCTGAAAAGAAAACAACGACTCGCGCGGTCGATGCAGCAATGATGGCCGCGAGCGGAAGCGTTCGTTGCGAAGGCGCATTCTTTGTGCTTGAGTAGACATACTGTCGCCATGGCGCGATGCACTGGTGGAACGTCTTTTATGGACCTTGTTTCCACGAGCCAAACCGATCGATGACGCAGCGATTCGCGGCATAGTGCCACTCTCAGCAAAACGTTGCTTCTTGCGTGCCATTTTGAGCCAGTTCCAGCGAGGATCGGTCGGGCTTTTTATCCTTTGTCGGCCGACAACTCGAAGATTCGACCAGAGGCCAGCACTTGATTCTTGCCGCGAGAAATAGTCAGTCATAGTCGATCGTTTTGTCACGTTGTTCCGATGACGAGGTGTTGCAGTCCGACAAGGGTTTGGTCGACGCAATTTCGGTCGCAGCATGCGTGCAAAGCCACCACCTACTTGCTCCATATCGTCGTGGCTGTTTGACTCGCCATCAGAAGAGAACTTCAGCTCATCGCTCCTGGGCACCAATGTCTCCGCGTTTGTCACCTCAGCTGCAGTATCGGTAGCGTCATGTCCATAAGAGTAGCTGGACCCACTACTGTCTGACAGAGACATGGCCAAATCTTCATCCTCGTCTTCAACTCCTCCTCCCCACGTTGCAAGCGCATTTTCCACGGCATTCTCAACCCTTCGTACCCATGAAGAACACTCATTCAACTTGCATTGCCAGACGTCATAATCGCACTCGAAACGCTCCAGGGCACTAGGCTGGAACAACCATGCGCATCGTAAGTGATTATTATATTGCAGCGATACACACACGTAACATTATGCGCAGCTTACCGGCGACCCGCACTTTGCATGAAGACTACCTATAATCGTATTCATCACATCCTCACCTGCATTGACCAGTGTCTTTGTCACGTATTTCCGCAAATCGCAAACCTTGGCCACACATCATACACGGTGAGAAGTTTGCTTTCCACGCCAAGAAAAAGAGAGAAGTAACGTGGCGCACCTTATTGCGCAAAGACCGAAGAGCATCCAACGGCATATCTACTAATTCTTTGACCCGCTCGTTCACCGTGCTCTGTTCGTCGTGAAAGCTAGCCATATTTTTTTGCTGCTGCGCAAATATGCCTTCGAGTTGATTCATCAAGCCCTTCTTCGTGCTTGCTAGCTTCAGTCCAGTTTCCCGAATGACGTCGTCCGGAAGATCAGCTGGGTCGCCTTCCGGCTGAATGAACAAGGCATCCGCATCTTCTCCGTGCTTCTCATATCCACCAACGTAACGCCGGCGCCTTGTTTTTGACTCGTGCCGGTGCACAATTTCTTCACGACCGACTTGTTTGATCCTTGTATCGACCAGTGCTTCGCTACGAGTTACGTCTGTAGACGGCACAAGTTCAGGTCGATCCGGACCTTCATTTCGGTCACCACTCACACCGCCATCATCACTGCTCTCTTCACCACTGCTGTCCACAACACGGTGTCGTCGTCGTGTCGATTGCCTTACGATCAAGCTCGATGCTGCAGCAAGTGTTCCTTGATACTCTGGTTCTTCACCATCACTAAGTAGAGGAATTGACGCTCTTGGCGGCTTGTTTGTGCTCTCCAGCAGCACAAACATCGCCTCGTCAATCTTGGCAACTTTCCGGCGTTTCTCAACTGCTTCCCCCCGATATGGCTGTTGTTGCCGCTTGTCCGTTCGAGTCAAAAGCTCTCGTTTCCTCGAGTGCCCTATTTGTCGTTCAGTGCGACTCGTTGTTGTGCGTTTGCCCCGTTCGGCCTCTCGCTGTTTCCTCTCATGCGGTTTATTGATAAAGTTATCTACACATCGTCATCAAAGGAACAACAAAGTCTTAGCTCCACAAACAGGACCAAGACATACCATCAAGCACCGACATGTCATCCATCATCACGAGCACGTGTTCTGGACAAAAGCACTTTTTGTCGACAAATACCGTTTTTTTTTACCGTACCATGATAATAATCGCGATCCACTTTTTCCCGGTTCGAGTGCTGGTACAAAAGCTCGGACGAGTGAACCCATTTGCTCTCAACGTGACGCTCAAAGCCGCCCAAGACGTACCGCACGTCATAGAACACAGCCTCTGGCTCGCTTTCTCTGTACACACGGACGATCCAGCCAGCGCCTCCCAGTTTGTTGATACCGGGCCACGTCCGCGAGTCCACTTCGACTAATGTCTTGACCGCCAGCACGTTCTTGTCGTCTTTGTCCAGTCGATCATCTGCATCGTGTGTGTAGCGTAGCTCTTTGTCGGTGACTACCGGGGCGTCAGTGTGCTCGGTACCTGTTGTACCTGTTTCTTGCAACTGCTCTCCAACTGTTTGACTGGCAACTTGATGACACTGCTCTCTAACTGTCATACCAGCGGCCCTTTGCTCTTGCTTCGACGCACCGGCTTCGACCTCTGTAGAACTTGCAGCGGACTCGATGCTTGGAAGAGTGCAGTGGTAGTGGTCTTCGGCTAGCGCTAGCGCTTCGAGCATCTTCTGCTCTTCGTCGTCTGACTCTGCCACAAAGTCCGTGGCCTGCATGTCTTGGCGTTTTGCTCGCTAACTGTTGGACTGGCGCAAGAGTGATGGTCGGCGAGACGACGCCGCGACTACCGGTAGAAACCCATGACAACCAGGACAGGAACCTAAATCAGTGAGACTTTGGTGCCCACGACAAGTGCGGAGAAAAAAGTGTTGGCTCAAGTGACCAAAATAGGTCCGATGCAGTACAAAAAGACCGCTGAGTGCGACTGTAACCCGCATCTGGTTCCAAGTTCATGGAAAGACGTGTCGACTTGGACATCCGCAATGTGTTCGATGTCAAGTTGGACCACTCGACTTGGATTCAAGCTCACTACTATTATGTTTCAATCCAACGCGTGCACTGATTACCACATAGAGAAATCACGCGTTTGGATGTAACTATTCCTGGAAGCTGCTCGACAGTCCGCAGTGCATGCAAGACGGCAACTTTCATCCATCTTCGTGAGGACGTTTAGGCTTAGAAAAAGGCGTGTATCGCTGTTTCGAGCTCATCATTCGTGCGTGAGTCAATTGTACTGCACACCACTGTCAATGCCACGCAGTCCGTCACACGTTCATTGCAAAATGTCGATGATAAGAGGTATCGTGGAAAGTGAACTACTGTCACTCAACTGTCGATCATCACGCGATGAGCTCAACAGAATCGATGAACACGTTTATGTGGTTACGAGAAACGGAATTGAAAACACGAAGAATGTGGATCGTCGAGATTACGGCTGTGGTCCGTTCAGTTGCATTCTTTCAAGCTGAAGTGCCCCAACGGTAGACCACAACAAACTCTGGTCATGATGAATGCAGATGCGCAGCTTGAAGACCTCTTGCAAGCCAATGGAGAGAGCCATCTCTATGACCAAATCATCCAACTTGGCCACCCGCCCGTAACAATCTGGTGGCAAGCCATTGACGGATTCATTCGAGCGATCGAAACTGCTCGAGCTGAAGCAGAGGCACCAGGAGGAGAGACGTTGCCACCTGACCCACTAGATTTGCCTGTTGTGGTGACGGTGCAGAAGTTCAAGGAAGCTGTGCTTGACTATATCAAGCCCCATGACAACGCACACCCGTTGGGCACATCGTGTCTGTTGTGTTCCCTGCCGGAGACGGTAACGGTGGGCTACAAACTGTGTGCTCTCGACAACGACCCCTGGGTTATCCGCATTACTGCGGTTCACGAGCCAAACATGCTGCCGATCGCGAGTGTGTTCATGCCACGTGGTCTCCGAGCGAGGGCACTTGACCAAGTGACACCACGGCTCAAGCCTCATCTTCGGACTAGTTTGTGGGGCTAGTTAAAGCGTGTCTGCCTTTCAACACTTTGCTTTGGTCCACCTCGCTTACGTTGCGACTGGAAGCACACATTCTGAATACGAAGAACGAAAGACCACCAAAGGAATCAGCTCATCCTCAAGTTTCTTCTATCTTCACACAATCCATGACGTTTTGACCATCATGTTGTAATGAGGATGCAGCCCAACTCTACTTGATGCGTGTACGTCGCACACTTCTTTGCCGAAACGAATCATGCGTCAGCGTACATTCCTTCACTTTTGAGCAAGCAGCTGATGGCGGACACCAACTCACTCTGCGCTATATCGACGCTGGGGTCGGCAATCTTTTCCATTAGCAGTCGGTCCAAGTGGTGGCGAATGGACTTGATGAGCACGCCGATACGAGCAACGGCATTGAAGCGGATAAACTTGTCCAGCACGAGCAGATTCTTTTCGTGGATCACTTCGAGGTGACCGCCAAATAGCAACAGCGCGTACGGGTTCGCCATCGTGCTCTCTCGCACAAAAATCTTAGACGTTTGTACCAATTCCGTGTACAGCAGCCAGGGCGAATCGTAACTTGTCTGCGAAAAGTTGCACGACGACGGGTGAAGGAACACACGCTCGCGATGGCCTGCTTCTGCTGTCGAGCGGACGAAGTATCGGATCTGTTTCGCGTTGTGATCTCCCTCGACTACGCCGTGGGCAGACTGAAAGTACTTCTGCTCTGGGTACACTACTTCCACCACGTTTGCGTACAGACCCGCACAAAGCGCGGCCTTGATGATGCGCGGCGCGTCCGAGTTTTGATTGAGATCGTCACCTTTGCTCGAGTCATAGAAGCCAATGTTGTCCAACTGCTGCAAGTACTGCTGCTTCAGGTCCAATATCGACTCCATGGTATCGTACGAAAGACCGATGTCGCGACAGAATCCACGCTTCATTCCCTGGCCACGCAAAGGTGCATAGCGCTCGACCAACTTCCAAAGCAACAAGTGGTCACTCTTCCAGCTGCCACCCAGCTCCTTTTTTAGCGCATCTTGTTTTGCGCGCATCTCTGGATCCGTCATACTTGTCAAAAATGGGCTGCGGCTTGAAATACACGCCGCAATGATCGCCACTGGCTGGATGCAACGTAGGATCGATCCGTACACCAAAAACTTGCCGATACGTGCGTCAAGTGGCAGCATGGCTAAGTGGTTGCCGAGTGGCGTCAAGGCCACATCTTCATCTTGACTGCTCTGAATGCCGTTGCGACATTTGGTCGTGGAAGAATCGCCAACCGTTCGAAGTGCCGCAATGTCCACCAATTCTTGGATGGCTGCATCAATAGCAGCCTCAGCAGGCGGCTCGATAGCTTTTGAGAGGAAACCTTTGATCGAGCCAAGTTCCAGCTTCTTAATTTGCAAACAAAGCTGTTCGAGCGACACACGGTGGATCTCAGCAGACAGCTGAGCATTCATGGCTGCAAAGCGATCACGCGAAAACAACCGGTAGCATGTGCCAGCCTGCACACGTCCTGCACGACCCTTGCGCTGGTCGCACGCTGCACGAGACGCCCAACAGTCGAGCAGCTGAGACCGCCGGGTTTGGTTATCATACACCATCTCCTTTACTTTCCCAGAATCGATCACAGCAGTAATGTCGTTGATAGTGATGGAGGTTTCAGCAATGTTGGTACTCACGATGACCTTCGTCTTGCCTGTGGGAGCAGACTTGAACACCATCGCCTGATCGACTCCAGAGAGAGAACCGTGCAGAGGCACTGCCCACACCTTGGACGATAGGTTGCCACTTCCGTGGGTCAGCATTTCAATCAGCCGCTTAATTTCGGCCGTGCCAGGAAGGAAGACGAGGATGGCTCCGTGACTGCTGCCAGCGCATTGTGTTTTTTCCAAAACAAGGAAGCGAACCAAGTGCACAATGAGATCGTAGTCAATCTTGGAATCGTCTATACGTGCCACAATTTCCTTCGACGTCAGTTTACATGCAGATTTTTCATCCTCACATTCGTCAACACCCTTTCGTTTGCCTTTCTTCTCCTTGAGCAAATACTTCGGTACGTCGTAGCGAGTTTGGTCAAGCACCTCTTCGAGAAAGTTGCAATCTACAGGGAATGTAGAACCCGGGATGTCCAGCACAGGGCACGGCGTGCGTGCCGTCGATGAAAAGTAGTTCACGAAAAGGTCTGAGTTCATGGTAGCACTCATCAAAATGACTCGCAGCTCTGGACGTTGTGGTAGCATGTCGCGCAGGATGGACAGTAGGAAATCGGTATCCACATTGCGCTCGTGAACTTCGTCGACAATCACATGCGACACGCCAGACAACTGTCGATCGTTGAGTAAACGCCGAAGCAGGACACCCGTCGTGCAGAACAACAACCGCGTATTCGAAGATTTTTTCGCGTCCATACGAATCTGGTACCCAATCACATCACCAATCTTTTCACACCGCTCCTGCGCGACGCGAGTGGCCACGCCGATAGCAGCGATTCGTCGTGGTTGAGTACACATGATGGAGCATTCGCTACCAGCGCCGCGGTTGATAAACTCATCGAGAATAAATTGCGGGATCTGAGTAGTTTTGCCACAACCCGTTGCGCCACAAATGAGCACTACTTGGTTCTCTTGTACACACTTGATCACTTCTGCTTCGTATTTGCTTGCCGGAAGTTTCGTGCGAGCTGCAGTCATCTGTCGAAAGTCAGGCTGATCAACTTTCGCTTGCCTGGACTGCAAAAGCCTTGCACTCAGTCGACGCATAGCTTCCACGTCAACGGATCTCCGCTGGTTGTTTCTTGTAGTCTCCCTTCGATCACCACTGCGGCCATTTTCCTTTTTCTTTCGCTTTGTCTTCACTTCGTCTCCTGCTTTTTGGCTGAGGGTCTCAGTTGCGACCGTTTCGGGCACAACGGGCGTTTTCAAAAGCTTGATTCTAGGCACGCTACCTGGCAGCCGATTATTGTCCTGGAAGTACGCATCGATTGCGACGTAGATGTCGTACAGCATCGGTTCGCCAATGGAGTGTCCACAGCTCTTCAGTGCTTCTCCACACGCAGCAAGGAGATGTGGATGATGTTTTGCATCAGTCGAGGTCAAGGCAAGAAGCGGCAGCTCGAACGGATATCGTGATGTACTTGGCAAGAAAATGTGCAACGTAAGACCGCCGGTAACATCGAACGTCAGAATCTGGGTGCTCGAGCCATCCTCCAGCATTGTGACCTTCAGCTTTTCATCAAATATCGCTTCCAGAGCAAATATCTCATCTTGGCGCAGGTCTAGCAGCTCTTGATCGACAGGAATCGTCTTTGGCTCATCGGTCTTGTCCAAAGCAAAATGTGTTTTGACGTGCAGAAACAACTTCTCGAGAAGAGCAATGATCGTCAGCATGGATGGTGCTTTCAGATCCTCTTGACTGATATCCGGGTGCTCTTGCACGTATTCGTTCGTCACGAAAAGAGCATCGCGGCGGTCATACCCAAACTTCATGAGTCTCTGTATCAGCACGAGGGTAGGAGCCGGTTCTGCTGTGTCCGACGACGCGGAGCTCAACACGACGTCCAGCTGTGTCCCCTGTGGATTAAACCGTTTCGGCAACTCTTCTTCGGGAATGTTCAAGCACAGCCAGTCAAAGACAGCCGACATGTAAGCGTCGCCGGTGTCACTGCTTGCGCCCGGATCATGCGCACACTTCTGCAATGCTTGTTGGATTTGTGCAGGCGCAAATCCAAACGCCTTTAGTCTCTGTGTGGCCTTTATCTGGCACTTTTCCAGCTCCAACTGTCTCGACTCGACAGCAAGCTTGTCATCCTCCTCTAGTCCATTCCTCGAGTCCGTCTGCGTCTCCTCCAACTGCTTCAAAATGCCTTCGATCAGTTTCCGACACGACGCACTCATCATGACCGGCTTGGGAAGATTCGCTCGCTCTCGATTCTCTCGAGAGCGCTGTTTCTTGTTTCGCTCTTGCTGCTTTGCAAGTCGCACTGCTTCGAACTCTTTCTGTGAAGCAAACTTCCGATCCATTGTCAGCACGACTGCTGCTTGTTTCTTGTCTGCAACAGCTCCATCTCGTTCGACATCTTCCGTGTCTTCCTGCCCCCAGAACTCCATGCGGCCTGCGTCTTCCGTTACGAGCGCCTCCTTTTCCGTCACAACATCTCTACTCTCGATGTTGACCGCCTCTTTTCCCTTCTTTTTCACACCCTTTGTTTCGGATCCCAAAACCCGATCGGAGGAACCCAAAATAAGCCACAGGCCCCGATACGGGTCCGGCAGCTTCCGTTCATACGGACGGAGGGGCTCCACGTGCTTGAGCGCCAGCAAAGCAGCGCAGTGCTTGGCCTCGTCCAGCTTCTCGAACTCCTGCTCAGGGCAAAACGTCAAGTCGTGGCCGCGGTCTTTCCCGTCCGGCAGGACGCACCGCATGCGGAACTTTGTGTCGTTGCGGCTCTTGGCGCGCGCGTAAAAGGCGCTGCGTCGCTTCTTGGCCTGGCAGAACGCCTGCAGCAGCTGCATGGGCGTGCGCTGCCACTCTTTGCACAGGACGCCTTGCTGCAGCGCGTCTTGTTTGCTCACACTGACGGTGCCGGCCCCGCGCTGGCGGTGCCCGGGCTGGCGGTGACGACCCATTTGGTTGCTGTTGTTTTGGGTTCCGACGGGGCGGAAGAACCTCGCACGAGTGACAGTGTGTGCCTTCGTTGTACAGTACAGGTGGTGCGTGACCGGCGTGTTTCGTTTCGCCGTTAAAACGCTTTTTGGTAGGGATGCCGCCGGCGTTACGTCGACAATTGTGCTCACTTGGTGTCGAGTTTTCGCTCGTCGAAGTTGTTTGTACACTTGTTGTGGCGTCAGTACTTATTTGCCTGAATGCTTGTCGTCGTCCGCGCGATGGATCGAGAGGACTTTGTGTGGGTGTTTCCCTTTGCGAAGCAGTGTGCCTTGCGAGCTCATACACAATGGCTCTGTAAGACGTTTAGGGCACGACACGAGGTAGCAGGTATGGAAGATGAACAATCAATGTCAAGAGGCGACATGCGCGTAGACTTGACTGAATGATCATGGTGCCGGTGCAGGTGGGCACGCGGATCTTACGGACGCACGAGGTAAATTGCACGCTACCAGAACGCGCAATGCGTACGAAGGTAGGTATCGACCATGCCGACAATGCTGCTGAGTGATAATGGGTATGATGGTGCATGGATGTTATAAAGCTAGACACGATCTTGCTGCACAGTGCAGCTTCGATGTTGTTGCCATCTTGGCTGCGCTTGCAACGACAACTGATCATGCGTCATGCGTCATGCATCGTGCACTAGCTAGTGCGTCGCCTCGTACAAATGGACACACACTCCACAATGTACATGACCCACAACGTAAACCAACTGCCCATCTGCTGTCATTTATCGCTGTAGCGGAGCTACACAGCTCCTTGAATCAGAGGAGGACTTACCGCTCAATGAGCAACCTTGGTTCTACGAACCCGACTCAAAGAGTCAACAGCTCCGAGAGCTTACAGTCCCTGTTCCAGGGCGACCAAACGTTCTAAAGAATTAAACGCACTGAGTGCACAAGGAGAAGCTGCCTTAACAAGGCGTTGCTATCTGCTCAACGATCACAAACAGCCTTAAAGAGGCACGTGTCTATCGGATCAATATGGGAAATGAATTTAATTTCTTCTTTTAACCTAAGAGAACACCTCAGAGCAAAGTAATTAACCTACTCACTAATGTCCTAAATAAACCTATCAAAAGATCTCGTAATCAACGGTTGACAGACATCAGTCTTCAACAATTGATACTGTGTTCTAATACTACTTTAAAGGGGATCTCATCCCTTGTGTGCACCACACCTATTGTCGACTACCAGTCGACGTGTGCCTCGTTACAATCGCTATGATAACTACAGATAGCAAGGGCCATTATCCACTTTCACGTTCGACTTTCAACCGAACCTAACGGGTTCTGCCGTATAATATACCCTGTCCGAATATAATACCCTAACCATATTTTAAGGTACATAAACAGTATTATACCGTGCCCATTAGTATACCATGAATTGTTATGGTAAAAAAGCGTTTTTGACCAATTATTGCCTTAGATGAATGGTTGGTAGCGGTTACTCGGAAAAGCCCGTTCACCCTCCATACGTTTAAATCACTAGATATAAAGCTCTCTTCGCATTAAAGACCTTCATCCTTTAGTGCACACCATGGCACCCAGGCGCGTTTCCAAGACCAACCTCGAGAAGCGGGAAGTGATCGGGTAGATCGAAGTTCCTGGTGGTGGGGTTCCTACGCGCGCACTGAAGCACTTTCAAGCGGAGCGAGGATGGCAAGTGTCAGGCGCCCAGATTCGCTACTGGTGGAAGAACCGCGAAGCCATCACGAACTCCCCGGCGCAGCAGCTGCGTGTGGCAGGTGGCGGTAGACACCCACGGCTTGGCGAGGTAGAGGATGTAATGTTTCATCAGATCGCTTTCCTGATATCGAAGAAGGAAAAGGTTTTGCGTCAGTGGGTTCAAGTTACCGCACGCGAGCTCGCTAAATATGAGCTGGACGACGATGACTTCTGCGCATCGGACAAGTGGCTCGCTCGCTTCAGAACTCGCTATGGCCTCTCTCTGCGACGGACGACCAACCTCACCGTATTGAGTGACGACGAGTTCACTGCGCGTGCCGTGCGATTTCTTACGTACCTCTCATCAAAGAAGAGCGATCTCAACCCCAGCGGCATGCTCCTGATAGATGAGGCGGCAGTTTTCTTTGAAGACCCACGGCGCGCCACTGTGGACTTTGCCGGCGCACTTCATGTCTCTTTGCGGTCTACAGGGTTCGCTTCGATGTGGATCACTGTTGCGCTTACCGTGACAGCCACAGGGACAAAGCTGCCACCTCTTTTGATCTGGAAAGGCGCGGAAAAACCGATCCAGAAGAGCGGCGCGGTTTACGTTGCGTATCAAGAGCGTGCCTGGATGAACAGTGAGCTTCTCATCAAGTGGACCGACTTGATGTTTCCAGCGCTTCTAAACTTCTGCGACGGCAAAGGGATCGTGTGGACTCGATGCGAGCGCATATAGCAAAGGATGTTAGAGCGAAGTGCATCAGCAATAAAATCGATATGATGATTTTTCCTGGAGGTCTAACGCCGTATCTGCAGGCAGGGGGCATCGGAATATTCAAGTCGTTTAGAGATTGCCTATCGAGCGTTATTGACGACTAGAAGAGATTTGATCGGGTGCAGTACACCAAGAACGGAAATCCGCGGCCACCGAGCGTGGAGGAGGTGGTGGCGTGGGTCAGCAATTCATGGAAAAAGCTGTCCCCAACGGTGTTGTCTGCAAGTCAATTGCCGCATCTGGGTTCGCTGTATACTACCGCGACTGTCATATTGCCAAGCACGACGTGTACGGTGGACTCTTTCTGCGTAAATGGGTGAGTGCTGACGAAGAAGCCCCTGATGATGCAGATGGTGCTGATATTGCAGATGAGTTTGACGATCTAGTCGTTGAATAAAGGTTTTTCATTTTTGTGTTTGCAGCTCTTTTCTTCTGTGCATTGCAATGGATCTGAAATAAAAGGACTTGCGTGGCGGTTCCAGATCCATCCTATGGGGAACCTATGTCTGAGGTCGCTGCTGGGTTTGAACCCGAACTATTTGTGTAACTGTTAGTCTGCTACACCACTCCACCACTGCCGTCATTTACTGACCAAGAGGAATTATTTTTTTTTAAAACATTTGAATGTACCCTGCCTAATACAATACCCTTTTTTAAAATTAGAGAACAATAGGGGAATATAATACGGTACATTAATCGGCAGAACCCATTATTGCACCCACTCATCGTCATCGCTCCCTCTTTTTCGCTCTCCAGCAGCTACAACTCCCGTGTCGTCGGTGGCGATGGCTTCAGCTGCCGCAACTCCTCCACCCGTCGAGCTGCGGGGCCTCACTTTTGCTTTTCCTGCCCCGACGACAGCTGTCGACCAGTCGCCGCGTGGGGGCAGTGCCACTGTCTCCACTGGTCGTCCCGACCATCGCGTCCTGCGTGACGTGACACTCACGTTCTAATTGGGCGAACGCGTTCTTGTCGTTGGTGGCAACGGCGCTGGCAAAAGCACATTGCTCCGTATCGTGGCCGGTCGGCACTTGACAGCGTTCGACACGGCCCTCGTCTTTGGGCGCGATAGTTTTCGCGACACGACACTGAACGCCCGTCGGACGTTTGTCAGCAGTGATTGGGGCCATCGCGCGGTGGCGTTCATGTCGCATGCCATGGCCTACGCGGCCGACATGGCCGTGGCCGAGATGATGGTCCAATTGCAGGCCGAGTTCGCCGACAGACGCGAGAAGCTGCTGAAAGTCCTTCGCGTGGACCCCACGTGGCGACTCCATCGCCTGTCGGATGGCCAGCGGCGCCGGGTGCAGCTGTTCCTCGCGCTTTTGCGGCCGTCTCAGCTTATTGTGCTGGACGAGGTACTGGGTACACTGGACATTGTCGTTCGCGAGAACGTCTTGGCGTTCTTGAAAGAAGAGACGGACACGAGACGGGCCACGGTCTTGCTGGCTACGCACATTTTCGATGGCACGGACGACTGGGCCTCGCACGTGCTGTACATTCGACGTGGTATTAAGGGCTTCCACGGTCCAATTCACGAGTGCACAGACGATCGAAAAGTGCCGATGTACAAGGTCGTCGAGCACTGGCTACGTGAAGAGCTGGCGGAAGATGACCGCATTGAAAGCGAAGCGATTGGAGATGGCGGCCAGCTCAATTTGGCCAATGCACAGAACCGTGCTGGCGGATACGCACCTGGACGCTTGGGCGGTGTCGACATTGACTCGCTGGGGCTTTAGGATTGACGTGGGATGTACAGGGCAGTCTGCGTGAATCTGTTGAGACAACAAGTCACGGCTTGACTTGATCGCTAACGAAAACGCGACATTGATCTTTGGCTCGTTCCATGTCGCCGCTCGTTTTGCGTGGAAGCTGTTGGTACGACAAAACAGGTCAAGCAGCAAACATCATGATCGTTTTTTTCTGCTCGATCTATTGCATGCAATCATCTACGTGACTGTCGAGCCGCGTCAATATTTTGTAGGTCGCCTTCTGGCAGATTTGACATACAGAATGGTAGCAAACGGTCACACACTGTGTGTCTTGTCGCTGATAGTTATTGCGAATGTACGTTGGTGCCCAGATGTTGCGTCAGTTCTGATGTTCTGTAAGCCAGGTAGTAGCTATGCAAGACTTGCCAGCATTGTGTATATTATGTCTAAACTGCGTTTCTACCGTTGTGGTCCAATTCTTGTGACGTGCCTGGTTGTTTTCTGCTGACTATTGCAACGTACGGCCACAACCAAATGGCTGTGGCACCGTATTCCTCATCAAGTCAAGTGTTGGGACGATCAGGCGCCAATTGAAGCAAAAGTCATGGCAGTCGAGCGCAACATTCGTTTTTCCACACGAAACGATAAAAAAATCGGATTGAGATGACCGAAAGCTGTTGCAATCGTACCTAGATCGCACACATCATTCAATCTTCTTGGCCGTGTGTGTGCAATAATAGGAGAAAGGTGTTGACAAGGTATTGACATTGCAGCTACACACGATACACTGGCAGACATTTCATGAAGCTGACTCATCCACGTTACTTTGCATGGTCACAGATAACGTTTTGTTCTGCACTTATGAGGATCCTCAGTGCATAGTGATGGACTTGTCAATGTTTACGAAGAGCAAAGACAGACATTTTGCCTTGCACTCGTTACGAGGTGTATACGTAGCAAAGGGATACGCCACCCCAGCTTTCTCATACTCTGTTCGACATGATATATTATTCAATTCATGCGGCGGTCTGGCACCTCTAAGCGATCGAAGAAGACGTGCTTCTGTGCAAGAAGTCCTCCGCTATCACGCCAATCTGTGAGACAGATTGAGCTGCGCATTGTACTCCGTCGTATACGGATTACACGTGTATCCGAGCACAAGCAGATTTTGTGAGCTAGTAAAACGCGCCCTCCGGGATAAGCAAGCTACCGAGATATGCAGTATCCGTGTGCTATGAACATCTCGGTTATAACAACTAGATACAAGCGACGTAGTCGGATGACTCAGTTGCTTGGTGTAATGTTCGTGAAAAACGCTATTGCTTGCGAAGGTATGAATCAAACAGCCTGTAGTGGTCGTGGAATGTCACAGTTGTTCAATCAACCCCGAGAACTGCTAACGAAAACATCACTGAGATACAAATTTACCTTGAAAACTTGTGCACGCTTGGTATGCAAATATGTTGCGGAGCCTTAAGGGTCCACAACATCCTTGCACATGGCCCACCCACGAGAACGCGTAAACGTCTTGTGACTACTTCACTGGATGACCTCGATAAGTTTGGTTGGTGGCCGTGCGTTAGTCCGACAAAGGAAGATGTGCGCGATATTGCAAAGAGTAACGTACAATGTCGTGCGTATTCGAGTCGGAGTCGGAATAGCAGCAAGACTACACGATATGCACACCATCGAGTAAAGTGAGATGGAGACCGGTATGACCCGTCTTGCAAGGCATCCGTTTTGCGCTTATCGATTGTCAGGACAGCTACAAAGTCCTCGAAAACGATTGATGTGTGCATATAGCTGTGCTACATCAAGATTACTGTCTACAAAGGTGTGCTTTTTTCTGGCGACGCCATGAGACAATCGTACAGCTACGTATGTGACCGACAAGATTCGCACTGCATTTGGGTCTCGACCCTGATGTCGATACCGTGACAAGTGAACAGATTCGGTATAGCCTTATGATGCCAGCCATTTCCTGTGCAGCACATGTAGGCAGACCAACTGCTCTTACGCAGTAGTACATCTAGATACATGGCCATTCGTTTATCGTGTCGTTTTAGACGTGTTTGTCATGAGATTTGCCGTGACATGCCATGGTAAGGCATGCTTGCGTGTGCTGCATTCGACGTCCGATCCAAAGGATGAGCATGAGAACAAAACTTGCCGCAAAGACACCTCCGATCGAATCCTCTCCTGCATTTACGTCAACTCTTTCTATCCTGTGCTTGCGCATGGATTGAGAAGATAGCGCATCTGGAGAAGCATTTGCGAACGCCTTTTGACTTCAGGCAGCATCTGATGCACGCAGACACACATACAGCATCTAAATGCCTACATCTCATTATCTACTCAGTTGTACATATATTTCACGCTGATGATCCCAACAACCGAGCGGTGAAACAAGTCTTCGATCAATTGAAATATGTGGTATTTCGCTTTCATACAGCCATCGGAGCGTCCATCATCAATCATAGCAGTTCGAATTCAGTTTACGTACGAGAGCAAGACAGCCAGAAGGAGTGAAAGGGCAAATGTCACGTAGATACCAACTCGGAACGGGCACAGAAAGACGAAGCATATTGTGCCGCTGAAAGACCTTGCTATCTGTCACACCTACTTGGCTAGGGCGAGCAGAAGTAGAGCCAGTGCCACATAGCTTTATTCCAGGCTACTTTGATATAGCACGATACAGTAGACAGAGACTATGACGGAGAACTACAGCATGAGTGAGCGCTTTGATCGAGTCGGATGTCCCCAGCTTACGAGGTATAATGTGTCAATAAGGATAACTCGGTGTCTACTCCATTACTTCCGATCCAGTTACTACGGTACGGGCTGCCCAAATGAACATGTAAACTGTGGAGAACCACATCAAAGCTTTACGCCATTTGGGGTCGTCAAATCAATCGAAGGCATCTTTGCTCAAGCGCGATGTTGTTGTTCTGACGATGCAGCCATGTTTGGGTCATACGTACGGTGTCACAGCTGCGGCGAGATAAACGTGTTTGTCGCGATAGTGAGAGGTCCATTTGAAGTATACGGCTTTGCGAAATACCTCCAAAACCACGTCAAGCGTCAGGTAGTATGATGCTGTCCGTGAACACTGCACACAAGTGGTCGTAAGCTAGGGCGTAGACGAGTATAAAATCGAGAACGTGCATGTGATATCCTCGTACTTGTTGTGTGGGTGCGTGCTGTAGTACGCGCATCCTTTAGCTCGTTCTTGCAAGAAACACACATGCGCGAGAGCTTAATGAGTTGTGGAAAAGACTTGCAGATCGGCAAGTGCGGACATAATAGCTGAGCGAGTTCCTTTGGCCCCTTTCACGTGACTGTACACCGTATGATTGCTATAGTATCTCCGGTTTGGAAAAGCTTATGCGACCACTTTAATCGCTTGCCACTTTTTCGTGAGAAGATCGATCTGTCTTAGTGCTGTGGTATTGCTGCCCGTAGTAGAAGACAGTGACATCGAGTCTACATCGGCACGGAGTTCCACTTGCTGTCATACTGGTAGACTGAACTAGTCGTCACTAAGTATAGACGACACGCGCTTGATAGCAACAACAAAGTGGCGGGGGGGGGGCGCGACGAAATGTGCAGCACTGCATTGTTACGTGTGATCCAACTACTGCACATTAAATTGGTATCTTTCAATCAAGACTTTTTTATTCGATGGCCAATATAGGTACTGTAGCTGTTCGTTTTTGAGAGCAGCATACGAGGCAGAGCCTACCTAGAAACCTATTCGCATTCGATCGCAGTTATTCATTCTTTGTCAGGCGTTTGTTCATGCTGTCTTGTTGCATCTTTCGTATGCTTCGATACACTAAGGTAGGCATCGCTCTTGCCCATAATAAACAGCGATGAACTTTGCGTTCGAGATATGCACACCTAGAAACCATGAGCTGCATTCGATAGTGTATTGATATGTTTACAACCATGACAAACCACGCAAAAAACCCTACTACCTTTCGACTACGGCGACAGCAACATAATACCGCTCTAGTTACCGTTCAACTCAGCGTTGATCTCCAAGTGGCCTCCGTCACGTGAAATGGGCACCCAAAGTACCAGTGAACCACCTCCTGTGCCAGGAAGGCCCAAGAACCCAGGACGCCAGCGGTCCAAATATAAAGTCTTACCACCCAACTCTTTGACAGTTGACGTCCATCGAGCCGTCCCGCCAGCTCGCAGACCTACTTCGTCAACTTTGTCACCGCCAGACCTGATGTTCACCGTGACATCTTTGGTATCCTTGCTCGTGAAATTAATAATGACGTTGCCGTCACCCTTCCTGGTCCAAGAACTCGTGGTGTTCTTGAAGGCCTTCTTCAGCGCGTTCATACCGAGAGTGGCGTCGTCTTTGCCATCGTCGATTTCACCCATAAACTGCGTTGGACCGCAGATAGTCTGAAGAAACTCCGAAGCTAAGGTTGACAAGTCGGTGGGTTCTAGCCCAGTGACTGATGCCATGGTAAGCGCGTCGTCCAGCAACACGTAAGCATTGTGTTTTGCCGCCATCGACGTTCCGTTGTCGCTCTTGCCATCCTTGATGAGGTCATTGACTACAACCCCAAAGGTTTTGCGAAGCGTCTCCCGCGTTTTGTACGCAGTGTCCACCGTCGACTCGGAAATCATTCGGCTCATGCAGTTGTTGGTGATAATCGGAATGTCGTACAAGATGAGGTCCGACTGACTAATCTTAAGGCGAATGTCGGCTTCACTGATGCCAGGATCTTTCTCTCGGTACTCGTTCACCGTCATCCACACGAGGTTCAGTGCTGACCGCAAGTCTTCGCTACACGTTGCGTCCGACTTCATCGCGGTTTCCAAGCTCGAGATCTCACCCTTTGTGATTTTACTAGCAGCTTCCGTGAAGTTGGCCCGCGTCATGAAAGCCTTGAATTTGCCCCAAGTCGACATGATATCATCACCATACCCAAGCACCAGCAGAAGTACGTACTGCATAGTGGGCAGTAGACCTCGAGCTGCTTGCAGGGTCGGGGGCACTGTCTTGCCCATGCAGGCGTATATGGTTGCAGGTAAGTCGGCGGCAACCCAATTCGTCTGGTACAGCAACAGCAGCAGCTTCTCCTGAGATGTTTGGGGGTCCAGTACCATTTGGTTCCGCGTGAACCGAATGATCGCTCTCGTTGCGGTCATCAACATGTTGGCGCACCGGACGGCCCACCCGACCTTTTTGCCCATCTTTGCGAGCCCGCCAAACACGCCGAACGTCGCCATGCTCAACGTGGACATGGCGACAGCTGATATCTTGGCGACATCTTCCCGTCCGCAGTCATTGTTTTGCTGGATGCACTGCATGCCGCACTCGATAGGGTACTCCATCGGACACTCGCTCCAGCACGTGTCCGTCAGTTTGCTGCGGTCGTAGTTGCTCGGACAGGTTTTCATAAAGTGCGCTTCTCGGTAACAGGCCGAGTCCGCAGATTGATGCCACGTGCCGACCCAATTGCGATGTGTGGATCGAAACGTGCTAACGGCCGTCGAAGGTGTCGCGATAGCGCTCTCCTTCGGCATTGCCAGATTTGCAAAGGTCGACTTTGAAGACCTCCGAGGTGGACGTGGGGTGTCAATCGACAAAGAAGAATCGGAGGAATCGGAAGAGTCGGTAGAAGGAGCAGTTATGGCCGGGGACTTGTCGGAAGATCCCGACACGTGCCCGGACGAAATCATCGACTTGACGCGGTCCATGTAGTCAAGTCCCATCATGCTCGCAAGAGTTGCAGGTGATAACGTCCCAGGCTCCACGACTGAATCGGTCGAGTCGTCGTCATCGTGCCAGAATGTCCAGTCAATGGCTTGTGTGCTCGAGGCGCTGGCAATGACTGCCAAAAGAGTGAGCACTGCTGATGATCGGATCATCTTGAAGTCGAATGCAGCAGCGTTTGAGATCGAGAGAAATCGAGTTTGATTGTATGGATGTGTGTCTGCGAAGGCAAAAAGCAGAATGGGAACTTGAGCTGGGGGATGTGGCAGTGTGCCGAGCCGCATTTTGAACTCCTGCTGGACGATCGACGGACGGCAAAGTGATTTGCAGAAACGAGGCCGTGTGAGTTCTGCTTGCACAGCCGATGGCGTTACAGCTACAAACGCCGATGCTACGATCGATGTCCATACTTGGCAAGAGAGCGGGGCTGGAGAGAGACGGTAGTTGTCCACTCCCGTTTTCATTGCTGATGCCTCTTCAAAAACGGACTGTTTCTTGTCTCGAACTTGTACTTTTGCACACGTCTTTCGATCGTGGCACCGCTCTGCAGAATTGTACAAAGCTGATCCGCTTCAGCAGCAACACACCGCAGTCACACAAAAGACGACTGGGACAACAGAGCACTACATTGCAGCTACGGATGCATCGATGGCACAATGACAAGTTTCAATCTCACTGCAGCTCTCTGTGCAGCTTCATGGACAGTCATCCATCGGCTTCTGCGAAGCTACGATGGTCGTAGCACAGAAATAGGTCTGTTGCTCGTCTCTTCGATCGTCAAATCAAGACTGACGTATTGCACATCTCCAGCGCCAACTGCAAAAGCGGGCGCTGGCAGCACGAGCCGGAGAGCGAACTTACACTTACAAATGGCTTCAAACAGCACCGCTGGAAGCTGTTTTTCTGCACACCACAGCTGTGACTTTCACGGTCGACGTACGGTCTCGGGTTGTAAAAAGCACACGAAATGATGACAAGTGACGCGTCACGAGTCGGCAGCAGCTTCATGGACTGTTTTCGCGCAAATGAAGTGGATACTTTGCAGTAGCGAGTGGATTCCACGCTGTCATGGTCAGATGCGTTGACGTCCACTCGTAGCACCTTAATGTGCAGTGGCTCGACTATAGTTCGTATCAAGGAACAACCACATCCTTGTTTTTACCGCCACCTGTTGTATCTGCAGCACATAGCAAGCAACAGCTCTCCGTATCCATAAATCAGTAGCAAAGCAGGTCTCGAGTTGAGACGAAATTTGCCCACGCCTCGCACACGTGCCCCTCTCATCCTGTTGATTTCCAGTCTGCGAATGAGAGCGTCTTACGCGCCCTGCATCACCGGAACAGATCTTGGGAGAATTGCGAGGAGTGACACTTTAGTCATGAAGATCTGCATCGGACCTGGCTTTTCTTCACTCACGATTTGCTGCGATGCACCACCGCCTGTATCAATTCCGGATAAACGGCAGTCCATGGCATCGTGGTGATGCTGTTCGTATACTCGCAGGGGCTACCTCCAGCTAACATTTGGATCCGAAGGCCTCGTGCTGTACATGCGTGGGCGATGTCGCCCTTTGTCGATTCAGTATGCAGTGGCAATGGAGCTTGGGTCTAGCTACGATCAATCTTTTGACAGTCCATTTCCGCGCAAAGCAGAGGGGTTACGACGACTTTGGCCGCATGTGAGATGGAAATGGACGTGGATTGAGTGAATCTACCAGAGCTTCGATAGACAGTGGCAGGTTTCGATGTCGATCGAGTGCAGGGGCTTTTGCTACAAAGTAGAAGATAGAAGAGACCTATTTTTGCAGCGTCTTTTGACTGGATGGTAGTTACGACTCGATTGGCGAAAATAGTCGGTTCTGACGCGACTGACCCAATTTGAGCTGCTCATCTCGATCGCACCGTACCTCGTGATCAAAAGCGAAGTAATTTATTGTCCCGTCGGCACAAATGCGGGTTGTGGCAACCTTCTTCTTTAGGATCACGTCGTTCACATCTGGAACGTCTCAGACATGAGCGCATGTACGCGGACTATGAGCAACTGAGCCCAATATGCCTCTGTGAGCACATTTGCAGTTTGTTGCTCGCGATACGCAGATCACTGCGCACACGAGATCGATATCCATGTCAAACCAGCTCCTTGCGTCTGTGGATTGTAGATTTCAGCGTGAGCAAGTCCGACTAAGCTCTGTTGTTGCATGTATTCGGAAGATGCTGCTGCTTTTGAGTCATCTGTCCTCTCCCGATTACAACTTCTTCAACGTGCGCCGCTATCGCCATGTGTTCGATTGCTTCAACTGGATAGTAAGCATGCAACGTACAATGATGCGGAGAGTAGACGCACTGTACATGCAGTACCCTCTAGTAAACTCTTGTACCAAGACGTGTGTAGTTTGCACAAACGTCACGCATATGAAATTACTTTGCGATCGTCAAAGGGGCGCAGACTCGCGTGCGACTACGTCTCGTACCATCTTGTTTCGTCAAAGGTGAGCAACGCACGACTGGACATCTGAACAAATCTCTGTAGACACGTAACACCTGGAAAGCTAAGAGATAGCCGGCACTTTGGGCGATCGGGTGACAGAAGTTGCAAGTCAGCTGCGTTGGCGCCTGTTCCGGCTCACAGCCTGAGCAGATTGAACCGCAATGAGCGCCTGTACGTCCATGCTAGCTACTGCACGTCACCACACTGCCACCACATCGTTGCGATTTGCTACATCCACCGATCGCGTCTGGGATCTGTCTGTTGCATCGCACATCCCGAGACGTGTGAACAGATGCAGTGACATTTGGGAGCTCAACAGACCCTATACCAAGCCAGCGTACAAACGTTTGCCACCTGCTTTGCTGTACAGACACGTCTCTTTGCTCTGGCTTCTCAGCTCGCTTGCTCTTGCTTGATAGTGCATCTTGCATCCGCGTTCTTCGCGCACATCATGTTTGTATTTGCCAGTGGTCCCTGACATCAGGATTGCCGCGGGACCTCCACCCTCCATCGTCCTGCTGGCTTCGCAAATAATTTGCAGCACTGAGCGTCAACGTAGCACGAGAGCCCTATCATATTCTTGCATAGCGATGGGCTCTTTGCTGATGCGGCACGCGTCGAAGGACCTGCAGAGCGCAGTAGACGAAGAGAAGAGCCCTCTTCTGATACCAAACATGCTGCGTCGCAACGCTCAGCTCACCTGAATGCCCGAAAACGTCGGCTGCCCACAAAAGAGTCCGTAAGATCGGCCAACAGATCGCTTGTCGCCAATTGAAGTGTTCGATGTCGGTGAACTGGTGCTTGCGGGACATTTCACCTTCAATCAAAGATGATTGCATCACATCTTCTCCTGAGCTTTGCTTACGCACCGTTGTACTTTCAAAACTTCAAGTAGATCTGCCAACGTTGCATGGAAGATCTTGGCATGGATCCGAAGGACAACGCTTTTGAATAGACATTGAGCTGCACTGAGGTAGCAAGATCGCGTCTTGGAAGTGGGTCTAAGAAACCGTAGGAACTTCATATGCATCAATCAAACTCGTCCGTGCCGGACTTGTCGAAGCGGCACTTACAGACGAATGATCGCTTCTTATCGTAACCTTTCAGATTTTCAGAATCGGTACATATCTTCATGTTGAACGTCAACATGAGCTGATAACGGACCAAAGGATCGGGAGCTGCTGTGCAGCACTTGATAAGCGCACACGTACATGTTGAACCTCAACATGAGATGCAAGCGGAGCTATTACAACAGACAATGATGTGTAGCGAAGGTAGACATCAAGACGAAGTGCGGCTGTCACTCGTACGCTCAATATTGCTGCTTCAGACTCGAGCCGATCCTCATTGCTACCACGCACACATTCCAATCAAACAATCTAGGAGGTTCATACACGCATGATGAGGCTTCAGTATCGATTTCAGTCAAGCGTCTCGTACACATTGTTCCAGGCACGACTGCAGTGCTGGAATGAACACGCGCATTATCTTGTCTTTGTAGTGCAACTTGTCTTCCTTTTCGTGGCATTCTTGCTACGTGCTTGAGCTTGACTCCTGCTATGAAGGCAAAATGGATCTTGCTGCCAACCTGCATCCTGCGAAGATTGCTTGACTCATGATCTATCGATCATGCGCTAGGGGGTCAAGTGCCTTGTGCCAGAGCAGTTGACGTATTAGATCGACGACACGGAGTCAGTCGACGATGATCGAAACGCTACACTATTCATTTACAAATCGAGTTTGAAATCAGGGTATGGCATAGCCATGCCGATGACACTATAAGATGTGACTTTTCACGTGAAGAAAAGCCGTCTAGTAGACGCAAGCGTCCACAAAGTCATTGCACGAAAAGTGTCATGGTACGGAGACTATCGATGCCTGTCATCTACGTTCGAGAAATCGGACAACATGAGTCCTTAGCCATGCTGACCGCTGAAGTTCTATCTGCTTCGTAAACCAGCACTATGCCGCATGTGACACAAAGCTGCTCGCTTGAGATGTCGATCGCGCGGAGGATGTCTCACACGTACTGGACCTATTTCACTCTAATCTGAACAATCTTTGTCTGAACATTTTTCGTTGTTGCATCGCTCAGAACTGCACAGCAAGCTTACGGCGTGTGTGTGTGTGTGTGACTATTTTAGTCTACCGTAGGAGGCCAGCTGAGGAGTAGTTGGATCGAATGAATCGTTCTCTTTGACTAATATTTGCGGAGAGTCCACGTGGCAATGCCTACCAGCTTTGCCACGTATATCTATGGTGTACCCAGCGAATTGACAGTGGCTTGTACACAGCATCAAAGACTGATGAACTGTGTGAGTCGATAATCAAAGGGCGTAAAAGTGCTTGCAGCAGGATTTCGTACATGATCAAGTGTAAGCTGACGCTAACAGTATCGACCATGCTCCATCCAGGATAGAGCAAGCTGAGACGATCGCCTTGGTTGCATGACGATGCTTCCTCGATGGCGTCGTTAATGAGTAAAGTTTGAGCTTTCTCCCTCTTCGCGGCGAGAAGCGGTTGCTGTACCGATTACAAACTATGATTGCAATATGGAGAAGGAACAATATGTGAGTAGCGTCATCTCTATAAGTGCTACCTTGCACGGCACAACACATCCATACTATCTCTCCTCCTCCATAAGTGCTTGCTTCGACCGCGATACCCTCACTGTATTGTTAAAAAGAAACGTTCTTGTCTCGAACACGCTGTTTTTGCGGCGTGCATTCGATTGTCATACATGGAGTCGATCACAATTGTAACAGCGTAACACATCTACTGACGTAAAGCATTGTCACCGAAGACGCATCCAATCCTTTTTGACAAACAGAGGCGGTCTTTACGATATGAGTACTTGCGTTGCGAAAGATGACGTGTTTGAACGTCAGCAAGAAGCTGCGTAGGAAATGCTATCTACTGGTTATGGCGCAAACATCGTTACACTGACAAACCAGATATCTAAGCATCGCTGTCTCGAAAGATATGCGCGTATACCCAAAAAAGCTGTGCTAAAAGAGGCTGACCGAGAAGCAATATGCTTTGCATCTCCGTGTAAAGTAGCAGGGTCATGAATGACATTATGTACTTGACAACAAATTAGTACCGTCATGTGGCCGTGGCTTGCTTGTGAAGCCATAGCCTGACGTAATTACTGTATGTATAACTTTAGTTTTACGAGCAAGCCACGGTCACGTGGATGTACACGTACTCTTAAAGACTGCGCACGTGGAGCAGCAAAACAAGACATTCGGCCAGTGAGTTCCGCGACCACGATAGTCAAGGTTTTGTTGAGGTAGACATTATCATCAAGTTGCGAATAGGTATCGTATAACATCATTGTTCTCTGCAAACCTTCTTTTTGCGATACCTAAATTTCTCCATATCAAAGGACGTGTGTATTCATCATTCTCGTTTAATACTCGCATTGTGAATTACGTACTTGTTGCGTTCTCGATGCGTAGATGGCAACTGTCTCTTCTTTTTATAATTTGCTCGAAGAAAACAGGAGAATTATTACATCATCTTGAGCAAATGTTCTAGTAGCGATTGACATCCTACTCGTCCGCATCTAACAATCTATTTGGAGTCCTCTCGTACGAGGCAACTAGCCGACGTCAGTAAAAGATCGCTGGTGGTACAACAGCTCAGACTCATGATTTATTGTCGATTTCATTCTTCTGCTGCTTACAAATGTCTCTTTTTGCATACATCCATTGCCGACACGACTATCGTACGACAACATCAACCGACAGCACCACAAGAGTGCAACGATATATAACAATATTGGTTATAGGATGTTATTCGATTGAACCATTGCAAGCGACGATCACGGCACTAGCGCTACTTGAGCTTGCATCAGTCGCTTATAGGATGATTGTGCACAACATGATCACGCATGTAGCCCATCTACTAGTCGACCAACGATTGTCTAGCCGACTATCATTGACACAGTTTTGTGTCATAGAATAGGCTGGAAGCAGTCAATGTAACGTCGCCCGTAGCTTCGTGTTGAGAAAAAATGAAGTGAGTCATTTCCACTTGCTGGACAACCAACAAACAGAAATGATGGCTTTATGTAGGAGCACATAGAATGTTGTTTCTCAGATCACTTTGCTGCGGTTGTACGCGCCGAGGTTGGCAAAAACAAATCGACTCCTGACACGCTAAGACCAGTGAGCGCCAATGTTTTGCTGCGGGTGATCGTCCAAAACACGTTTTCGCAGGTCGCCGCAATGTCCATCTCCCGTTCAAGTAAGTGTACATCTCTCGACACACGATGTAAATAGAAGGTCCAAAACTATCCCGGCAACATCGTGTCCAGCATATCGGATCCGAGTCCATGCGCAATAGAGTACGATATAATAGCGCTCTCCCATGTCATCGTGAGCCAATCAGCGCCCCTACTATATTCCTCGTCGCAGGATAGAGGGCACACCACTTCCCATGACGCTAACGCCCGTGCTGCTATTAGGGGCATGCGTCCGTGGCTTCCTCTACGCCGTGCCGTCTCTCCACGCGACGCTTTCGTTTCGACCGGAGTTAGTCACACCCACTTCTTCGTTCCACCGCATTCGAGAAGGCGTCTTCCTATACGTCTCGACCGGTTCGCCCTATGCGGGGGACGTGTTCCATCAACCGCCACTGGTGTTTGCGGTACTCTATCCGGTGCTACAACTCGTGCCCGTGGCGCTCCAATACGTTTTGCTATGCGCTCTATTTATTTCCGTGGACTTGCTGCTGGCCGTAGGGTTTGCCCGTCTGTGTACAAACACGTTAAAGCTGGAAGAAGGGCGCTCGTATAAAGTCCGCCAAGACGACATTTGGCTCAGTCACATACCTGTATCGCCTCTATTTCGACCGGATACTTTATCGAGAACTGTAGCATTGATTGCTCTCCTGAACCCCTATTCCCTGGCGTCGAGTGTAGCCATGTCGACCGTGTCGTTTACGCATGTGGCCGTCCTCTTCAGTTTGGTCTTTGCTTCCGAAGGTATTTTTTCGATGTACCACTTTGATGTTACACGATCTCTTCATGCTGTCATACTTATTGTTGTTTCTATGGTTTCTACTGTTAGGAGCTGTTGCAGCGTCAATGATGTGTGTGGCGATGGGCACGTATTTGTCCGTCTATCCCTTCTTCTTGATGCTACCCATTGTACTGCTATTGCACAGTGCTGGGGCTGGAAAGGTGGGCAAAAAATGACGTGCACTTGTGGAAAAGTATAGTGGTTGGCATGATAGCGGAGTGCAACGTTTATGCGCGTAGACTGCAGTCAGCCACGACAACGGGCCGTGGGTGACGCTCGCTTTGAAGTGCTTGGTGATATTCGGTGTCTGGATGGGTCTCTTGCTTTCGTTGTCGCATGAACTGCACGGAGACTGGGGATTTCTGGAGGTTTGAGCTGCTTTGCCGTGGCTTTCTGATGTCGATAGATGTTGTTGCTCATTGTTTGTTGCGTTGCTTGCCGTGCTGATCCAGGAAACATACGTGTGGGTCGCCAAGTACTCGGATTTGACTCCGAATGTCGGCATCTTCTGGTACCTCTTTATCGAGGTATTCGATCGCTTCGTCCCGTATTTTCTCTTTGTGATGCACCTGCATCCTGTCATCTACGTGGTCCCGATCTACCTCCGCTTGGCGTAAGTCTTCTGTGCTGCATGTTTGTGTCCTACGTTGAAACTTACTAACGCTTGTGACGTCCCAAGACATCGACCTCAAGCCTACGCATGCGTGCTATTTGGCATCTTCTCCCTCTTCCAGGCGTACCCTTCATTTGGTGACTTTGGCTTCTTCCTCTCATTGCTGGCCTTGCACCCGCAGACGATCATGAGTACGTATGGATTATCCCGATGTCACTGAGTGCGTGCGTCGACTAATTGTGGCGACGGCTTGCTCAGCGATCAAAAACAGGTTCGCCTACGTGATTGGCCTGGGCGCGGCGACATGCATGTTGCCCGTGATGTGGTTCTTGTGGCTCTATCCGGCCTCTGGCAACGCCAACTTTTTCTACAATCAGACGTTGGTGTACCAGATCTTCAATTCCCAAATCATCACGGCGTTTGTCGGTGCAACGATGAAGCGTGACAAGGATGTCGAGAAGTACCGAGCGCGTGTACTGAAAGAGCTTGCGGAACCCGAAGGAGATGAGACACGAAAGTAGACGCTGGCTGGTCTATTCGTTTCAGCGATCGACTTTCCAAGTAGACGCGCTTTGTGTCATGGTACGATTTTTGCAACGCCTTTCTTCACATCGCTCGTGCTCGCCGCGGCGTTCATGTCGGGCAGCATCGATGTGCAGAGGTGTAGAAAAGGTGAACAAGGCAAACAGCATGCAGTCAGTCATCGGTATTGTATGGGGATATTGTGCGACTCGGTATTGTTGAAGCATACATAACTTACTTCCCAGAGTTGTAATAAATGGTGTGGCAACATGTCTCGATTGAGCAATTGCCGTTCTGCATGACACGTCCATTTCCAGAGAGTGCTTTTACAAAAGCTACGTGTGGGGGAAGCACGTTCTGTATGGCATTGCCTGACAGAGTGTTGCATTAGCATATCAAAAATGCACTTCTAATACTATTCATACGTGAATGGTCATCAACCATCCGTGGTGGGGAAGTTGTGCCGATAGCTACTGCAAGCGTGTCGCTTTTGTAGCAAAACAGGCCATGTGATGTTGTAAAGGACTTCGTTGCCGCATGATTCAAATCAATGAAGAGGATGTCCGAAATCTATCATAGTCATGTCTGGTTGTCCTGGTGAATCTGCGCGGTCGTAAGACATATATATCCGATTATTTATGGGCGTTGCGGCCTAATTGTCTCTGCAAGTAAATTGTGGTAACTTATTGATAGCACAAACCTTCTTATGAAAGTGGGTCTCCATGAATCGTCGTATTGTCGATGACTGGTTGCAATTCTGTCACATCTGTTAAAACAAAGATCTAAGGTTCAAGCAATCTGACTGAAGACAAGGAGATATACTACTTGGCCCAAGTCTGAGTCTACTTTCTACGAGCGTTACGGTTATGTGACCTTGTCCTGAGGTACGTCATCTCGACAAAGTGTGTGATTGCAGAAGCTGATATACTGACCACCTTGCATGACAAAATCGCGTGCTACGGATGTCTACTGGGAAACAATAGTACCGGAGATAATCACGGGAAATGCAGACAAACGTGTTTACAATGTCTTGATCTGCTTGACTTTTACAGATTGGCACAGTGGAGATTACAAGAATTAATGGAAGCAAGTAAATGCTCCTGACTCTGTATGACTCGAGTGGAATTTCATAAGGGTTTGTTTGCCAAGCAAACACAGTGTAAATCAGCATAGAAGCCGTTCATCATTCATGTTGGCGACCGGTTTGTCAAGCGAATCAATAATGCGATCGTTATAGAGGAGCCAAGGAATTTGCAACAACCTTCATCAAGCAGATAATGCTGATAGATGAAGAGAGCAACAAGTTACTACACCGCACGCACATTCGACGTACGGTACGGAAAAGAGCGATATTTGCAGTATCGTCACGAATATCGCTGCGTGCTGCACTGTGCGCGTTTAGACCAGTCACAATGGAGAAAAGCTGCAATGACTAGTAAAGTGGCCTTCCCTTGCCTAGTAACCAGACGAAATCCCAATAGAGGTAATCTAGCTTGAAACTGATTGTGCAGTGCAGTCGACGTTTTTGCTGTCGAGCTTACGTTATGACGCCAGCTCAAAGGCACCACAAGTGGGATTTTGGATTTCGCCGGGTTTTAATCATGGGTGAAAGAGACACATGAAGGCTAATTGTATCGATGACATCAGAGAAGACGAGACTGTCACTACACGCGATACCAATTCTAACGATTCTATTTTTCGCAATGTATCTGACTAGCGACTCAAAGGGCAAGGTAGTTGGCGTTGTTATCTTGCTTACAGGTATGCATGTTCACGGCAGGTATAGTATCTACGATTTCGAGTACACTGGTAAACGGCCTAAATGTATCCGCATAACTGGATATATATTGTACAAAAGAATCGTTTCTTAGATATATGACGTCAAGAGTTCAGAAGGTGATGGCTGGGTACGATGCTTAATCCGCCGATGTACCGACACAAATGAGTGGTGGCAGGCGAGTGCTATAATGGTAAAACTTCTGACTCGTTCAAGCCAGCGGAGTTTAAGAATAATTTATAAGCGGATGCGTCAAAATACACTGACGCAGATGCTTATAAAGCCGATACCAATTCGACGCAATTTGGTGTGCATTTTTGTCTAGCCACACTTGAGAGTTTTTCAACGCGCGATTAAAGCCAAATGGGTGATCAACTCGACGCTGATGGAACGAACTTTAGGTACAAGGTTTCACTTGTCATCGAGAGTTTATCTCGGAAAATGACGTCGATTACCTGAAGAGGTATAATTTGGTCGTGAGACACGACACGCTTTGCGTGGTGAGCGCTTTGGCGCGCTACTCATAATGGACACTTGACCAACAGGACATGATTACTGTCTTTTTGTACGGTAATTCTAATAAGAATTCTATAACTTAAATCCAAGGGGGATATATGTTGAGTCAGAGTCTGACGATGCTCATTAACTTCTCAAGTCTTTTTACGATCTCAGGCAAGCGTATCGTGTGAGAAAAGATGCGTATGATGAATATAGGCGCTTCATTGGATTTTACGTATTGAGAATTGATGCTGCATGTATCTCTTTTGCTTGAAAGAGTACTGATGTTTCCTCCTAGTGTAAGTTGGCGATGTGATGATCACTGAAAGTTCTGTCTACACGATGCATCGAGTCAAGGGCAGGCTCAGAGAACAATAAGAGATGGCCGATAGTAAAGCGTGCAAGTTGCTTCTCGACATTTATATATTTGAATGAAAGGATGACGTTACTATTTTTATCGGCGCTAAGTCAAGGACATTTCTCAAATATTTGGAATTTAGGCTGCAGATCTGTCGACAGTCCGGTCGACATCAGCATCTAAAGATTAAATTTTATCTGCAGCCATGGCAATCAATAGCCTGGCGTGAAACTGTCGATGCAGTTATGTATAAGATGTGTACGACTCGACAAGACATCGCCTTTGCCATGAGATGGTCACTCGACATGTGGGTTTTCTAACCAATAGCACACTGTACTTCAGAATTATCATGTTGAACGGTTCTTTACACATATTTGGATATGTGCAAAGGTCCGTTTTCGACAAGTTTTGTTTTAAGCTAAAATACAACCTCGTCTTAAAGTGCCTATGGACGCGGACTGGGCTGGTGATATACAGACTGAAGCTCTGCATCAGTGTTTGTTGTAAATGTGCTGCATGATTGACCAGATGAGGCAGCGAGAAGCAGACAAGAGTGATAAGTCTTGCGATAAAAGAAGGCAAGTGGTGGTATATCACACTGTGCACGATGATAGTTGCCGCTTATATGTAAAAACTAATTCGTGTAAAGTATCTGCAATAAGTCATGTAATCAGATTACAAGATAATTGATGACCCCTTCAACCATGGTCTTGCTGATCGTATTTACTCTCACGATCACCAAATCGTGGTGAGAAAAGTTAAACAATGTCGAAGTAGGGTTCGCAGCAATCCGTCATGTAGGCCTTTTTATGTGATAAAAGTCCTGTTTAATCTAAAACAACAGATCCCAATTCGCGAAGTTGGCTTTCAAGTTGCTTATCTTGTGGGAGGGAATAAAATTTGGTAATAGTAGAGCAGATGCATGACTTTGTTTAAAAAGCGCTGAAGACGAACCAGATGTCGAAGGCAAAATCATAATCTCATGTATATGACAAAAGGTTTAGTACACTATCAAGTCAAGATTTATAAAGATAATTTGGAATTAGTAAAGGCTCTGTCTTGGACAAAATTTTGCTTGAAAGCGAAAGATTTAATACGTATTCCCGTTGTATCTTCTACTCGATTATTAATTATATTTATCGATCAATTTTTCTTACTTATTCCTGTATCGTATGTTTTCAAACAATTGTTCAATCCTCAGTCAGCACTTCATTAATGTCTATCATAAGTATATGGACTGGTGCTTTCAAAATATTAGAACCCAAAGACCTGACTATGCTGTTCTCCGGCACTGATCGCGTGACTATCGAGCTCTTTTTGCTGAACCTTCTCGATTGAGCAACAACGACGTTTGTGCAAAACACATCCTTATACATACAATCTCTTAAAACAGTTATATACATTCAACTAAATTGTTGGTATGCATATGCACTAAAAAGATTACATTTGACGATAATGATGCACCAAATAAGTGCTACATATTTTTCTAGCATAACGGACTTGCTGAACGACTACCGTTTTTATTACCATTCTAGCACAAAAGATGCATTGTTACCAGTACAGTCTGTGTGATAGTAGTTCGCAACGATTTTTACAGCTTTATGCGAGCGTAAATAACCATTAACGAAAATTCGATGGGAAATGTACGTCTTCAGACGCATCGTGCAACGTCAAAATTTTGCTGGAATGCATGCAGAAATTCATGCCTCGAGAATAGGTTTTTGGCTCAATAGGATCCAATCAACTTTTATGCGGTATCCAGTGCTGGGTGTAGGTATAGTATGCATATAATGATAAACTATGTAATAGTTCGAATCCAGACACGTAAACCTTCGGCCTTTTTTTATATATTGTGTCTCACCAGACGCAGGCATCGCATGTTACCAATTGTGACTAACTAAATGTCTAGTTTCCTTCTTTGCTCAAGATAATATAATAATGCAATCTAATATTGCAATATATATATATATATATAAAAGCGAAGGCCATGTATGTTTTAAGCCATGTATTTGTGAGAAGTTAAAGATTAAAATCGTTGCTACTACTCATCGTCGAACGACGGGAATTCTGTCCCCTACCGTTGACATGTCAAACTATATCTTGAAGAAGGAATGTACTGATACTGTGGTGCATCTAACTCACAAAGTTCGGATACGAACATTTGATGGTGATTGACACCCACAAAACATGTTTATTTGCGGTTCCGTATCGTGACTAGACGTTAAATGATCCTATTGTAAGGAAGAAGCTTCCTTTATATACCAAAGGCACAAAATGCAATAGTTGATATGTACGAAGGTCCTACTGTGCATATTAAATAACTTATAGCCTTAACGCGATGTATATCATTTAAGATATTTCTGATACCATGTAGCTGGCATGTGTGACACTGCAAAAATCTTATGGATATAGAATTTGTTCGAAAGTCTTTCAGGCACACATATAAAGGTAAAATGACAGAACTCACTTATAAAGGTAGAAGGAATGACAAATTGATCTCACCTGCTTGAATGCTGCTGCGTTTGTAACATAGCCCTGTACTTTACTCGAATATAACTACATTGACCGAAAAACTTACATCGGCTGTCTATGAATCGCTGGTGCAAAAAATTGCATACCCTTTAATTTCATGATCATGGATGCGTCGTCAAGACAGATCGCGCAATATAGGATGATTGGCAACCTCGGAATGGTAAATAGATCGCTCAATCATAAATAACTAGTGATATAATATCAATGAGATATGAACGGGAGTTATGCTTGAAAGCGACCAAAAACCTTAATTGTAGTAAGTTAGCGTGGCAAGCACAAACTTAATCGATCACTCTTCAACTTTCTACGAACCCTTTCCATCATGAACATTTTGATGCTATCTGTGATGGACCCGACTCGCAATGACATCGATTTCGTGTTCGTGCGCGGGATCAATCCTCTGACTTGATTGAGCTCTGGCATTGATATCTCGCTTATCTCGGTATCGTCAAAATCAAGCTGTTTATGTATTGTAATCGTCAAATACAAGCTGTCTATATCTCGGTATCGTCAAGCTCAAGTTGTATGTATTATTGCAGGTAGTTTTACCATATACCCAATGTGGACTACGGTCGATCCAAACAACCAAGATTCGATCTAGTATAAGCACTAAATGTTTGAAAGTTACGATTTTATAAGCACGAATTATTTCTTGCATGCTCTCACGAATCGTCAACCCACTAAAACAAAGTTATATAAATGCAAATGCGTTCATAAAGATGTACATAACGACACACTTGAACGCAGCATCACACTAGTGTGGTCGAAAACTCATCTAGACCAACCAGAAATGCATCATTGTATCAATATTATCGATTTGGTGATACAAGTATCGAAAACATTCATGTTTAAGCGAGATCTGATGCGCTGATCGGTACCTTGAAGTCTTGCTGAGCGAATGCATAAGAAATTAATCAATTTGATGTACTGGCGTGTCAATCGCACATTAAGTTTCGTGAACAAATCATTGATTTAATAGTAGCGTCTAATTTATGAGATACATGTGTAGATAATAAATGCAGGGCACCGAACCATTTGAATTGTTTATTTGTTGCATATCAGAGCGGGGAATCGGTATATTTTTAGAATTATAAAAGTTCTTCTGAGCTGGCGTGAAAATTGTTCATGATGTCACCACAAGACAAAACTTGTTACACACAATAATGTGCCAATTGAGTGGTTTCCTTCCAAAGATACACGATAAAGTAGCGCTTGGGACCATACCAACTATAAAAACGTAGCTATAGGAAACATAATTGCAAAGTTACATACTTGTATTCAAGTATTACGAAATAAATGTGTATCATATCGACTTCATTATTATAAAAAGAAGGTGGTACTTACATGTATATTAGTCCATTATTAAGGAACGATGTGTACATCGACGTTAATTGATAAAGTAATCGCTACTCCAATTGTTGCTGGATGCAAAAAATTACTATCGGCGCTTGACGTAAATTTTGATTCTTGCCTGTACATAATTGTTCATTGTAACTATCTCTGCTATATAACCTTCTCTATACAATTTTATCTGTAATATTTTCTCTGAGCACAGTTGAAGAATGTCGTCTAATGGCTTCAATAAAATGAAGTGGTTCTACTATGCAGACATCCAACTTTATCTGAAATTGGCACATATGTAAAAACTTACTGATTATTGACATCCCCACTCGAATCTCTGTAAGTATATATATATATATATTATACATGACGCCTTGACGTACGAAACCCAAAAGTAAATTTCACACCGGCAAGGTATGCTTGACATGTGTTCAAGTGACATGGGCTAGCCGCATCGTATGCATTAAAGATCAAATCGATTTGATGTTTGATGCTTTATGACTATGTGACGACGCCATTTCCCACACTATTACAGTAGATTATTCCACGTAGAAAAGCACACTTATTTGATTTCCGATCGGTATACAAACTTATCTTACGACAAATTACATCATGTCCAGCTACATATATATCCTAATACGCGCAGATTATACAATTTTACCATCCAGCCGCTGTACGGTTGCCATCGCTACTAAGTTCTATCACAAGTGTAGCTGGGATGCCCTTGAATCATTCATGTTCAATTCAGGTCGCTTCGAGAATAACATGTTGTCTCGGTATCGTGTAATATCACTACTAAGTTTTTGTACCACCGTTGCAGCACAATTCCGTACTTCGTATAATTGGCACAAGTTCATGGTGTAAATTACGTCCTGCTTAGCGTCGTTGTATAACCACTAGAGCCAATATCGCCGAAGAAGAATGTAAGGGTGACCTGACGTCGACTCATTCCATGCACTCGGTCGATCATTACACATGAGCACGACGAGGCAATAATCCTAGTAGTCGACCGTGCCAGACGTTCGGAAACACTTATACATTTTTGAGTCTATTTGCGTAGCTAAGTCACCGTTTTAAAAGTAAGATTATATTCTGAATAGGTGGTGACACCAGCGCGTGAGCGCACGATCAAAACAAATATGTCGACTGCTCGTACTTGTTACGAAAGACCCTTATAATCCTATTTTTATGAAAGAAGCGACAATGTTATCCTTTTATCTTACGTATGATAAACACGCCACCACTGCATCCATACATGGAGGCAGTCAAGATTTGAGAAGATAATTTATGCCTAGTATACTAAGCATTAGTGAGCTATAAAGTGCAAAATTGAGTCTATTTAACCCTTGTTGTTGCTAGGCACCCCAAATCAAAACTTCGTCAATCTTCTTGCAGCGATGGTACACTATTGTGCCACAACTAAGAAGAATGGATTGCATTTGATAAAAGAGTGATCTGAATTATGCTGGGTGCATAAAACGGAGGAGTATTTGAGCGTCTAATGTAGAGCTGACACATTTAGCCTCCCATGTATATTAATGTTTAGCCTCTTCATAAGTGGAATTATAATTTGCATCGAAGAGCTCAGCCAGATTTGTGTTACCGTCGTAAGCTAACAATGTATATGACATGAGCAGTAAGAGTTTAATGCCTTGCAAATGAGCCTTACTCGCAAGCATAAGTGCTTTTTTCTCTTCTCGTTTTTCGGGAAAAAATAAATCTTTGCAATCTAGCCTCCTGTATCCCGTTAGTCGGGTTGATTTGCGAGCCGTCAATTTAGCATTCCCAATCCAACTAAATCGTAATATTGTATGTATTTCTCTAGTTACGACCTTCGTAGCTCTGCTGCACTCTACTTGCCTCGAGGAGAATTTGTTTCATTTGGATCACTTGTTACAACTTATTCATATAATTAAGCGCGTTACGCACCGCAACAAATTACGGCTGATCTGAGCAGGCCATGACACACTAATAAAAGAAATTTATAGACGTGGTAAAATATTGTAGCATGCTAGATTGTTATTTACGCGAATTAGATGATGCAATATATAGCAGGTTCTCACAGAATCACCTTGTTAATCGACGATCACGATCGTATTCACAGGTCTCTTGTCGCTAACAGCATTGAAATATCCTGCGAAGATTTATGTGTGAGTTTCCAAGCATCGATACCGGCCCGTAGCACTTGTGCACCTGCCGATGTCATTTATTTTATAAGGCCAAAGGAGGCGAGAGAAAGGATATGTGATCTGAAAAAAGGGAACACACACGAAACTGTGGCAAGTGTAGCAATACACCTTACGTGCCGACAGAAGTATGTATATACATAGGTTGATCGTGAAGACTGTCTTCTATTATGACGCTCCCTACTTTATTTTGGTCTTCACACTATTTACGTCTAGCTAAAGGTAGCCCTGAAATACGATTTCCAGAGACATATAGCAGTTGAATGCGAATCTCAGCATTCAACTTTACATGTAAACTATGCATTTACATCAAATTATGACATTTTTGACAAAAGCAGCAAATGGTGCGTCTTGACTTGCTTGTGTGTGCGTGCATATCATTACTTTTATCAAGAATATGCAAATTAATTCAATCGAAACAAAAATATTGTGATTGCGACGTATATTTGCATTCCTTTACCATAAAACGGGCGAGAAGTGTTGGTCACAGTGTGTGTACAAATAATAGGTAACTACTTCAAATTTCATCAAAAGCGAAACGCCC
This sequence comes from Hyaloperonospora brassicae, assembly GCA_947650285.1. Taxonomy (NCBI): domain Eukaryota; phylum Oomycota; class Peronosporomycetes; order Peronosporales; family Peronosporaceae; genus Hyaloperonospora; species Hyaloperonospora brassicae. The sequence continues at coordinate 91,465 of CANTFL010001264.1, read as the reverse complement.
AGAATAATTTGTCAGCTACGAGGCGCATCGAGCAGCTCGTATTTGCCTATATGTGTATGGTAAGGATTACTGGGATCCACATTCTGTGCTGTAAGTGATGACACGGGACGCAATCTATCAGCTGTGTGCTGTCAGAATAAACTTGTGCTTTGATTTTTCAGAAAAGAAATTACAAGCCGTCCTTGCGTAATAAGTTACACGAACAAGATGTCTATGTGTAGTCACTAGACGAAATCGGACTATACGATAACAGCACGTTCAGACTTCGATATAGCTTTGTATTTCCTATAGCAAGCAGCTGTCTTTATTGACCAAAATGTTTGCAAAAAAAGAAGTTAGTCAATCCGAGATAAGCATTGCCTATCCGGCGGTACCAGCACTCCTTGGCCGCCAGCATACAGGCAAGCATTATGTAAAAGATCACGATTCGCTTATACTGACACAGTATAAACACATTCGTGCAAATTGATTGCGTAAGCTTGTTCATCAAAAATTTCTTTACACTCCTATGATGAAGAATCCGAAGATAAAGAAACGCAATGTTGCATGATGTAGAAAAATTGATTGTCTAACACTAGAGTCTCATATTCTCGTCTTCCATCGCAAACCTCCTTTCATTTACTTTGACTGCATATACGTGCCATGACAAACTATTTGCCACTCAGTACGCGCTTCTTTTTGTCGCATTTTAGCTTCCAGAGAGCACATGTGGGGACCAACTATTCCGGACTGATTGAGGGCCATTCATTTGTATAAGTTCATAGTTCCAATGCTATAATAAACGTGATACATGGTGTTTATGAAACGGTAGAGATGCTATACATAGTAGTCTAAAACATAGGATAGACGATACGACGTTATGTGAGTTACACAAAACAAAGCTAATGATTGGGCATAGTAGACACTTAGCGTTAAGCTTTCCTCCATGCTTACAGCATATAGCAGCCAATGTGAAGGTTGTTGTCAGCCTCTATTAAAGATTACATGCAACGGTGAGGTTGCCTGGAAAGTACCGCTTGAGGCAATCTTGCCAATTATAAACTGCACAACGAATATGGACACAAGAGTCCATTTAATGTCAATGTCATGGACCCAGCTCAGCCAGGTGACCCTATAAGTATTGCGAAGGAAAAGCGTGAACGTAAAAGATCCACACTATCGGTCGTATGGGTAAAATCGAGGTTCCAGGGTGGAGGATGACTCAATACTCATCATTGTAGGGTCTTAACGATGATCGCTTTGTTTAGACTGTGAGGTGCAATTGAACTTAAGCGTGGTAGTCTTCACATCAGTATTCATATAATTGAGCGATCTGTACAAAGCTATGGTCGCAGCAGCCTCGACTAGCCGCATCGGAGCATTGTTCTTACCATTTGTATGAGTTCTCCGGTGATGCGAGTGCCGAATCAAGTACTTATCATCAACTGGTCGAATGTATGTTCTATATAGCTGGTTCATCACGTCATGACAACAGTGTGTCACTTTGTACATTAGTACAGTGCCTCGATCGCCATCACAAGCACATACGGCAGCTGTTGCGTGGCAAGCGGTGTTATATCGGAGTATTAACAAACGCGCTGTGTGCTACACCAAGTTGCACACCTGCCGCGTCTACCAGATCGGGAAAGTGAACTAAAACGCTACGATAAACGGCAAAGGTGCAATTCTTTGCTTCAATATTTATGTGATCTGCAAGTCTAGGTAAAAAAGAATGTAAGTTATCTTTTGCTGCGGTCGATTGTATAGATCCGTCTCTTGCACTACAAGACAAACTGTTGCTTCGAAAAAATTGGTTGGCCTTGGTGTGACAGACCTATCTACTAACACCATAGACGGCTTGGGGCAAACTGCGATATCTTGACCGAGCATGCTAACCCTAGTCAAAGGATAAGTCGATTGGTCTACGCTACTATATCACGCGAGGAGCAATTCAACGCAACACGCTTATGAAATCAACCAGTGCATACTGCGTACAAAAACAAGCGGACTTAATGACAAAGCTACTACCTACGCTACATTTTGCCGATCTTGTCGATTTATATGCACTACTGATGCCTTATAAATTGGCAATTAATAGAGACTGTAATAATTATGTAAATAATAAATTCCGATGAAGTAATTTATGTACGTGCATGATCCGTTCATGACCACGGATTGATTCCCGTGAGGTTTGATCTAGACAAGGACATCTTATGTTGCATTACTACAAGTAAAGTCTGCTCTTGGTTCTAGCATCGCGTGAATAGTGTAGGATCAATTCTTTCTCTCCTCAAGTTACAAAGAGACACACGATGACTGTTTCTATCATGTTTGTTTTTTTGCACATAGCTTACCCTTCCTAGCTAATCTCGGATTGCTCTACAAAGACGCTGCTTGCGCGCAGTGTCGCGTAAACTATGTGTTTTCGTAAACGACACGTATCCAGTATTCTTCATGTTGTTATCGATAATTCACTGTCACAAGGAATAGATGCTGGCGCTCCGGCGATCATTTTGCGAAGATCAAACGGCATAAGCGTGTCTACGACTGATACCGGACATTTGGCACAAGTGGCTTAATTGTTTGAAGATGATGTGCGAGCGCGACAAAACAAAGGGCATTAAAGGCGGACAACTATCCATGATTGTACATCGAGTGACAGGTTTGCCACGACCATCTCAATCTCGGGTTTGTAGCGTGTTGTCGACTTCAGGAAGCACACTGAAACGTTACCAACTCTAAACTTCTTACGTGTACCACTGCACTTATTGCATCAACCACGTCAAAAGCGAAGGCCAACAGGGTATCTGGAAACTCTTGTTCTGACAGCTCATGTTACAACTCAGCGCTACGGTGATGAATGCTGCCACCTCACTACTTTTTGCACGTAAATTTCGCAACCCTCATATTATGTACTTTTCTTCGTATAACGGTGTTGCAATCGCATCCTTCCACCTTCACTGCGTCGAACAAATGAAATAGGTGCTGACAACAGATTTCAGTTGCACCTATTCTGCTTTCGGAGTCAAAGTGCTAAGTGATGTGACCCTTACGTGTGAACTCGTATCACCCTCTTATTGACGAGATATTATCGAGCATCTTTGCAATTGTATGACGCGTAATATCGTCTCGACGATGGCGAACAAGTTGATTGGACAGTGTTACGAGGAGATCGAGACCACAAATTTACCCATGACGTTAGTAACATTGTGCAGCGAAACGAAACGATTACATGTAGGTAATTCTTACCATACGTTGATCTCGTCATTATAGAAACCTATGTATGAATCTACCATATACACTGACAACATTTTGTACGTACAACACTCACCTCGTATACTGTAAACACACCAATTTAGTCCCATCACTATCGCTTCTTGCTTTCGGACAATCCCGACAAAGACGCCACAACCAGCTTTTTCGTCCAACTATCATAATGTAGCCAAGTTGTCGTTAGTACAAAGTTACCAACATGACATCATTAACCATGCAAATAAAGACACAGAAAAGAAATCGGGTGTGACAACGTACAAGCCCTGAAGTAGACAAGGTATAGGAGAAGGTTTACCTGCACCGGTGGCGGCCCCGCATACTTGTAGCATGTCTATTCCGGTTACGATATAAGCTGAAGAATGTGCTGAGGATAAGTGGTCTACCACATAAAACAGATGGGAACCAGCAAGAAGTCGTTATGTGCCACGTCCAGCAGTCGTGTTGATGTGCCGTAAGTCCGTACTTGAGTCGTCTCGAGTAATGCATCTCGACGCGAATTCGCTCCACCGTTGGTGTTCATGTTGCCGGCGCCAGTCGGATAGTACATGAGATAGTGCTCAGTAGAACAAAAAGTCGATCAGCGATGACAACCGTCCTCGCATCTCAACATGAGGACCACTACCGTATGACCTGCACTTCAACAACCTCCACGAAGCAGTCATCGACAGACAAGACAACAATCAAACTTTCTACCCAGCGCTTCTATCGTCCGTTTCTACCTCCTTGTCGTGCTTGCAGCCAGGTTTCGCCACAATGTAGTAAGTCGTTCCAAAGTGGAAACGGTGCATCGACTCGACTTCAAGACCCGCTTGGTCAACGAGCTTCAGAATGTCTCGATTCCAGTGACAGCCCCACTTTTGAGCGTGCAAGTCGGCAAACTTGTCCAAAATGCCAGCCAACCACTTGTAGCTGCTTTGGCCGTGTTCCAAGAGCAGAATCCGACCGCCGTCTTTTTTGCACACGCGCTGCATCTCGCGTAGCGTCTGCAAGGAGTCGTCCATACTGCACAGTCCAAACGTATCAACGACCGTATCGAACTGCTCATCTGGAAAGCTCAAGTTTTCGGCCGCCATCACGTGGAGTTGACAGCTGTTGAGTCGCTGCTGTTCTATTTTAGGCACGTGGTCCAGCATCCCTCGACTCGCGTCGGTGAGAATTACCGCTGAAGTAGCAGGATAAAACCCCAAATTACGGCCCGTGCCTGCTGCTACTTCTAAAATCTGCCCCCCCGCGTTTCGCAAGAGGAACCGGCGCATGAGCGAAATGCCCATCAGGCGCTCGTCCCACTCGACTTCTTTGTCGTATTGTGCCGCGTTCGCGTTGAACGTGTGCACGCGCGTGGCGTCGTCCACTGGTTGTTGCGCAGCACTTGCGCGGCTTTTGCTCGTTCGCGGGTCGTAGAACGTCACGTACGAGACAAACGTCACGCCCGCGTAGAGCGCGACGCCACTGAACACGACGCCTGGTCGACGCCACATGTGTGTGTGTGTGGACTACTTTGTTGGTTATTAGTTTATACGAGTCAAGAGGTGGGTGTGACGGATGGCTCGTTTTGCATGGATGTCGATTCTGGTCATAGCGGTATGATGCGATTGGGCAGTGGAGGATGACATACATACCTCTGATGCATGCACGAGGTATGTTGGTGGGTGGGTGGGTGGGTCATTGCGATTAATGGAAGGGCAGCTTGTGTTGGTCTACTTAGCTTTGCATATCAAGATGCATCAGTCTTCGTGCAGTCGTTGGACCCGAGTGTCGAAGGGATCATGTGCTGTTTGGAGGCACAACCTGGAGCGAAGTACATGCCCAAAAGGCATAGAAGGTGTATATCGGCCCGAGGAAAGCATATCAGATGCGCGCTATGCCTCTCTTTTGCCGACTGATGTGACGCACGCACCAAAGCACAACTTATGACCAGGAAGCCAACTCGCGCATCAATTGTACATCAGCACATGTTCTGCTGCTGAGTAAGAGTCGAGAAATTGATTGATTGTGAACACAACGGCAGCATCACGCAAAACTTAAACGCTCCACGTTAAGATCAAAGCAAGTCACGCATACCGTTCGTAGAGCTCAGAGATGTGTAGCCATGTGCAGCAGTCCATCTTAGACGATACAACAACAAACGACAACGGCTGAAGCATTCAGTCGTCCATGTTATGCACTGTGCATACGGACCCTTGTGGCCTTATAGCCACCATACTATAAGTCCGCTGATCTTCTTGATGTCCTGACTGTCTTGCTACTCTTGCAGTGTCGCTCTCGCTCTCGCTTTTACCCAAGCGCTGCTCCTGGCACGTGCATTAATTATTGTTCTCCCTCTAGCGCACCAAATCTGTAAAAACATGCTGTCATGAGCTTGCTCACCGTGACAGAAACATACCACAGCGTCACTAACAACGATGACACCGGACGCTAATGACGCATACAGTGTGCTTCGTTTCCGCAGTGTCGATCCTTCTCAAGCTCGCGCTGTAAAGCTTCTGGGAGAGAAAAAGTCTCGTCGTGGTGGTTAATAAGCAGATAGACGCCGACGCACGGTTGGCGATACATCAAACGCCTCGTGCATCGTAGTCTGTCCTCTGCTCGACGATACGACGTAGAAGCATTTCGTGCTCAATCGGACTTGTCCATCGCTCGACGAGCAAGCCGTTCGGTCTCTAGCATCATCATTGCATCCCATGAGTCCTTCGATACGTTCCCTTCGCCTCGACTGAGCGCCATCAGACGAGCGAGTCGCAACCATCGATGCAGGTCTTCCAGCTGCAGCACAGCACAGCACACCACACACATTCGTCAGCATTTACTACTCCATACCATATCAAGGCCAACATCATTCGCAAGACCGTACCACCACTTTTTGTTGCGATTTGCGGCACTCGACATAGTGCTTCTCAGCCATCTCGGCTTCTTCATTTCGAATCGTGACAGCAAATGAGCGCAAGACGCTCAAGAACAAGCGAAAACACTCCAATAGCTGTTCTGCCGGCAGTGCAGATGGCCGATCATCGGCGGTATTTGTACTGTTTGTGCAACTAACAGGCACTGCTACAGTCACCGGTAAGATAGTGCTGCCTTCCGACACCGTGACAACTGTCACGTCCTGCGGGAAATCCATGCTGTAGTAATGAAAGTCGTACGGCAAGAGCATCTTCTCAATCAGCGACTGCAGAGCCGCCACGTTCTTCACGCCTCGGTCGTTCAGCTGCCCTGGAGTCAACGTAGTCTCATCCACAAGCATCGTCGTTCCATGTGCCAGCTGCAGCACTCCGCTCACCAGCATTTCTCGGTCGTAATCCTTGTGCGGCTGAAACAAGCTCGAGTTTAGTGCCTCGAGCGAGAGATCAACTCGCGCTACCATCGGCATCAACAACGCCAGCGTCTCCTGAAGACGTGCAACAAGTCCTCGCTTCTGTTCGTCCGTCATCGCCTTGTCCAGCGACAAATTGAGTGACAAATTACCCAGTGGCGTCGACGGATCGGCTCGTGCATACACGTGCGACAGCAGACTCAGCAGCAAATACTCTGCTGCGAGCGTGTCACCCCCAACGGTCTGCGCTAGAAAGTCCACCAGCTGTGTCCGCATCGCCACGACATCCATCTGCTGACCGCGTCTCGCCCACTCGTGACCGCAAAACTCGACCCGCGAGTCGTTGCTCTGCTGAATGTGCGCGTAAAAGTCCTTCGACTCACGCGGGCGCACGTAGTGCACACTCGTTAAGCTGCTGACGTGGCAGCAGTGCAGCACGACACTGCACTGGTCGTTGCGCTGCACCTTTGCAAGGCAGTCCGAGATCGCGAGCTCCTTCAGCTGCTCGACGCTCGCCGCGTCAATGGCCGCGTCACTGTTCAGGTCGGTGCCCGGCACTGTCAGGTCCAAGACACCGACAAACTCGAACGCCTCATTGACCTTGAAGGCTTCCAGTGGCACGTCTTTGTACTGGCCGTCGTAGACGTAGACATGGACGGCCTGCGACTGCAGCAAGCGCTCCTCTTGTAGCTCGTCTGCCTGCTCGCGCTTGTGGACGACTGCCTTACTCTTCTTTGCGCTCAGGTCGTCCGTCTGCGGTTCACATCCACTGCCCATCTGCTCGTCCACTGCCGCACTCGAGCGCTTGGTGCCTGTTGGTGTTGCAGGACCATCACTCTCACTGCAACGACCATCACTCGGACTCGAGTGACCATCACTCGGAGTGGAACGATCCCAATACGCTCGTTGGGCCCAGTCAGTCGCGTGAGGGAAAAGAGTGACAATGAGAGGCACTCGCTCGATTAAGCCCGACGCATTGGTTGGTGGTGGACGTGTCTCGCCGCCAAGTTGGACGAGCTCGGGGTCCTGCACATCACGCACGAGACCGCGGAACTTGAGTACGCTTCCGTCGCGGTATGCGCCCACGCGGAACGACTTCTCGTCCAGCACGGGCACGTCCGAGACGTCCCGCGAAGCCGACAAGAGCGACGACAAGTCAAACATTGAAATTTCACAGGTTGACAGGATTGCTACGGTGAAAGTTGTAGTTGGACGGTCGGAAGGAGACGATTGCAGGATAGTTGCGACTGTTTCGCGCAAGCAGATTGCGGATAGGCATAAAGTAGCGGCTATTTGTGGACGAAAATGCAAGCTTGGCTCGTAAACTGTGTGATAAACAGCATGATAGACGGAAGAGTACATGTTGTATCTCGATAAACGTGCAAAACATCGATATGTGACACATGAGCTCCGTCCCTATGACTAAAAAACAGTATCGAAAACAAGGACGCCGTAGCAAGGGGAAGCGTTTCCTCGAGATCGAGCTTAGTTACAGCTCATTGAGCTCTTCCACTGTGCTCGTACTGCAGCAAACCATAATGGTCAGACAGGAACGACCTCTCTGCTTGGGAAGTTGTCGATTCACAGCGTTCAGGATATAAGCGCTGCGTTTTGCTCACGCAGTCCTACTTTGCGATCGAAACATGTGTGTGCTGCATGTAGAAGTACGCACGTGCAAACGACATCGGGTTGTCCTACATCAGCAACAACAAAAGGATTGACGACATGAACATGATCGATGTGAAGAACAACGGTTAGTTGCTCTGTCTGTCGCCAAACGAGGAACATGACCATGACCTTCTTGCATACGTTCACGGGTCAAGAAAGCGCTATGGACATGTTACAGATACACTGACACCACCCACACAAAAAGCAGGAACTGAAAAGCTCAGCTCTACCTTACTCCCACTTACTAGTCATACCTGTCTTCGGCTTTGCAGTAATCATCGACACAAACGTACAATAGTAAACGAGCAAGCAAACACGTGTTCGCTTGCAAGACAATGGACTGGACAATGCGGACGCATCTTAATTTACAGGTCGCGTTGGTCGCTGTCGCAAATTGTAGTCGAACGGATCCTTCAGGATGTAGCTGTTCGGAGGGTACCGAGCGGTACCGTCGACGGACCCACGTGTCTGTTCGTACAGTAGAGCTCCAGCTGGAATTCTGCATGTGCGACAGCTCGCGGTGGTGCCAATCGAACGAGAAAAGAGCGACAAGGTCTGCCTATAGCACCCAACTGGAAGTCTCGAGACGACGAGCTCAGCGTACGCCTATCCTTCTCTCACTTCACGCGCACACCTATGCAGTCGGCTGACGACATTGGTCTCACTTGCCTTTCACGCACGTCAATCACATATCGCCTCGTTCTTTCGTTGACCTCGTGACGAGATGACTCGGGTTGGCAACGTACCATTCACATGGCTCCTATGGTGCACCTACACCTCCATTGCTCAGTGTGTCAACTGGCCCTCGTCCACCGAAAAAGTCAGAGCACTCCCAAGCACCGGGTCATCCTTCAATGCCGATCCAGCGTCACCTTCAGTACCAGTTGCCCCGTTCGTTGCACCCGAGCCCTTCTCGTTTGACAGCGCACTGTTCGTCGAGAAATACTATGCGACGCCAGCGACGGCCATGAGCACGGTCCGATCTACGTATCGCAATTGGGTCGGTCCCTGGACCCTCTCGTCCGATACGTCGTGCTACCGAGAAGCTCATATCATGGACACTTGTCCGCACAACTACAACCGCCATGACCTCACGAACACGTGCTGGACCGAATGCCCGATTGAGTTTCCCCTGGCATGTGGCATGGAATGCGTGCTGCAGAACAGTAGATGCAGCCTCGAAGTAGCTAGTAAAGTATCGGCCGTGGCCATGGCCGCGATTGGCACGGCGACGTTCGGAGCCTTTGGTCCGTTGCTGAAGATGGGCAAGAAAGCGACGTGGGCCATCACGTGCACGAACCAATTGCTGCTCGTGATGAGAGGTATTATCCGGTACGTGCGCAGCGTCAAGACACAAGATCCGCAGGTCTCCCGCGATAAGCTTTTGTTGATGCTGTACCAGACCAACAACGTCGTCACGGACCTGCCCATGGTCATCTACGCGTGCTTGGGCAAGAAGATTCCGCTAAAGTTGCAGCACTCGCAGATTGTGATGGCCACGTCGCAGTGGCTGCTGCTGCAGGCCATCACGTATGAAGACGCCATGATCTCGAGCTGGCACAGGTTCCGAGCGTTTATGAAAGGCGCCAACTTCACGGAAGCTGCCGAAGACATTACCGACGGAGAGATTGCGTCGCTAGAAACCGCTATGCAGCAGAACTCGAGTTGTGCGGGCGAGTTAAAGTCATTGACTGACCGCGTCTGGATGACGATCCACGAATACAGAGAAACCATAGTGGGCGTCACGAAAGACGCGATTCGAGTCAAGATCAGTGAGTCCGACCTCGTGCGGTACGACGTCGCCCTAGTGACGAACAACTGCATCGAGCACTTGATCGCGGAATCCAATGAAGTGACGGCCTATAGAACCCGCGAGAAGCTACGCAAGACGTTTGGCGTGATCATTAACGACCTCATTAAGTCTGGCAGTAGTGACAATGGCACGTCGTTGGATGAGAAAGCCCTCGTGTACAAGTGGATTGACACTGGACTCTCGGCGATCTCTGCTTCCATGACGGACCCCACCGACATATCGACGTTGCTGTCCGAGTACATTCAGCGAGTCTGTGGACCTACGCAGTTCATGGGCGAGATTGACGATGGCACAGAAGATGCGACACTAGGGCTAAACACCTTACAAGGAGCTTTCCGAGGAAGCACCAGCTCATGGACCCGGGTAGGCGACGGTGCGGTGATCATCCGGTTTACAAGTACCGATACGAAGGACGTGCTTGTGAACGTTCTGTCTGGAAGCGACCGAATCGACCGAGTGGGTGTTAGAGCTGGTGGTACTGCCCACTGGCAGTCGACTGTTTCAATATTAGGTGGCAAGACGTTGTACCTGACTCGACGGCGACGTGGTTTGCTTGGTCTTCCACGTAAGGGAGGGGGGTCGCTAGTACTATGGGTACCTAGAGCATCTCAAGGAGGTCACTTGGAGCTTAATGTGAAGATTAATGGGAGCTAGCGAGGCAATAGAGTATGAACCAGTAGACAATGATGGACCCCACCCATCCCGCTGGTGGGCAACGCGACAGACAGTATAAATCCACTGTTAAAACGCAGCTGTTTGTCGAGTCGTACAAAGACAGGATACGTGTGTCCTACGCTGCTTTCTAGAAAGCACGTCACAAAGAAAAGGTTCTTGATTTAGCACCACACACCCTCCACGCTGATTGATACTGGGATGTCGACCACGTGCCGATCGATCGTCTTGGAACGTACCAAAGTTTCGACGCGATGTCCCGTATCACGGGTAAAAGCCGTCGCGGTAGGCGTTGACTCGGTCTATTCGAGACAACGTACGTCGAAATACCGTGTGGATCCCATACTTCGATCGTATCGACCTACGGCCCTATCGTCGTTGCAAGTGGCGACCAGACCAGCCGCGAAACTGGTCTGGCTGTCCATTGTGCCCCAAATCGCACTGAGACAAAGCGACAGTCGCGTGTCCGTACAACGCACCTGCAGAATGAGCTCCTCGGAGAGATATACGGCGGGTTGGCGTTCTCCACGCCACGCAGTCACTTCGGTGATCGCACTCCACGTCGGGGGCCGCGCAAGCGGCTGAAGGGGGCCACCATCGCAGATGGTTGAGCTCCTCGGAGAGATATACGGCGGGTTGGCGTTCTCCACGCCACGCAGTCACTTCGGTGATCGCACTCCACGTCGGGGGCCGCGCAAGCGGCTGAAGGGGGCCACCATCGCAGATGGTTGAGCTCCTCGGAGAGATATATGGCGGGTTGGCGTTCTCCACGCCACGCAGTCACTTCGGTGTTCGCACTCCACGTCGGGGGCCGCGCAAGCGGTCCTAAAGGGGTTTGTTGCCTTATATGGCAGCATACCCGCGTTGTACGTGCTGCCGCTCCGGCGGTACGCATGTCCCCAGTCTACTTGGTCGCGCCAGCGGTCATGATTGACTCGTAGTTGGCTTCGGTAGGAGGGTCTCTGACCTCGTTGCCGTCGCCCCTGGCTCTACGGAGCCCTTTAGTTGTCGACCCGATACCCGGGCCGTACTTCTTGTCACACTTATCAGTCGTTAGTTATCATAATAATGGACGTACTTGACACCACCACAACGCACCTGCAGTAGACCTGTTCCCTTTCTGTGCGCTCAGACGTCGACGGTACAAAAAGTGCGTGGGACACCATAGAAGATACACGTTTGTTGTGTCAGAGTGCCATCGGACCATCGCAAGACGGGGGAGCGTCGCTGCCACCAATTTCTGACCAAAAGAAGGACAAAAGCCAAGCGCTCAAATAATTTGCCATGTGCGAGACTGGCGGATCTTTCGCAGAGTACGCTCTGCGATTTTTACCCTACAAATATCCTAGCGATTCTATTCACAAAAATGTGCCTCATAGTCCATCGTGGCACGATACTACTAACAGTGACCGGTACGCTTACAATACGACTCCGCCAGTCACAACTACCCAACTAACGGCGAAACCAGTAGAGTCGAGCGACAGCGCAATGTCCCAGAACGAGCTAGTCTCGGCTGGAACATTCTTCTTCTCTCATAAGTTATTGAGTCCGAGCAGGTTCAGGTCGCGTTGATCTTCACGGTCATTTCGAGGTGACCGCCTTCCGACGACCTGGACACCCACAGCAAAAGAGATCCGCCACTCGAACCAGGTATACCCAAAACCCCTGGACGCCAGCGATCCAAGTACATCGTCTTGTCGGCCAGCTCTTGCACGGTGGACGTCCATATCACGGTTCTGCCGGACTTCACGTGAACCGAGTCGACCTTCTTGCCACCCGAGTGAATCACCACTTTGACGGTTTTCGTGTCAGTACTTATAAAAGTGATTCGCACAAGGCCATCGCCCTTCTTGGTCCATGTACCTTCACTGCCACGAAATGCATTGTCCATGGTCGTAAGCCCAAGCGCATCGGTCAGCGACCCGTCATCGATCTCGCCGACAAACTCGGTCGGACCGCACATTGGTTGCACGTAATTAAACGTCATGTACGCAATGCCCGTGGGGTCAATCGCCGAGAGACCTTGAAGTCCTAAGTTGCTTGTTTTCACCAGGTAATCTTTCCTTGCCATGGCCTTGCCCATGTCCGTAGTGGACGTTTTGATCAGCTGCTCAACGATCACGCCAAAAATCTTCCTCAACGTATCCCGCGTTTGGTACGCAACGTACGGCTTCTTCGTCTTGAGCAACTCGCCCATGCACTCGTTCGTGATCGCCGGGACATCATCCAGCATGATCGAAGTACTGCCGACTTCGCGTCGAATGTCGGCTTTACTAGCGGATGGATTGCTGTCACGGATGTCTGCAATCTTCACGATCACTCGGTCCGTCAGACGCTTGAGATTGGACCCGCACGACGAGCCAGAGTTGATCAGACTCGTGAGGTTCGCGACACTTTCCGCGTCTAGATCCCTCGCCGACTTGCCTGCTGTCGTGTTGCGAAAGAACGCTAGGAAGGCGTCTGCAGAGCTCATGATCGCGTTACGGTTGAGTACCAATTGCTTCACCAACGTCTCGGCTGCAGTAACGACTGCATCCGCAAAGAAGGCAAACCTGTGGACTTTGTCATCCATGCACGTAGTGATTGCAACGGGTAGATCAACTAGGAACAAGTCCGTCTGATACGCTGCAGCAAGGAGCTCTTCTTTTGTGCTATTTGGCGTCAAAAGCTGTCGCGTGCGCAGGAATCGAGAGATGCCTTCGGCAATGTTAAACACATTGAACGCGCACATTACGCCATGCTTGATGTGCTTGGCCGTCTTGTGCAGCGCATTGAACACGCCAGCCGTGGCAATGTTCAGCACCACGTAGCCTGGATTCGTGACCTTCGCCATGATATCCAGCACGCAGTCGTCGTTCTGGGGCACGCACTCGGCAATGCACTGGACGGGGTACGCCATGGGGCACTGCGACGAGCACCAGCCTGCGTTCTTGGCGAACCCTCGAGGGCACTCACCGTTCGAGTCATGTCGATGAATCTTGCGGTAACAGGCCGAGTCGGTAAAGTCGCCGATGCTGGGGCCGACCCAATTCGGAGGCGACGTCGTCAGGGGATCAAACTGGAGCTTGATCTCGGGGACCATTGTGTAGGCCAGAAACGACCGGTCTTCGGCTTCCAGGAGCGCCGTCATCTCGGCTTCGTCACTGCTTGGGGTATCAACTGCCTGCTCGTCTTCATTCAACACGGGATCACTTACTACTGTCCGGTGGTCTGCTACACTGACGAGAATGCAAAAAGCTGCAGCAGCGACGGCAGTAAGTACGCCGTCTCGCCGCCGTTTTCGCATCGATTGCGCCCGTGGGCTCGTGGGAAGTTTGCTTGGGAAAAAGTCAGAGTGAGCAGCTCCGATGCGCAGATAGATAGGGGTATAGATGGTCCTCAGGTCTGCCTTCACGTCAAGTGCTCCCAGTCAGTCAGTCAGTCAGTCAGTCAGGTAGTTGGTCAGTCAGGTAATAATTGGTCGGTCAGGTAATTGGTCAGTCAGGTAATTGGTCCGTTCATCGGTCAGTCACGTGGTCGAATAGGTACGTGCGATACAAAAATCAAGCGCAGTTTGCCGCCCGGGCTGACACTCGTCACGTGCGACCAGTGCAAAACTGACAAAAATCCCCCTGCTAGGTGCGCAGTGCAGAGCCGCGGCGGTCGGTGGACGGATGTCATAGAAGCGTGAGATTTAATGGGATCCGAGCAAGCGCGTGAAAACGCCGTGTTGGGCGCATTCACCCCCTCTTCGCGCATGGTCGAGAAAAGAGCCAGGGGAAGGAGTCCGAACTCCTTCAAGTATCCGGATACTGTGTGATATGATAGATAGAACTTGCTCGAGTGTTGCTGACCGTGTTACTGCAGGGAAACGAACGTGCTACGGCGGTCCTGTCACGGGCGGTAGCCCTTGCAGTATCAGTCGCTGTAGCACTTTGTGGTCATTCGATCCGTGGTCGCCAGACACGTTGATAGACACGCATTTACACGACAAGTGTCGGCTTCCAATCCGCAATAGCATTCGAGTTCCACGCTTGCCCGTCGACTACCACACAGTAATTCTCACTCTCAGTGCTTCTTCATCGGTCACCATTGCAAATGGCTGACGTATATAATATGTATATATATGCTCATGACGGGCACTCACTCGCCACTGAGCTCGTTTGTGCAATGCTTCTGTCGCTATTGTGATGGGCTGAGTTCTCTTTCCTGCCTCGCCGTGGCTTTGTCCTTGCTGACCGAGGCGTACTGCCTGTGTATGCACGAATTGGTCCAGAACAATAATGATCTGTCGTGTCTTCTTCACGCCACATGGCTCAAGGAAGCAGCGCGGAAGGGTCGTCGCACGTCGGCGCTACATGCGGCGTACAGCCCCAGCTGAGGGATCAAGGGGATCGGTTTCACCGCCCATCGGATAGCCCCAAATCAGGTCAATGAGGTTGTCGATAGGCTATTGAGAACGGCCACGCCTACAAGGGCGGCTTGATCGATAGTGATATGATGTGAGACGAAGGAAAGCGGGGAGAACAGCGGTGACGCGGTGGATAGCGAGCGATGTAGCGCTATGGTAGTCCAATAAGCAGCAACGAGCCCTTCCACATGGACATAGGTCGGGAAGGTTCAAGCAATTCAACAGTGCTGCCTCTCTAAGTTGCAGCTGCTCAGGGTTGCCGACACTATGGAGTGCATTTGCGAACCTTTGTCAGAGAGAGAGAGAGTCTCAATCGTTCGTGTGTTTGCTTGCCAACCTCCGACTGTAGAACAGGGCAAGCTACGAGTCGAGCGTGTACCTACTTATCAAGATACACAAGTACGATCGCTGTGTATGGCGTGTTTCAGGTACTCTATCGCTTCTTAGACAGAAGCAGGTGCTGGTGCGCGCATAGCAGTCATTCAGGTCGCCTTTTGCCCGGGCAAATGAAGCTTGTAAGTCGATCATTGCAAGCTGCTAGAAGTCCTGATGGTCCATCCCTGTGTGTTACAGCTCGATACTACTGTAACGCACGAATGGACCCCAGGGACTTCAAAGGAGAGCTGTCAGTTGTACGTGGCGTTACGCTCGACGGGCTCTATCTCGCTGTGCTGCAAGTGCGCATCTCGCTGTACCATCCCGAGTGCCATAACTGTTCATCTGATCGAGCAGTCACCATCACGCAGTTTCAGCACCGCGTGTGCAAATGCGCAATGACAATGTGACTCATCGCTCGCGGCGTGCAGTCTCACGCTGCAGCAGGACCCACGCGCGTCCATCTCATACAGAAAGGGACGCTCACACTCGTGCGATCATTGAATGAGGCAAATACTGTCTTGTGGTCGGTTGCAAATCCTCTCGACGAACGAACGCTGCGGTGCCCGAAACGGTGCCGAGGTCAGCTCAGGCCGTGACACACGAAAGCACAGCAGCAAAGTAGTCGCTGCTGATCTGCCGCGTCTAGAACGCCAGCAATGCCGAGCACATGCAACATGAGCCCGAAACGGATAGCACCCAACTTATCCAGCAAATGACGCTGTACAAGCCATACTGGTCAGTATTGCAGGTCACCTAAGCGGTGTAGAACAAACTCAGCACTTCTGGACGGTCACGTACGCTGTGTCAATGCTGACTAGTCGTCTCAGTCTCGATCAAAGCGAGGTAAATACTGCTTACTACGTGAACAGGTAAGTTGCGTGCGCACTTATCGACTTCGATAAACGATCTACGTCTGTTTACCTCGCACAAGCCTTCCAACCTCTTCCGCCTCGCGATGGGTAGTATGGAGAGTAACCTGAACGAAGCCCATCGATCTGAGGCCCCCACCCCTTGATCAACACCTCTCGTTGTCGCGACTGCTCGCTGCACAATCAGTTAAAAGCTGTTCAAGTGATGTGTGATGACGAGATGGACACATGACTTGCACTGAGCTGGACGAGCTTCAACAACAATAGTCATCCAGTATACCCGCAAGTGCGTAGTGGTCCTCGGATCTCGATTCACTCCTTCCGACTTCAACGCGCTGAAGCAGTCAGGCGCGAGGCGCACGCGCACATACTTTGCTGCCTCCCGAGAGGTCGGCTTGGATGAAAGTAGATTCTATGACAGGAGCCGCCTGGTCGAAGAGACCGCATGCACAGGACGAATGTGTGTTTCTTCTTCTTCTTCTCCTCGTTCGGTGCCTTGACAAGTCACAAGTACGTTGACGTGGCACCAGATCACACTCTTCTCCCACTGCTTTGGACCAATTGCTGTATCCATCCTCTTCATGTACGCACCTCACTTGATAACACGTCGCAACGCTTCAGCACATATTCGCGTCGGCTCCTCTCCAGACGATCGACGGTCGCCGACTCTACCTCGTGATCCGATTGACAAACCCACTTGGTTAGTGGTCATGGCATACAATGGGATACAGGCAAAGAATAATGCGTCGCGATTTTGAGCTCTTGTGAATGGCCTTCATGGACGATGCGGTATATCCGTGACAGCTGCTACCGCTACACACAACAACAAAAGAATGATCCGGCGACTGCTATTGTTTGTTCTGCATGGACACGATCGACTCGGTAAGCAATAACCTGAGTGTCGAGAACAAGTCTATTGACGCTACATAGCCTAACGTTTACATAAAATCAAGAGAGAAGTTACAGGAGAGACAGAACACTCGAGCGCTTCTCTAGCTCACATTGAGCTTCGCTTGGATCTCCAAGTGACCTCCTTGCGACGCTTTTGGTACCCAGATCACAAAGGAGCCACCGCCAGTGCCTAAAAGACCAAACCAGCCTGGACGCCAGCGGTCGAAATACAGCGTCTTGCCTCCTAATGTCTTCGTATCCGACTTCCACTGCCCTGTACCTCCCGCACGAACGTGGACTTCGGCTATTTTGTCACCACCCGACCGAATGTTCACCGTCACATCTTCTGTGTCTGTGCTTCTGAAGCTGATACGGACTGCGCCGTCACCTTTTTTCGTCCAGGCGCTCGTACTGCCTTTGAACGCATCGCCCACCGTGTTCAGCCCAAGCGTAGCAGCTTCCCGGCCGTCATCGATCTCGCCCATGAACTCCGTAGGACCACAAATAGTCTGCAGGAACTCGGAAATCAAGAGCGTAATGCGAGTAGGATCGATCAGTGTCGCCGCGAGCGACGAAAAGCCCACGTCAATGGCCCTGCGCGCCCGCTCGCGATCGTCATACGACGTCCCATTGTCGCTCGTTTTCGTTTCAATGAGGTCGTTCACAATGACGCCAATGGTTTTGCGTAAGGTATCGCGCGTTCTATAAGCCGTCACGAGCGTCGACTCGGTACGCATTTGGCGCATGCAATTGTTCGTCACCGTAGGCACGTCGTGCTGCACGAGGTCGGAGGTACTCACCTGAAGCCGCAGGTCGTCTTCCGAAATGCCGGGAAACTGGGTCCGAAACTTGTTGACCGTCGCCCACACGCGTCCCGTCAACGACAACAGGTCTTCGCCGCAGCTCGAGTCCTGCTGCATCGCTGTCTCCAAGGACGAGATCTCGCCTTCGGTGATCGCGTCGGCCGCTTCGGTAAAGTTGGCTCGATGGAGGAACGCCCGGAACTTTTGCCAACTGGCCACGAGCGTCTCGTCATGGATCAGCGCTTGCATGAGCGCCCACGTGGCGGTGCCCAAGACGTACTGAGAGAACCGCAGGTTCGGCGGTACTGCTTTGCGCATGCAGACAGTGATAGCAATCGGTAAATCCGTGACGACCGTTCCGGTCTGGAAGAGCGCAATGAGCACCTTGCGATCCGAAGCTTGCGGGTCTTCGGCTTTCATGGTGCGAATGTACCGCGTGACGCCCCGCATGACGAGCAGGAGCGAGTTCGAGCACCGCACGGCCCATGATAAGGTCTTGCCGATCTTATTGAGCTCACCAAACACGCCAAAGGTAGCACTGCTGAGCACAGTCATTGCTACAGCTGAGACTTTGCTCACGACTTCGATCCCACAGTCATCACTCTGTCGGATGCACTCCATGCCACACTCGACCGGGTACTCGAGCGGACACTCGGCCCAGCACGAGCTCGTCACGCCATTGCGGTCGTAATTCACGGGGCACTTGCGCATGAGGTAACTCCGCCGGTAACAAGCAGTATCGGGGGACATGGTCCACGGCCCGACCCAATTGCGGTACGTGGATTTGATTGAGTCGCTCGGCGCGGATGCAGAGGTCGCGTCTGCGTCTTTATCGCGCGTCAACAGCGTCCGAAGTTCGTCCAGTTCGAACGAACGAGACGAACTGCGAGACTCGGTCGCTACATGTGCCGCTTTGCTCATTATCATCGTCTCTAGCGCACTGATCTCAACATTGCGGCCTTTGATGGCCGTGAGACTCCAATCGGTCGTACCCGTTACGACAGTGAACGCAATACAGACCAAGAGCCGAACGAGAGCGACGTGGAAGCGAAACATCTATCGGACTCGAGACTTCTTGTAAGGATAGCAGCGTCTTGATGGAACAAGATGAGGCCGATCGATGAAGCAGAGCGCTGGATGAAAAGTAAAGAGGGCCTGTGCCGTCGAGGGCGTGAGTGCACTGAACAAGTGCTTGTGAAGAGAGCACCACGACGAAGCCAACATACAATTCGTTCTCGTAGACACTATCGACGCCACCAGGTATCGGCATCCACTTGAGGCCGTGCACCAGCTGAATCCCTCCCGGTGATCTTAGCACCAGCGAGCGACTTTACATTGCTAGTAGAGCCAAATGAATTCTTTTTCTTTTCTACCGGTCGCATGGACGTGTGTGCGTAAGCGTGTTGTAGTAGTTGTCCTCGCGAGATTGTGAGAGAGCGTCTGGGAAACAACAGTCAAAAGGAGGGGAATCCCATCTGCGGCAGTGTCGCTTAGGCGAAAGGTTTACGGCACATATCCGCCAAATGTTTTGGCGGATACGACGGCCAAGGAAGTGGCTGGGCCAGTTTCGGAACAAACGTCTCTGTACCAGTGGCGTAGGGACGTCTGGGAAGCACACATAGCACACGTCGACGTAACGATCGTTGAGGCCACGACGCTCGAGAAAAGAGGATGCGTGATCTAGGAGCGGCTATGTGAGCTTCAGACATTACTGCGACAGGTATCGCTCAGACAGCTGAGACTTGCATTGGGATGGGGATGGACGACCGCGCACAGACGACCGATAGATCGTGTGGATTGCATCATTGCGGCCGTAGCTGAGCTGTCAGATGGTTCGAGCAGCATCTGGATCCTCCTCGCCCCTCTTTTTCGTGCGGTGCACGAAACGATTGTGGTCTCACGCACTCGTTTGCTTGCGTCCTTCGTCCTTGTTCTACTTGCAGGGCACAGACACCGACAACGGACCAGCGGTTTTGCGGTAGCATCCGACTTGGAAACCGAAGACATGCGAATGATTGGTATAATTGGTAAAGACGCTAGTGCGTCGTGGAGAGGCTCAGCTGTCTCGAACATCATGTGGCGGGCGAGTGGGCGATGGCCAGCGACTGACTCCTCGCGGCAACAGCTCCAGGAGGATCTGGGAAAGGAGGTACACGCACACTGGCTGTCAGACTACGCGAGAGCCTTTTTCCGGTTGTCACAACCTCAAGCAGTTTCGTAGAGCGAACGAAACACGTGGCGACAGGCTGTGCTGGTGGCCCCTGCGAAGGCGATCGATTGTGTGCGTGCAGCAGAAGACAACGCAAGGCATCGACGGACGAACGGTAGAGAACTGGAGCAGACGCTTTGTGCCAACGCGGGCACCGTCTGGCCGTGTGTCATGCCATTTCTCTAGGACAAATGCACAGAGGATGGGGCACATACCGTGAAGAAATCCCGTTCGGAGCGGGTGATTCTTCGGCACGAAAGTCTCTACCGAGCAATGTGCTCTCTCATACACTCTCACACGTCGATCAAGAAATATTGTCACTGTCTCCTTCTTGCTGTCGATATAACGTGGTGGGTACGTACTACATCGCTCACTCAATCACTACCCATGTACAGAGCGGCCATGCCACGAAGGACAGACGAGCGAAGAATATTCTTCACGGGTCTGTCTGACTGTCTGTACGTACTCGCGATACTTTTGCAGTCCAAATCCTTTATTGATATCACTACGATCCTACTTACGAACAAACAAATGCCATGCTGACACACATACACATACCTGCAACTTTCCGCGAGTCATGCAGACGTGCGTAGTCACACATACCGCGCGTGCATTCGATTTGGAGCCTGCAAAAAGAGTGCGGCACGTGGTGCGTGCAGATGGAGTGCGGATAGACCCACCAGAAGGACACGAGACACCATCTTCCTGGTCTCATCATGCAGAGGTTCTGCTAGAGCAAATGAACCTCACGCGTCTGCTAAAGCGGCGGCGATTTGGTACTTCATCCGCTACAGAAGTCCAAAGGACACTCAACGCTTTGTGAAGATGACCTGACAAGGAACGAGCGGTGGTGTTTGCCGTTGATGTTCAGGCCAGCGACTGTGACACTCACAGTGAAAGCGCTCTTTCTCTACTTGTGTCAAAGGTACGTGTTTCCTGGATAGCCGATCGGGAGTCTGCACGTCGTTGCGACTACGACCACAAATGCACAACCGAATCGCACGTGTGATCGCTGCCCTTGTGCACAATGCCACGACGACAGAGATCCGGCCACGATCGCAGTTTCTTGCACTCTTCGGGTCTCCTATCCAAAGCTTCACGTAGCGCACGTGGACCAAACGTCGTATTGCAGGCCGTGCGCAACCGACCGCTCGTATG
Source organism: Hyaloperonospora brassicae (assembly GCA_947650285.1). Taxonomy (NCBI): domain Eukaryota; phylum Oomycota; class Peronosporomycetes; order Peronosporales; family Peronosporaceae; genus Hyaloperonospora; species Hyaloperonospora brassicae. The sequence continues at coordinate 70,052 of CANTFL010001264.1, read as the reverse complement.
GACTGTCGTGCGGAACACACATAAACGCGAACGTGCTTTCCCACTCGTGGGAAACGCGTGCGTGCAAACGGATCGTTTGGGAAGCAGTAATCGCTTGCGTCCTTCCGTTCCGGATCTGTGTATCTATCTACCGCGGGATCGCGCGGGACTTGAGATGTAAGAAGAGCCGCAACCGCTGCGTCCTACGACGACGCCTGACAGAAGCGACTGATGACTGTAGAGGTGGGCGAACACGACATGCCGAGCGTGTCGAGTCTGCCAGAGTAGCGGCAGTGGATGCGTATGAAGGTTCGTACAGATGGGACCGCGAGGAACGACGAGAACGTGTCTCTCGATGTCCACATTGTCTCTTTTCTTCTCCCATTGCCGTACATTGACGTCATTCGTGCGACGAGTTCACGCCTTCCTATGTCCTCCGGTCTGCCGGCCGTCTATACTTGACCCGGTCGACTCTACGGGCTGCATCCCTTGTTCATTGAGTCGCAAGTAAGTAGTTGGCTGCCCTTCACGTAGTGTGACTGCATGCGTTCGAGCTGCTGCATCGATAGGTACCGTGCGTGGCCCAGTGCTTTGCAGTCTATCCAGCAACAAGTAATGTAGGCACTTCCGTAAGGCGCTTTGTCGAGCTCAGTTCCTCGAGCGGTATTTGTCGATTTCGCCCCGTATCCATTGCTTGAATGAGAAAGCGGTCTATCATTTGTAGCCGTAGTCCCGCAAGTCGTGAGCCCAGGACACTGCCGTTGTCGTAGCCAGTAGCTCCTTGTTCTCGAGTAAAGATCTTTTCGATACCGTGTCTTCGACAAGCGTCGTTTTGAGGTTGACGTGTGGCATTTCCGCTGTTTCCTACCACATGAACTGGTGAGAAGCTGTTTGTGCGCTGCAAGCTGCGATTCGTAAGTAATGGCCATGTACACTGCGCGAGTGTTGTAGTGGAAGGCACTGCGAAGACAGACTCGATGTCTGCCTGGTGGACAGTGTTTCGGGAGTGAAAAGGTACTGGTCTATCATTGAGTTGCCTGATGCTTAGTGGCATCTCAACGATGCGATCGAGGCCACCGTTAGTGCTCGTGACGAAGGAGTCAAGTGCAACAACTGTCACACGAGGTGGCGATCATGATCTCCATACCTTTGTTGACGAGACGAATGGAGCGCTCGACTGCATCAGGTTCACTGCACATACACAACCGGGCAAACCAGAGAGGCGATAGCTAAGGCTGCGAAAGCCGCAGTGTAGAAGTTCACCGTTACTGAGGTTTGCATTCTCTTATGTCAAGTCGCGGTCACTGCGGTCTTGCTGCTTTCTTGACGTTACTTTGCATAACCACATCGTCTGAGGGATAGCATGCACGTTCTTGCAGCTACACCGAGTACGATTGTGTCATGCAAGCGTGCTCTTTCGCTAGGCACCATGAGGAAGGCAGTTGGCCAACGACTCTGAACGCATGCCGTTTGCAACGGCACATCAACAATTGCGCATACACCATCACGAGCAGTAAATATACAGACGCGAGACATACAGGTGTAGACGATGCGCTTCCGTCGAGGTAAAGGCAATGCACTCGCCATCTGTGCCCCATACACACATGCCTACCGTTATCATCTGCGGTTCAAAAACACACGTATCTGCGGTTCAAAAACACACGGATACATCCATCGACCGTTGCCACAACAATTTCATTCAGAGGACTGGCTGCACGTACGATGAGATAGAAGTTTAGTGTGCTTATTGACATACCGTCAGTGCTGCTGTATTCACTAAGCCGTGCATCAAGTTGAGCGTACAGGGCATGATCAGGAGTTTGACAATGAAGCAGACAACATAACTAGCGACAACAACGTCCATCGCGCAGTTGTTTTAGGTTAGTGGTGCAAGTGTGCGAAACTGACGGGTACAGATCTGCCATTCGCACAGACGGACACATGTCAAGTCCATTGTGTTCACATGTTCCGCCTCAACGCATTAGTCGGACACGACGAGCGTTTATTTGCCCATCACGATGTTGAAGTCGACATAGCTGTTGACCAGACGAGGGACATCCCGATGCAGTGTCAGTTCCACATGCGATACAAACACTAGCAAAGACATTGCAAGAAGTCGTTACGGCAGGTGACATATTCCATCGGAGTGTTGTAAGCTGCAGCGATATTCGTGCGGATAGTGCAAATAGCGGCTACTGTTGACGCTAATGGAGAGCGAAGCGGTGCATGGAACGATGTTCAGGTTTGATACGAAGTCGTTGCTTTGATTGCATGTGTTCATGTATCTGAACATTTGCTCAGACACTTTTGGATACTTTCTGTCCGCACACGAGAGAAGTCGTGTGCTAGCGGCACGCACTGCAAAGTATAGTATCTACTGACAATGACGCAGCAACATGCGCGTTTGCGAGTATGCAGGTGCACTGGAAAAACAGTGAGTGTAGGGCGACTGAAGTACGTGGTTATGCTACAAGAAGACGCGAAAACTGTGGCTGGTGTAGACAACGTTCCCTCTATTATGCCGAGTCCTTGATACTGTACGAGCCATGCCGTGCAACAAGTGTATCGGCACTACAAACTACATGGTCGTCGACCCCATGCTGCGTCAGTCACGTCCACGCCCTCACACATACTCAGTCATGCTACACAAGCTCCAGATGGTACCGTGAAATCGCGAGCAGACCGATAACCGACAACGAGCATTCCAACTATGCACGACACAGCTTCAGTATCAAATCAGCATCGGCAGGATCTCAGGACTCGATGTACTGATTCGGAACGCGAAGGAGACGCAATCACCATGATGTCGGACCAGCATCCTTCGTAAGACATCTCGAGCAAGCCGTAGTCGAAGTGAAGATCGGCTGCAGCTCGAAATGCACTCATGACCTTGTACCGTTGTGCAAAAGCCCAGCTCAAGCAGCATCAATCTCGTATGTACAACCGGTACGCCATGACAAACGTTGACACGCAACAAGCACGCGATTGTGCGCCACAATCTCAGCGCCAAGACCCACTCGCTGCACCGAAATGCCAGGCAGCACCAGTACAGTAAACGGTGCAGCCTTTACTGCCTAGCTTCGTGCGCGAGTACCACAGACTTGCAGCGCACGCATCCGCTACTTCTGCTTCAGTCTCCATTGCTGCAACGAGGTTTCAAAGCGATCGACAAAGTATGTATCGCATCGGATAACATCAAGCGGATCAATGCGGATCAGGTGCAGCTCCCGCGAGTCTTCAAAGTCCACAGCAGATCCATCGTGAACCATCCGAGCATCGACAATGCGTGCATCATGCGGCAGAATGTTGTCATCCAAGAACATGGCGTGCACATTGTCAGCAACGTCCATGGGATGCAGTGTCAACAATTTGCCTGCCGCCGCTTTCTCCTGATGAGCAGACCAATGTGGATAAAAGTCCCGCAACGCCAACGTTGCTTGCGACGTTCGCCACTGGCGAGCGAGAAAGTCATGAATGTCCAGAAGTCCTCGTACGACGTGCAGCGAGTGCATCTGCGACTTATAGAACGCTAATGGATCCGAGTCATCCACAACGCCCGGTTGCTCGAACGTACCCATAACCAACATCGTCGAAGCATTTGTTCGTAAAAATGTGCCAAAACGTGGCATTGCTTTGTTGACCATTGGATCCACATACATGCGACGGTCAATACCGCCATCTGATCCATCCATAGGCTTCGTCAGCGAGAAATACGGATGTTTGCCTTCGCAAAAGCTGTTGAACTCGCGTGCCACTCGACGCAAATCGTCGCCAAATGTCCGGAAAATGAGGTTGAACGACACCTTTTGTGCCTGCAGGTACATCATTAATTTGAAAAAAGCTGGTACGATGAAATAGTGCGGCGACTCGTGCAGGCCAACCGCTTTTCGCTGGGCTTCAGTTGCTGCAGTGCGAGGCAGCAGCAACTGCTCCAGCAAAGTCTCATATTCCGTCACCAATAGCTCACCTGGATTCCCTGGAGCTGTGAACGTTTGGCGCAACATTTTCCGCGTCTGTTTGTTGTGGTTGCTCACCTTCGCGTCACCTGATGCAGGAAACCGGGTTCTCAAAAAGGTTCCATACGACACGCCGTTTGTGCCCATTTGTTGGAACTGTTCGTCGGCAACTATCTGGTTTCCGTCGAATATCCAGCTTTTTGACCCATTTTCGACTCGACCCAATGCGCGTTCCGTCAACAGGTCGTTGATCACGTGATGCAGCGTCTTGCCCTGCGTCGGGTCGTGCATGATGAGCGTCTGCAACACACAGACACGGAGGTGAACATCGCTGCACGCCCACACACAAACAAACAAACAAACAAACGACAATCACCAAACAACAACCAAAATCCACAAACCCATCCGTGCCTTGTTCACATCCACATACAGCAGCACATGGGGGGTCGTCATGGTGGGTCACGCAGGCGATAAAAGCCAGGATAATATCCATACCCCCCACCCCGTTCCTATGTATCTCAATACCCCCTCGAGAGACGAACCACACCACACAAACGTACCCCTCCTCGTTCTCCTCCACATCATTCACGTCGCTACGAAAAAACCTCGCAGGGTTTTTCCTCTCCTCTAGCTGCTGCAGTTCCGCATGGCGTCGCCGACCATCACTCCGTTCGCCGCATTGCGCGCGCTCCGCGCGCACGTCATCGCGGGGAAAGCCATAGCGATCGACGACAAAGAGCTCGTGTTCCTCGACGCCAGCGGCGCCGAAGTGCAGCGCCTCGACAAGCACCTGGCGACCGCGTACCACTCGAAGAAGCTCGACAAGAGCTACGACCTCTTGGCCGTGTACACTTGTTTCCAGTATGCCGCGCTGAGTTTCAGCGACTATGTGCTCAAGTGCCGCGACGCGCGCGCGGCAATGGTCTCGACCGTCGACAAGAAAGAGCTCGTGGCGTACCTCAAGGGCGACATTGAGACCAGTGCGCAGATTGTGGACGCGACGCCGTCGGAGACGCCGTCTGCTGCACGCGATCGTGGCGACGACGCGATGGGACGGGCTGTGAAGCGCGCAAAAACAGGTGCACTGGACGCACAAGGGCCGACTGGACGGGCTGCAGCAGTAGCGCTGTCGGAGACGCTGTCGGAGACGCGGTCGGGGACGCGGACAGAGACGCGGACAGAGACAGCGACGCTGCTGCAGCTCAAGCGGCTGCTGGAGAAGGAGTACGTGCTGCGCACGCGCGTGACCATGTTGGACGCGCACAAGACGACGTTTGACAATGTCGTGAAGCTCTTGGAGCTCGTGAACGCCGAGGCGAAGGACAAGATGGAGAAAGCGGCGACGAAAGCCGCGGCAGCGGCGGGGGCGGGAACTTCGTCGACGGCCACGAGCACGCGGCGCGAGCAGCTGCCGATGCACCGACTGGTGAAAGAGAAGCTGCTGGGCACGCCGATCATTGTCGTGCCGGCTGGGTTTTCCGACCTGTTTACGATGCTGAACGCCCAGGAGTTTCTTGAAGACGGCGTGTACGTGTCGAACATGCAGAAGAAAGCCAGTGGCTTGCGGAAACAGCAGGAGCTGATGATCACGCACGAAGAAGACGGACACGTGTACACGTTTAAGGTCGTGGACACGGTCAGTCGCTTTCGGGATAAAGACTGGTGCGTGAGCGGTGGCACGTCCGTGTGGATGAGAAAAAGGGTGAGGGTGAGAGGGGTTGATGTGGGGTGATGTGGGTGTGTCTGGAGTGCAGGCGGTCGGTGGTGGGCGTGATTGTGTCGGGACAGTCGTGGCAGTTCAAGGGATGGAAGTGGAAGTTTCCGCTCGAAGTGTTTAAGAAAGGTTGGTGGCTCGGATGCTTCGTGATCGTGTGTGTTGTGTTGGGCTGGGGATGTGCAATGTGAGGGCTTTGTACTGATGGGTTATGTTGCTTGTTGGGACGTGTCGAATGAAAGTGTGTGGCGTGCACATTTACAATCAGGGGTCTCAGCTGAATCCGGACATCAAGCAGTGGGATGTCAAAGTGTTGATGGTCAGTTGCGCTATGCGTTTCACATGTTTCGCTCGTATTGCAGCTTATCGTTGTGGCGTGCGGTGGGGTGTGTTGCTGTGTCTTGGCAGATTCACCCGGACAAGCGACATCTGGACAAGGTTGCAGCTAAAGAGTTTTGGCGTTTTTTGTTTGCCTTTATGAAAGTCAAGCTGCAGTAAGAACGTGCTAACGCACTTGTCAATCCACGCATCCAGCTTGTAAACCTTGCGCAGCGATCGTCGCCAGATGCAACATTGATGTGTAGTCGTAGCTGCAGGGACAGGTGCAAGAAAAAGGAGGACACACAGGCGTGTACAGATGAAAAGCTGCCAAACGGTCGAAGTGGCTGTGTGTTCGACGTGTTGCATGCACTGATGCTGTCACTGTTTCTGGTGATTGCACGAACGGTACAAGTGTTTGCGATTGAGCAGTTATGCAGGGGACATGGTCAAACATGGACGGACCCGTGATAGCTGAATCAAACCCGCTTCATGCCAGTCAAGCCATGGGTGAGAGAGATGGTCAATAATGACCGGGGAGGCGCTGCAGGTGCTGCAGACGCTTTGCAATCGCAGCGACGATAGCAGTGAGCACGATCGCAGCGAACGCACCATCTCAGCCGCTATCGTCGGATCAGCTCTATCCCGAGAGAGGCGATGTGCTGCGGCATTTTTCTGGTGACGTGCTGCGTCATATATCTGGAACGGTCGTCTATGTTCACGGCACACAAGCGTCAGTTCAGTCGCTGGAGCTTACGCAGCGCAGTCAAGCTCTTTCGTGTCGCGTGCAAATCGGTTTGCAGCTTTATCAAGCGTTGCGCATCCTGCAATTGCACGGCCTCAGGCACTTTGGCAGCGTAATGCGGCCCCTGCTGGCGCTGCACGAGGGCTTCAGCAGCAGCAGCACTCTTCTCAGCACGCTTCTCAAGGCGTGCGATTTCACGGTCTACGCGCTGCGTCGTCTCGGCGTCGTCGGGAATAGTCACCATTACTGGACAAGCACATTCGGATCAGTCGGACAACCCACATGAACAGCACTACAATTACGGCACGAAAACGGGGGCTGACGAACCTCGGCAAGAGTCCGACACGGAGTGTGTGAGCACATGCGAAGACGATATTGCGAAAGAAGCAGCGTCGCGTTCCACAGCAACATTGACACGCACGCGACATTGTGTCTCGATATCTCGCTGTGCGTCCTTGAGCTCAGAGTGCAAGGCCGCGTTGGCACACACGACGCCAACAGTAAGAAGATCTCTACGTGACAACGAGCAGATCAGCACAACAGACCGTGCGACGCATCGATGGCGAGCTTGGTAGACGTACCTGTCGTTTGCAGATGGCGCGTTGGGCGCCAACACTTTGACGGCGTGGCGAAGGGAACGAATGCCATGGATCACATCGATGACAAGCTGAAAGCACATACATGACAGATCAGACGATCTCGCTGCGGTGAGAATCGAGTATGGACAATGAACGTACTGCCATGCGCTCTTCGGCATCTGCGTCAACCCATGTTCGCATGTGGCTCTCTTCTGGGTACGCCGAGCTCAAAATTGAAGCCTCAACATTATGCTTGCACTTCGACGTGTCGAGAGGGTCGGCATCTCGGATACGTTGCCATAGCTCTTCTGTCAAGAAGGGTGTAAACGGATGTAGCAGACGCATCGAGTAGTCGATGCAGCGGTGCAGCGTTGCTTGAGCACTGCGTTGTCGAGCACGATGTTGGTGGTCAGAAGCGATGTCGTTGTCAAGGCGGTTGCCGTACAGCACGGGCTTGCTGAACTCAATGTAGACGTCGCACAACTCCTGCACGAAAAACCGCTGGATAGCTGCGACGCTCGTCGCCAACTGGTTTCCCGCAATGCCTCCATTGACCTCTGACACGACAGCGGCCTACACGGTGACGCATTCACATGGTCAGAAGTCAACGCAGCGCGAACGTCAAGTCGACATACCCCGTGCTTACCAGTCGACTCAGAATCCACCGATCAGCCAAGGTCATATCGTCACGCAGCTGAGAGAGGTCCGTTGCTGCAGACGCATTGGCGTCAGCACTGTCTGCTCGTTGTAGCAACGGTAGAGCATAGCGCACGGCGTTCCACACTTTGTTGCAAAAGTGACGATACGACACGACACGCTGCACGTCCATATTGATCTGCCGACCCTGCTGAAGGTATGAAGCCAGTGTGAAACGCAGCGCGTCGGCACCGCAACGGGGAATGCCCTGTGGGAACTCTTTCACCAGCTCCTTCTCCGCTTTCTCCAGCTCGCGCGGTCCGACATTTCCACTCTGGTCAATTGCAGAGCAGCTATGCTCAGCACACCGTTCGCAGTCGACACGTTTTTACATCCGAGTTTGTTTACCTGCAAGTCCAGGCGGAGCTGATCGAGGCTGATGCCTTTGATTACATGCAGCGGGTCAATGACATTGCCCACACTCTTCGACATCTTCCGGCCAGCCTTGTCTCGCACCATCGGGTGCAGCAGCACTTTTCCGAACGGTACACGTCCTGAAAGCTATAGACCACGTCAGCACATACAGTAAACAACATGCAGAGCTCCACACTGCTCACCTCTTCACATAGCATCGCCATGCGCGCTACCCAGAAGAAAAGAATGTCAGATCCAGTCTCCATGACGTCCAGCGAGTAGCTAGAGCTCAGATCATTTGCAATGGCGTCGCTGTTACCGGCGTTTGGCCACCCCTGTCCATCGTGCGCAGCCAAAGCATTAGCCGACAAACTCTAACGCAAGTGCGGTATGGCTGCAACGTACGAATACGGAGAGAGGAAGTAGACCCGAACTGAACCAAGTATCGAGCACATCCACGTCTTGCTCCAGGTCGTCGTCCTGCAGCTTGCACTTGAGTTCAGCCTCAGCCTTCTTACGAGCCTCGTCGATAGACGCTGCGACAAACCAGTTGTCGCGCACGTCAGAAGCACCGGCGACACCTGATTTCAAGCGATAAGCCGGGATGCGGTGACCCCACCAGAGCTGGCGGCTCACGCACCAATCTCGAATGTTGTCGAGAAAGTAAAACCACGTGTGCGTGTGTGACTTCGGCTCAATGGTCATCACGCCATTGCGGACGTTGTCAGCTGCTCGTTGAGCCATAGCACCACACTTGACGTACCATTGCGGCATGAGCAGCGGCTCAATGACATCCCCCGAGCGTGAGCAAATAGAGAGCGTGGTCGGGTGATCAAGCTACACCGTCATACAGCAACAGTACTCAGACGTCGATCGCGTGCAAATGCCAAACAAAAGTCGCACCTTGTCTACGTATAAACCCATTCGCTGCAACTCTTCGACAACACGCTGGCGTGCGTCAAACCGGTCCATCCCAACAAAGCGCTGATCAATGCCACCGCACATCTTCCCGTGTTTGTCCATCACCTCGACTTCAGGCAGACCGTGACGACGCCCACACTCAAAGTCCCTCAGGTCGTGTGCCGGTGTAACTTTCACGGCACCTGCACAGTATCAATGACAACGCACCAACACGACGTATCATCAGTCAGTCCCAGCAACAGCTCCCCAACGATCCACACGCAAAAGAATCGATCGACTCCGTACCGGTACCAAGCTCCATATCCACCAGCACATTGTCCGTAATAATCGGAATCCGTTCGCCTGAGAACGGATGGACCACGTGTTTGCCATGCAACGCCTGGTACCTCGCATCATCTGGATGCACGGCCACTGCCACATCACCAAAAATCGTCTCGGGGCGAGTCGTGTCTACCTCCACGTACTCGTCCGAGTCGGCAATCGGATATCGAATGCGATGCATCACGCCAAACTCGACCCCTGTCGTTCGTCCCGGCAGCAGCTTGCTCGTTGCTTTGTCCACGAGCTCGACGTCCACTTCGATATCGGAAATCGCTGTCTGCAACGTCGGACACCAATTGACCAGTCGCCGTCGGCGGTAAATCAGTCCCTTGTCGTACAACGTCACAAAAGCGTGCACGACACTTGTAGAGCACTGCGCGTCAAGCGTAAAGTAGAGCTCGCTCTTGTCCACCAGTGTACCCAACTCGTCTATTTGGTTAAGAATGCGACCGCCGTACTGCTCTTTCCACTGCCACACGTGCGCGACAAACGCGTCGCGGCCCAGTGCAGTGCGTGCAAGTCCTTGTTCCGCGAGCAGCTTCCGCTCGACAACGCTTTGCGTGGCAATGCCGGCGTGGTCGAGTCCAGGCAGCCAGTGAACGTGGAAGCCCCGCATCCAGTGCCATCGCGCCAGCACGTCTTGGATCGTCACCGTCAGTGCGTGGCCCAGATGCAGTGCGCCCGTGACGTTTGGCGGCGGCAGCAGCATCCGGAACGTCGGGTTGACCTGATCGGTATCCATGTTCTTCAACTGTCGGTTTGTGGCCGCTATTGTCGACTGCCAGTAGGTCTGCCATCCTTGCTCTACAACTGTAGGATCGTACGTCGGCGCGAGTGGCGACTGCTTGACCCGCTCGTGGAGCGCGTTTGGCAGTGGAAGCGAGCTTGGTTGATGCACAGACGCATAGAGCGATGCGTGAGCTGCATGTGACGCGCTGAAGCGGTGCTTACGATGCCCTGTGGACTGCAGGAGACGCCGCGCAAGCTGCCGCTGGAAGCCCTTCCGGCGGCAGAGCATGAGCGCGATGGTCGCGAACGGTCCACGCTGTCGTCTTTTCAACCAATCGCCAGTCAGCAAGATACACTGCCTGTTCGTCTGCTCGAGATGGGTACATGTGTGTGTGAGTGTGGTCCACACCGATCGGGGGCAATTATTTGATCGAGTGCAATTATTCTACGAACGCCGGGGGCCACTGTGATATTGCAATGTCCGTGTTAATTGAGACGACGCTGGGCGCGCTGGTGCTGGATTTGTTTGTGGCAGACTGTCCCATTGCGTGCACGAACTTCCTCAAACTGTGCAAGACCAAGTACTACCATGGCTGTCTCTTCTTCAACGTGCAGGAGAAGTTCATGGTGCAGACGGGCGACCCGACGGCCACGGGCCGCGGCGGGGTGTCGATCTATGGCCAATTGTATGGCCCCCACGCGCGCTTCTTTGAGGACGAGTTGCCACAACGAAGTGGCCGGTCGCACGACGACCGACGGGGATTGGTCGGCATGGCGTCGGGCTCGGCGAATCAGAACGCGTCCCAGTTTTACCTCACCACGCGGGCCCACGATATGGCATATTTAGATGCGACGCACACTATTTTTGGCGAAGTGGCCGAAGGACTGGACGTGCTGGACCGGATCGATGCGTTATTTGTGGACAAGGACTATCGACCGTACCAGGACGTGCGGATCAAGCACACGTATGTGCTCGAGGACCCGTTTCGTGACTTGGAAGGACTGGACAAACTCGTGCCGCCCTCTTCGCCCTGTCATGTGAAGCCGCAAGAGGAACAGGTGGAGACTCGACTGGCAGCAGACGAGGTATTGGACGAGCAGGACGGGCGAACCGAAGAAGAGCTGGAAAAGGCCGTGCGGGCGAAAGAGGCCCAGTCGCGGGCGGTGGTGCTCGAGATGATTGGCGACCTGCCCGATGCCGACGTGAAGCCGCCGGAAGAAGTGCTGTTCGTGTGCAAGTTGAACCCCGTGACCGAGAGCGAGGACCTCGACATGGCCTTTTGTCGCTTTGGGCAGTGCAAAGCCGACGTCATTCGCGACCACAAGACGGGCGAGTCGCTGTGCTTTGCGTTTGTCGAGTTCACCGACCGACGCCACTGCGAAGAGGCGTACTTCAAGATGAACAACGTCTTGCTCGACGATCGTCGCATTAAGGTGGACTTCAGCCAGTCTGTGTCCAAGCTATGGAACAAAGTCAAGCGACGACCGTGGGAGAAGCCGACCAAGCGCGATGGTGACGCGATGACTACCGACAGGAACCAACGCGGACGTACGAACAAGAGTGGCGCTCGTGCTGCTGGCGGGGGAAGAGGACGTCGGGAGCTTGGAGGGCACTTGACGATCAAGTCGCGTGGCACGGACGACTTCAAGCTCGTGGAGGAAGAGGAAGGCGTGTCGTCGCCGTCGTTGCACGGATTGAAAGTAGTGTCTGCTCGAGAGAATCGCCGACCCAGTCGTCCGTCGGACAGGCGCAGCGAAAGGGACTCGTCTCGGGTAAAGCGAGGAACGAGTCGCAGTCGTCGACGTCGAAGCGCGAGCCACGAGCGACACGAGCGACGACACCGAAGCCGTGATCGGAAACAAAGTCGAAGTCGACGCCGTAGCAGCAGTCGTGCGCGGGATCGAAGTCGGAGTCGTAGCAGCAGTCGTGCGCGGGACCGAAGTCGTGATCGTGACCACCGCTCTCGACGATAACGCGGACATCTATTCGATGCTTCTGTCGTAGAGTGGGAACGAGGTCACCGGGTGGTCATATTCTTGGTCAGTGATGACTTGCTAGTGATGGCATTACGCCTATGCATCTTCCAGTGCATCCGGAAGCTGTTCGATGAGGCTGCAAAAGCACTTGACCGATACGAGCTGCCTCCTATCTTCTCTATTCAGTAAACGTCGCTGAAGGGCTGAAGAAGGCCACCATCGGAGCTCACGGTCACGCCACGAGGAAGGACGAGTCCGACTAGCAACAGATTGAGGCCCTAAACGAATTTAACTATTACTGCGAACCTGGTCAACAATTTTTTCGCTACGTGGCAGCAGAATCCAACGCCCTGTCGTGTCACGTGCCGTGCAGTCGCTACTTCCTTTGCCGAAAGTCGCTGCATAGCGTACGATCAGAGCTCGAGCTACGTGCAATTGACTCGTAGCTGACTCTGCGCAGCCACTGGTGCGCTAGAGCTTTAACTCGAAGCCAACACGTGCCCAACCTGGAGTCCCTTTCCAGCTTCGCACACACACACTTCTCTCTCTCTTCAGTCTCTCGTCAGTCTTTCTCTCTTGCTGTCTACTCACGTCTGCGCTTGACCCGTTATCGACAGCACGTGCTCTGCAATATCCCTGTACAGTTTTCGGCACTTGACCCGCGAGGGGAACTCGTGGCCTCCGTCGTGCTCGAATCGGACGCGTCCACTGCTCGCGAATCGCTGCATCAGCTTCTGCGACTTAAAAGCGGTCACAACAGTGTCCGTCGTGCCCACCACATGAACTGAAGGGACGTCTAGCGTGCCCTCTACCGACGCCCGACCTCCATCCAGCAGCATCTCGAGCGTCTCGGGTGTCTCGGGATCGAAGCCCGCGACGAGGACACAGACTTTGTATGGCACGAGCGAATCGAAAGACGACGACGACGACGACGGCGGCGATCGCGAGAGGTAGTGCGCTGTCAGGAGTGTGGCCATTGCTGCGCCTTGGGAGAAGCCGAGCACGACATCGAAAGGGCCGAGCGCGTCAATCTGACTCGTCAGACAGTCGAGCGAGCGCTGGAAGCCGTCATAACGACGCAGTCGTGTGGCGTTACTGCTACCGCAGCAGCTGTGGCTATAGCTATGGCTGTCCGAGGAGTGCGTCTGGGCGTCCCACCACTGATAGTAGGGACCGCTGTCGCCGAAGAAGAGACGAACGACGTCAGGGACGGGACCGGAAGCGGTCCACGGCGCGTTGACGTACACAAAGTCCGCTGACGAGCCGAACGCGTGACGCAGCGCAGACGTTTGGAACTCGAGCACGCGGCTGTTGGTGCGCCATCCGTGAAGACAGAGGACGCGAAGGGGTCGACGGGTCATGGAATGGACGGACTGCGAAGACGAGAGGAAGTGGCTGCATCGATAGATGTTGGTGCAGGTGCAACGAATGGCTGGACGTCGTAGCTCGTGGGCGATACTGTACCTATCTCTCTATTTAACTGATGATGAGACGGGTCGAGTGGCTCGGGTGCCCGCTCTTCCGACCTGTGATTGGTCGACGCACTTCAAGACCATCAGCCAATGGCAGACTGGGCGCTTGTTCACGAGTAGGATCGACTCGTTGCCTTACTTGTTCTTTTGCTGCCTTTGGCACAAGTCACTCGGTGGACACTGATACTGCCGTGGTCAGTCAATTGGTTGACTGTTCATGAGGCTTTGGGCGATGTCGGACACATCACAATCATTTTTAAGTCGTAGTAGCGCTTCTTGGAACAGATACCGTCATCTGGTTGAGCTGTTCAGTCGGCAAACAATGAGCGCAGATAGTGCACGTGTCCTTGGATGACCTCACTTGCATCCTTATCCATATACCTGTTTGTTGCCTCTAACACTTGGCAACACTAACGAACACGCAGTTGTTTGTCGACTTTGCAGCTCAGCGCTACTGGACAATCTATACGTTTCTTCTTCTTCTTTACATGCGGTATCGTACCGCTCTATCACGTTACATGTCTACCTAACTCACGTTTAATTGCACATTCAGATCCAAGTGACCTCCTTCAGCTGCATGGGGTATCCACAGCATCAACGAGCCGCCGCCAGTGCCTGGCAGACCGAGAAACCCTGGACGCCATCGGTCCAAATAGAGCGTCTTGCCACCGAGTGTCGATACGGTGGCCTGCCACGTCGCTCGTTTGCCGGCCGCGACTTTGACTTCGTCGATTTTGTCGCCGCCAGACCTGATGTTGACCGTCACGTTTTCAATGTCGTGGCTCGTGAACGTGAGGACAACGTGGCCGTCGCCTCTCCTGGTCCACGATAAAGTCGTGTTCTTGAAAGCTTTTTGGATCACATTGAGCCCGAGTGTGTCGGGATGCGTACCGTCGTCGACTTCGCCAATGAACTGCGTCGGCCCGCAGATGGACTGGAAGTACTCGGAGATCATACTGGAGATGCCGCTCATGTCAAAGCCGCTCGAGACCCAAAAGTTGAGGCCCTGGTTCAGCCACTGGTACGTGTACGCGCTGGCCTTGTAGGACGAGCCGTTGTTGCTCACGCCAGTGGTAATGAGGTCGTTAAAGATCACGCCAAACGTCTTGCGGAGCGTGTCCCGCGTCGCATATGCCGTCCGCTCGTCCGACTGCTGCACCAATAGTTCCATGCAGTTGCTCGTGACGCGCGCAATGTCCGTCTGCGCGAGCTCCGTGTTGTGCACCTGCACGCGCAGCTCATCGTTGGAGATGTTCGGGTGCGCTTCCCGCAGCGCCTCAATCGTCAGCCACGCGCGTTCCACGAGGCCCTGCAGGTCGTGGCCACAGGTCGAGTTGGACGCGAGCGCGTGCTTTAGGTACTGGATCTCGCCGTCCGTCATCATCTCGGGCAAGACGGTAAAGTTGGCTCCTCGGAGGAAGGCATTGAACCGGTCGAAGCTCGTGACCAAGTAGTCTCCGTGGGCCAAGATCTGCGACAAGAGGTACTGCGTCGACGCGAGAATGCGGTCGGCGAGCCACCACTTGCTCGTCGCGGTGCCGCCCATGCAGAGTTTGATCGTAATTGGGAGCTCAACGACCACTGCATTCGACTGGAACAAGAGCGTCAAGAGTCGCTCGCGCGACGTCTGTGGGTCCGCAGCTTTGATGCTCCGCACGTAGCGCAAAATCGCGCGGACTTCGCCCAGGACCATACAGGCGCACATGGTGGCCGTGCGGATGGCGTGGCTCATGGCGCGGAACTTGCCGAACCAGTTGTCCATGATGCCATTGAGGCCGACGTTGACGAGCGAGCCGAGTTTGTAAAACACTTCGCGGCCGCAGTCGTCGTTCTGCCGGATGCACTCGAAGCCGCACGGGATGGGGAACTCGAGCGGACACTCGGCCCAACACGTGTACGTCAGGTTGTTGCGGTGAAAGCCCGAGGGACACACGTCGTGCACGACGTGGGCTTCGCGCCAACAGGCCGAGTCGCCCTGCACGTGACGAGGACCGACCCAATTGCGGTACGTACGTACGACTGAGCTCGAGGCACTGAGTGGCGTCGCTAATGCATACGACGCACCAGACGCGACGTCAGTGAGCAGCGCAGAGGCGTTGGCCGACGCACTGGGCGTGACTTTGACCACGACGTCGGCCGACGAGTCAATGGGCGACAACGGCATACGCGAAGGCGATGGGGCGCTGCGGCCAAAGAGCGCTCGCGCTTCGGACAATGTGTCCACGAGCGCAGCATACGACACGGGCGGCCGGACGTTTGCGACCGCGTCGGGCGATTGGGATGTGGTTTGACGTCGGGGGTCAACAAGCGGCTGAAGAGGGTCAGGTCGATGCAGACGAAGGTCAGTGGTGGACCCTAATGCGTCTGCTACTGCTGCTGCTGTTACGATGATGAACGTGGTGACTGCTACGCTTTGCCAAGTCATGTGGTGAGCGCTACTAAGAGGAGACGCGCGTGTGACGGTGCAAAAGGCAAAGTGCGTGTGCGAGAGCGCTTCGTGTCAAGTTAGTCGTTCAGGACGTCCGATGTGCGCATGATGACTGTGCGTCAACACGTCTGTCTGTCTGTCTGTCTGTCTGTCTGTCTGTCTGTCTGTCTGTCTTTTTTCGAGCGCTATTACTACGACGACGACTACGACTACTACTACTGCTGCGTTGTGGTCGACTCGACCAGCGCGAACGAGTCGCTCGTGCTGATTGGGCTCTGGTAACATCGACGCAGCTTTGCACGTCGCGTGGGTATCTTTTGCGGCTCCGAATGTTTGTGGTAAACTCGAACTGTCGCGGATCACCAGGTCGGTCTTTCGGACGTCGGTCAGCAACAACAGCAACAACAACAACAGCGTCAATGCATCTGTCTATTTATGTGACTGGTCAGTCGAGTGGCGGTGCATAGCGAGTCGCTGAATTCAGAGACCTCGAGGTCTACGAGTCGGCGCTCGCAGTTTCGGACCGGTCGGTGCAAATCTGAAAGACGCTAAACGTCGACACCGCCTCACGGGGCGTCGTGATTGTTCCAGCGGCGCCACCTCATTGTCGTGCGAGCGACTGATTGGCCGAGTCGAGAGTGGGGTGTCCTGCACGTGATAAGGGACAAACTGTGCGGTGGAGCGGGTAGAACCTCGACCTGAAGAGGCAGTAGCAGCAGCTGCAGACGAGGGGACCCGGCTTCTGGGCAGAGGCGGGACGGATCGCGTTGAAACGTCGTGGATATCTTTCGCGCGACGACCGGATGGCTCCACCTGCCGTGAAAGATGCAGCAGTCGGTCGACGGCTGTTGACAAGAGACATTGCGCTCGGTGGCGTATATGTTCTGGAACACAATGCGCGACTCGTTTCGATTTACGTGTGACTATTCTTTCGATGAGGTCTCATTGTCTCCTGCTACAGTGCAACATGTCGAGAGTCAGAGTGACGCGGTTCAGTGCAAGTTCTACAGTGTGTACAATGGAGTGGTTGAGCCAAGTGAGCCTGTAAGTTATGGCCCGAAAGATGCACTGATGGAGAGAGAGACCTCTTTGATGACCATCAACTGCACGTTGACGTCCTGTTGCTGCAGTGGCTTTTCAAATCGGTCGGCATGTCCACCTGACTTCGTCGTGCGTACAATCAGCACGACAGAGAGCGAGGCGATCGCGTGACGCTTTGGTACATAGCACACAGACTTTGCGTTGGTCAAAGCCACGTGTCTACATGGAAGCAGATGACCAGCATCGTCTTCCTTCTGGCGTTGTCAGCTAGAGCTGCTAGGTGTCGAGCGCTGACGACTCAATTCCTGCAACTGAGACGTCGCGTCGAGTGGCAGCGACGAGCTGTAACAAGAAGCGTGAAGAGCCGTTGTCTTCAGCTGCCGGTCGCTGATGCGAATCATATCGTGTGGGCTTCGAGATGATGCGCTCATAATCTGGTGTTCAGTAGGTTGTGAGAAGACAGCGTGTCAAGCCTCGACCTTATCCAGTTCGACGCTGTATTAGCGCTGCATCCGAAGCCACAATATGATCATCGTAGGTTGGCGTACGCTCACGAAGAGTAACAGGTGGCTGTTTATCTACCCATGAGCCACGGTGCGGTACATAGCTTAGCATCTCCACTGCCAGGGGGCCGCGAATTTCGACGCCCAATCTGCGTGGCATTGGAGGTATCGAGTCAACGATCGTCGTTCTTGCTGACCGCGTGTTCTGTTCATGCGCAGGTGTCCTTCCTTCCTCTTACTACCCACATGTGCCGTACGCAGCAAAGCTGACGCATGCTCGAGTTCCTGCGACAACGAGTGATGTCATTATGACAATGACATGGTCACGATATCGTGTGCAGTGCCAGACTCGATGGATGCTGCAGAGAGATAGACAGACATGACATGCCATATTGTCTCGTCAGCTAACCACACTTTTAAGCAACGACACGTCCAGACTTGCAAGCAACAGGTCTGCAGAACTCGTTTTCTCGTGTCGACGTATGTACGAGATCAACTGTATAATAGGGGTGTTGGACCCCTCTCCGATACGAGTGTCCATTAGCCGATTGAAGCACACGTTACATATATATGTCGCACACGTCTCAAGAGAGAACAAAGACGTCTAATTGAGAACAAGTAAAGGAAGGAGTCGACCCTGCTCGTGCGCGAGGCCCTGCCTGCCATTGGCTGATGGTCTTGCAATGTGCGTCGACCAATCATAGGTCGGAAGAAAGGACATCCGAGCCACTCGACCCGTCTCACCATCAGATAGATAGACCCGTCCCATCATCAGACAGATGGTTGGATAGGCACAGCACCGCCCACGAGGTACGACGTCCAGCAACCCACCCACGTGCACCAACATCCATCGATGCAGCCACTTCCTATCGTCTTCGCAGCCCGTCTAGTCGATGACCCGTCAGCCCCTTCGCGTCCTCTGCCTCGACTGTAACGGGGTTGCACAATACGTGAGACTTACACAACACGTGTGAGTTACATAACACGTGTGAGTTACACAAGGGGACGGAGTCCCATTAAAGATAACAGTAGAACACCATATTGATTGTCGAAGGCTGACGCGTGTCAGCCACCGAGTTAGGAGATCCTTTTAGAGGTATTAATTAGAACATTAGTGTTTCGATTAAGTACGTGTGTAAAGGTGTCCTTTTAAATAAGTGAAATAAAGTACAGTTCCTCTTTTGATCACTTAAGACTCGTGCCTCACGAGGCGTCATTAGGAGATAACAATACCTGTGAAGATAGCTGCTCATAAGCACTCTGTTCTGTGATTCTCTTGAATCGTTTGGTCCCCTGTAACAGGGACCGTAAGCTCTAGAAGCTTGTTGACTCTCTAATTCGGGTTCTCTAAACCAAAGTTGCTCGTTCAGCGTTAAGTCTTCCTCTGACTTAAGGAGCTCTGTAGCTTCGCAACACCTGGTAGAACTTGTAGTCAACCTGCACCTTATTCGTTACGAGTGATCCTCTGTGAGGATGGAGCAATCCACACCCCTCACTGACGCCCAAAGGGTCGCGCTTGATAAGCTGACCGCGGCCGTGGGTCCAGAATATGTTGAGTTTCTAGCTGCGCAAGGTCCCGACGTGCTCAATGCGCGTGTCGAGACCTTCATGCAGTCTGAAACGGCCCTTTTAGGGATGTCTAAAACCAAGTAGCGCCGGCTATGCCAACACGCTTTGTGGAAATGCCAGACGAAGAAGCTAAGCCTCGTACCCTTACGGTGGATGTCAAACATTACTCCGGGAAGGAGGGGAAAATATCACCCTCTGGACCCGTGAGATCGAGATGGCCATGAGATCTAAATTAATATCACTTGAGCTTCAGCGAGTCTTACTGGCCATCTCCAAGCTCGATGGGAGAGCTAGGATGTGGGCGATGACGTGCAGCACGTCGGTTTACTTAGCGTTTCCCACATGGGATTATTTCAAGCTAGATCTTTTGCGAGTTTTCTCGTCGCCCAACCAGGCTTAACACGTGCGCTCACGCTTCTTATCTACACGTCAGGGTAAGAATGAGTTGACGGACTAAGTCCAAGAGTTGAGAATTCTTATGGCTGCTATGCAGTTCGACCCTCTCCCTGAGACAATCTATGTGACTGTCTTCATGGAAGGTCTTTGCACTGGCGTGACCAGGACCGAGGTCTTTTGGGTCCATCCTTCTACGTTTGAAGAGACTGTTAGCATCGCTTAAAATGACGTTCACAACTTGAAGTCGGCCATGATTAATTGGAACGGGTGCAACCCAAGCTTTGCGAGGGCAACATCTGCGAGGGCAACATCTGCGAGCACCTCTGCTTAATGTTAGTGTAAATCGATGGATCTCAGCAGCACTAAAGATGAAGGTGAAGCTAAGCTTCATGTTGCAGAGCAACGAAAAAAAGTGAGATGTTGTTATATGTGCGGAAGCACTAAACACTTGTGTCCCACTTGTCGTTTACGTAAGCAACGACCGACTTCTATGGGTCTAAACCTTAGCCCCAACCAGAAACCTGGTATGGCACGGGAAAACGTCGACACTCGGTAGGCGCGGGGTGCTCTACTAGGGTAAAACTGGGTTCTGTTACTTCTCTACGAGGTAGAGTGAAACAGGGCTTAGACCGACACAACTCTGTGCCAGCCAGCACAGAGCGTGGATATGATCCTGGCTTGTAAGTCTACGAGGCCAGAGTTAAAGGCTTTGAGAAGTATTGGTCGATTCTAATCGATTCTGGAGCATCGTGCAATTATTCTCGACGTCTTTCCCTTGAGGGGAGTCAGCAATATGCTGCAGCGCTCAAATCGCGTAAGGGTGATTCAATCACCATTCACTTATCGACTGGTATTTGCGTCACTGTACCTAAAGTTTCGTTGAACTTGGGCGTGAAGTTGTGGGACTTTGACAGCACAGAACTCTGTCTTGTCATTGACTTGGATTCGAGATACTATCTCATCCTAGACATGGCCTAGATCATACGCCATGAGTCATGCATTGATTGGATGTCTAAGACCTTAGGCGCCACGCGCACTATTCCTAGCGAAGCTTTGGAGAGTCATGAACCCACCTGCGCTTGGCAAAAAAGCACTATTGGCGCGAGCCATTGACGGAAGATGTCAATGTGCTGGACATTGGTATGTCCGAGTTAAATAACTCCAGTGTACATGACATGAATGGCGAGCGTAGCTCTTTCACTGTCAGTCATATGACACGTACACGGTTGAGTGATACTCGTTGTGATAACAAATCACTGCATGCTAATGGCATGGTTGGCCTAGGGCCGGGTCAACATTTATGTAATTCCTCTGATGTCAGTGGGGTGGCACGTGAAAATCCACCGAGTAAGGGCGGCCGTAATGAAATCTCACTGAATGTCGATAATGACATTGTTGGCAAAAACCCGAAGCAGTCAGGCTATGTTCACATAATGCACGTGAAGAGGTACGTATAAATTCACTGGATGAAGTGGTCGAGTTGCGTAACTCTCCGCTCGATGTCGTTCAAGACATGATTTCTCGTAAAGAGCGTTCTATAGTAGATAGAAACCACGGAGACACTACTGTCCTGGCCTCTAGGAGGCGTAAGGTTTCCTTGAAGAACCAATCCCGGTGTCGGGTGGCAACTTTTACGCGCCCAACGTTCAGAACGTTAGCTATTGATAATAGTAATAATACACTATATACACTTGTCAACGGAGTAACTGTCCATCTTGATGGCAACATTAGTCTTGCGACTCTTTCCTCCTTGGATGCTCTCTTTGAACTAGATCAATTGTCTGATAGCTAATTCAGCTAAACCTTGAAGTCAGGAGAATTATCCGATTTAGTGGTCATACGACCCGATGTTGAGCTAAACTCATTCTCGTTATTGGACGAGTCCGTCCTTAAGGGCACGAAGGGGACGTTCAGTGAGCGTAGTGGATGTGCGGTCCTTAAAAATCCCCTGGATCCGTTTTATCCTTTAGTAAAGGACTTTCAAGACGTGGTGTTTCACGACCCACCGTCTGTCTTACCTCCTGATAGAGGGGTTCGTCATGAGATTGACTTAGTTCCTGAAACTAAATACTGCGTAACACGACAGTGGACTTTACCAAAGGAACAGTTTGACGTCATTGACGACTTCTTATGTGCAAAGCAGGCATCGGGTGTGGTTCTTGAGTGTAAATCTCTCCATTCCACACCAACATTTTGCGTCAGGAATCCTAATGGAAAGTGGCGTATCGTTCATGATTACAATAAGCTTGATGCTGCCACCATCCCGGTTCAGACACAGATCCCCAGGAAAGACATTCTCCGGAACAGCATGGTGGGATGTACAATGTACAGTGCGCTCGACTTAGTCGATGGTTATTACTAGTTGCTCATGCGAGAGAGCGATATTGCGCTAACAGCGGCCAGTCCTCCGAGCGGTATGCTCTGGGAGTGGCTCGTAATGCCGCAGGGGTTATCAAATTCCCCGGCTACATTCAATCGTCTTGTAACGCAAGTGTTCAGACCTCATCGAGGTTATGCACAAGCATACTTTGATGACATCTTTGTCCATAGTAGTGCTGTGAACGGTCGGTCGTACGTGGACAATCACATTGACCATTTACGAGCGGCGGTCGAGTTCATGCGCACGAATAAGTTGTATGCCATCGCATCTAAGTGCTTTTTCGGTGCAGAAGAGATTTCCTTTTTAGGGTGCTTCATTGGAAAGCGAGACCTTCAAGAGGATCCCGCTAAGGTAAAAGCCATAGTTGATTGGCCTGTTCCAAAGAACCAAACGGGCTTACTTGAGTGACTACGTCTCGCCAATTACTTACACAAGTATAGTGCGAACTATGCAGACATAGCTCGGCCATTATCCAATCCTATAAAAAAGGATGTAAAGTGGTAATAGACTCGCACCAAGCATTGTGCTAATAGAGCAGTTATAGAGAGTCTGTTTTATGCGCCAATCTTGGCTTTGCCCGATCCTGATCGGCCTTTTAGTGTCATCTGTAGTGCATCTGACTTCGCCATTAACAGTGCTCTGTTACAAACAGATGTTGAGGGACGAGAGAGCTTCATTGCGTTTGAGTTCCTACAGCTGAACGCTGCAGAAAAGAACTATCCTGTTCATGACAAAGAGCTACTTGTAATGAAATATGATCTTGTCAAATTCAGAGTCAATCTGCTTGGCTCCAAGCCGTTTGTGATCTATACCGATCATTCGTCATTGCGCAATGCCACCCAGTCGCCACATCACTCTCCGAGAATAGCTCCGTTGGCTGTGATTCTTTGTCGAGTACAACTTCGAGGTAAAGTTTATGCCGGGCAAGCGATATGATTTGACTGATACGTTGTCACGCCGGCCTGACTATGAGCTTGCTCATGTTACTACTCTGTCTTCGTCGGTCGCTGAACTAATCCGTACGGCATATGCCAAAGAAGAGCAATGTGTAGCTCTGCTACGTGCTCTAGGGAGCGAGGCGTTTAAGGTCTCAGACATATAATTGTCGGCACGTTTAAGTGCGAGTCTACATCAATATTTCATCAAATAAGACCTGTTGTTCTGTATCATAGACTTTGAGGACGTTCCTCGTATCGTTGTACTTCACGATGATAAATAAATTATCAGATCCTCTATGAGGTACATGCTGCTGCGGTGAGCGGTGATATCGGTCGTGAAAGACCTGTATCTCTGTTAGCTAATGTTATTGGTGGCACAAACTCTACAAATTGATTAGCACATATGTGCGTACATGTGAAACGTGTCTGAGGATGAAACCCTCACCTCATGCGTCTGAGCCGCTAGCTAGCCTACCCATACCCTCAGAGTGTTGGGAGTCCATCAGCATGGACTTCATGTTCGGTTTACCAAAAACTACTCATGGAAATACGGATACTGTGGTCTTTGTTGACTGTTTGAGCAATTTGGCTCACTTGGTGGATGTGCCAGATAACATTGATGGTGAGGGTACAGCAACGCTGTTCATCGATCGAGTGTTTCGACAACACAGTTTGACTGTGGCAATTGTCGCTGATCGAGACCCCCGCTTCACCGGGAAGTTTTGGAAGCCCGTATTCAAGGTGCTCGGCACACGATTGTACATTACTAAAGCGGATCGTCCGCAGACCGATGGTCACACCGATATAATGATCGCGTTATCAATGACATTTTACGCAGTGTTTGCGCTAATACATCAAAACGTTGGAGTTCGATGCTCCCTGTCGAAGTGTTTGCGTTGAATGATGCGGTTCATGCTTAATTCTGTTTTCTGTGAATGATCTCACACACACTCGCGTTCCGTTAACGCTACCACTGCGTATTACAGGTCTTGGTGGGAGAAAGATGGCCGATCGGCTTGATGATATCAGCTTTGCTGCTGTTAACAAACAGGTAAGCGAGTTTTTCGCAACACGATTGAATTTCTTACGACATATGCGTGGCGCACTAGATTATAGACAAGATAAACAGAAGGAACGAGCTGATGCTGAAGCAGAGGTTGTATTGAATGTTTAATGTCGGATGTAACGGGGCACTGATGACAAGGTTATGGTCAACCAGTACGGAGCTCACTTCCACAGACAACAGTGTTAGTCAGTGCCCTACTATGTGTTGCACCAACACAGAGGAAGGAAAGGATACTAGTGAACACGCTAGTCTCTGGTAAAAGTAAAACTGTTATTATAATATAATTAAGTCCTATCAATCTTGTGTCTCTGTTTATCTTGACTTAATTATATTAATCTAACTAAACGTATGATGGCGTCCACTACCCACCCGTTGCACGCGTCTAGCAGCAGCTGGTGGGTTGATATCATCACGATATCAACCAATGAGTATACCCTTCGGTCATCTTCAACAATATCATCATGCTCTGTGATATTGTTGAAAGAATATTCCACGTAATATTCTTTATTTTCATTTTATCCTCAGTGACAATATCATGTAACGGGCTACCCCGTTACATCACCCCTCCCTTAACTGATAGTTACCGTGTGACTATCGAAACATTATGGCCACCCGTTGGATACCAACGGGATGGGGAGTACTTGTTGTTCAGATCCCTTTATTCCCACTTTGGCTTGCATAGTTAACATGTCTATGCGGGGAGATCCAAAGACGACACGGTCTGTTACCGTGCCAGCCTCTGCGGCAGACAATTCGTCGTCTGCTGCTTGTTCCTTGCCTGAAGAAAGTGTTGCTGCTGGCGCATGTGGTATCGCACCACATGCACACAGTGACCTCGAGCTAGGGGTCAGCTACTCTGGAGAGTCAGGTGTGTCTGACTCGGAAAAGCCGAAAGAGGCATCGCGTTCATTTGCGGTGCCTCGCTCACCAAACAACCTGCCGAACGAACGGACTCGCGACATGCGTCACAGTCTGTTCGGCAGTGATGATGAATATGGTGATGAATATGATTGCTCATCACCACGGTTAACTCGTCCGCCCTCGCACGAGCGCGTTGACGATGGCGTGAGCCGTCGCCATATATTAACTCGTGGTACCGGCAAGGATACCACGTCGAAGCGTTATGAGCGGAGGCCGTGGAGTTTGCCTGAACGGCTCATCAATGGCTTGTCTCACGAGACAAGCCAGCACCATCGAATACCCTTATTCGATGCGACTGAGCTTCACGGCTTGAGCTCCCAGCGCGAAGCAACTTTCGCGCTGAAGAAGACTTCTATCTCGATGTCTTCCTCAGACATCGATGGTACAACGGCAACCAAAAGCGTGACAAAGCCTTGCTTTCGGCTGCGCGGAACGCGTTCGTCCAAAATGTCAAGAGTTATGGACGTGAAGGATGGCTCCAAAAACTTGAAGCAGTACGCCTCAGGTTATAAAAGCGAACGCCAACCGGTGCAAGGTACCGGCTACATCGTTTGTCGAGTGAGGCAAGCATTCCTTGACTCACTTGGGGTAATACTTGTGCGAGTTGTGTTGACAACTCGCAACGTGCACATATGGATGTTTATTATCTAAGTTCGCCCTGGGGAAGGACTCACATCTCGGCTGCGATGAGGGACGCGATTGCAAACTTACAATCCGTCTACAAGCGCCAAAAGCGCGGGTTTACTGATGGACCCGAGCACCAATCGGATGAGTCTCGTTGTACTAGTGGATGAGACCCTTAACATCAGCCATCAGCTGGGATCGAGGTCCCAGCTGTCATAAGATGGTGGATATCCACGCCAGCGAACAAGGTAACTTGTCCGCTCCCTAATCTTCACGCGATGGCTCAAGATACGCCCCACGTGAACGCGTCGGTCACCGTGATAATCCACTATGGGCTCCGGTGGTGGTGGAAGGATAGGTCCGGCTCAGCGGCCGGGCCTGCATGAGTCTATGGGTAACCATGAGCGTTGCCTGACCGAGTTGAGGGAGAACGCCGATCACGAACACGATCGTCGACACGACTTGTTGTCGACCGTGCGACGTCTCCGTGCCGATCAAAAGAAATACCGATCGGATTTCGCGTTCTCTCAGCTTGAGAACGAACGCGAGAGGCGCCATTTGCGCGACGGGCTAGAGGCGGCTCGTCGCGAGACTGCGTTACTGAAGGAACAACTTGAGTGTTTGGTCCGTGATCACAAGAATATATTGGGGATTCTTGAACGTGCTGGTTATCTTCGCTCTCGGAAGAGGATTCGTGCTGATTGTACGGGCGGAGACGACCAACATAAAACGTAGGATGTGTGCGCATCCTGCGAGGCAACTCATTCTTGTATGAATTGCCTTTGCGGTGACACACTCGAAATGGTCCAATGTATTTCGGCAGTAGTTTACCACTGCCGACATTAGTGACTGCATGTCCAGGTAGGTTTACCGTAGACAGTAGTACTAGGTCATTAACATTAAATGAAAGAACATTTGCTCTTCCATTCTTGTCTGCGTTCCGTTTCTGAAGGTCCACCGCATTTGCGATGGAGTCCTGAACGAAACGGACTACCGCTTCTCGAGTCAGCAGGAAGTTCTCTGCTGACTCGTTGTTTTGTCTTTCAGTGCGCTTCGTGCGCACTGCTAAGAGATTGTTCTCTTCTTCAGCGAGGTTTTCTTCTTCCTCGCTGGCATAATCGTTGACGATGCTGAATATACCAGCATCGTCATCATTGTCTGAAGTAGCATCAGCGTCATTGCTACTGCTAAGGCCGATTGATTCGATGTAGACACAATCGACATCGGCATTAAATGTATCGGCATGCGCGATGATACGTAATGAGATAGAGCCAAAACACTTTTTGCTCGAGCGAGTCCCCCTTTAACCCAGAGTCACTCTGTATGAGGGCGGGAATGCGTGGGTGACGTACGCCATTCACGTAGAACGGTGTACGCGTCGTGGACGCATGCACGGAGTTGTTGATGGCAAATTCGACCATCGGCAAGAACTCACTCTAACTCGAGAACGAGTGGACATATCCTCGAAGTATTTCTTCGAGAACACGGTTTGCACATTCTGTCTGACCATCTGTTTCAGGATGGTCAGAGATTGACATTTTCAACAGTGTTCCTAAAGTGCGGAACACGGATTGACAAAACTCCGCCGTGAACCGAGGATCACGGTCGGATACGAGTTCACGGGGTAATCCGTGGAGTCGAAATATCGTGTCGATGGAGACACGCGCACCGCCTTGAGCCGTGATCTACTAGGGGACCTCAGCAAGATGCACCATCTTGCTGACATCGGTCAACAAACACAAGAATACAATTATTCGTGTGAGTGTCTTCGAGAAACTCGAAGACAAAGTCCATGGAAAAGGACCCCCAACATTCTGCCAGTCCCGGCAGAGGTTGTAACGGTGCACGGGATGAAGGACTAGGCTTCACCCGTTGGCAGACATCGCAAGACCGAATGTACTTGCGGACAAACTGATACTGGCGGGGCCAGTAAAAGTCACGACTTAATGTAAGATGAGTCTTCTCTCTACCACGATGCCCGCCTGACGGCGCATCGTGACATTTGAACATGATGCTTTAACGCAAATCATCATGATCGAGAACGACGACACGAGGGGAGTCGTCAGCAACTCCTGTTTAATACAGCAGACCATTGCGAGTCGTGTGCCGAATTAAAGAGGAACGGTATAGAGCCGTCAAATCCGAAAAGAATTTCCGGAATGGTTTTTCAAGCCGACTCATCAAACGGAGAAGACTCTTATCTCCTGCGTACGACTTCCGCATGTCGTCGAGTAAAGGCGACGACAGCACACGGACTGACAGCGTCGCAATAGTGGGCAAGGCCTCACTATTGACGTGTGTAGTCGGCTCGAAATTGGGCCGACGTGATGCCGCATCAGCGACGACGTTCAGTCGTCCTAGTTTGTACTCCACGGAGAAGTTTTAATCCAAGGAGAAAGACAACTACCTCGCCATCCTTTGCGAGAGGTGGGTGCGTAGTGACGCATGGTCCGTATAGACAATGAACGGTCTATCTCCCAAGAGATAGATGCGAAACTTAGCCAGTGCGTACTTCATGGCAAGGAGTTCGTTGTCATGCACTGGGAAATTACGCTCAGCTGCTTGCAGCTGACGCGAATGATAACAGATGACGCTCTCCGCGCCATCCGCATCGAACTGCATTAACGCACAGCCGATTGCAAAATCGCTGGCGTCACAGACCACATGAAATGGTCTGTCCTGATCTGCAATCTCCAAGATCGGCGATTGCATCAACCTTTGCTTATTAACCTCAAAGGGACGCTTACACCCTGCGTTCCATGACCACTTGACATTTTGCTTGAGCAAGCAAGAAAGATGAACAGTCATCTCGGCGTAGTTGCGAGAGTACTTGTGCAAGTACGCCGCTAGACCAAGGAACTTCCTTATTCCCTTGACATCGAATGGCACTGGCCAGTCGGTGATCGTCTTAATCTTCTCGGGATCGGGGCGTACACCGTGTTTACCCACGATGGAACAAAGAAGTCATATTTCGCTAGCCGCGAATATACACTTCTTGAGGTTGGCATACAACTTATTCTGGCGCATGAGTTGAAGGACTTGACGAACGTGAGTTCTGTCGAACTTCAACGTCCGTCTTTCCGTCCATATCCTGGCTATGGACAAACACATCGTCGAAGTAACTCGGTGCGAAATCACGCACCGGTCTCAACAGATTTGTAACACATCTGTTGAACGTTGCAGGGGCATTGCTCAGCCCCTGTGGCATAACTAGCCACTCCTACAGCATCCCGCTGGGGGTACTCACTGCTGTGTACGGGATGTCTTGTTCACGCATGAGGATCTGATAGAATACATCCATCAGATCCATGGACGAAAAGATGGTACTCTTTGACATACGATCTATGATTACGTCCTTCCTCGGTATCGGCGTCTGAGCCGGTACCGTTGCAGCATTCAACTTGTTGAACGCGTGCAATATCCGCTACTCTCCTGTGGCCTTTCGCACACAGAATACGGAGAGCTGTGAGGGGATGTTGATTCCCTCACATGGCCTGCCGCTAATCGATCGGTAAAGAACTTATCGATCGCTTGCACCTGTTCACGAGGCAGTGGCCACTGCTTCATGACACAGTACTTCGAGACCGGTTTGAGCTCGATCTCGTGTCGAGTGCCTTTGTCCTTAAGCAACTCGCAAGGCACGGCTTCAGGGAACACATCCTTGATTTCGATTAAATTCTTTAAACAAAGGATTTGCCTGGAGCGACTTCCAAGATTGAGACGTGTAAGGCTCAATCCGAGTCTTCTCATCGAGGAGACTTTCGTCCATCGATGAGCTGCTGAGAACCCGTTCGTTCTCAGCAAATACTGTGGCCGACCGAATATCGGCCACATACTCATCCTCTGTGACGAGTATGTAGATCTGCTTGACTTTGCCACTACGCAGATCACGCAAGAAACGGTTCGGTTCTAGCGTTGGCAACTGAGTTATCTCTGAAGTTAACTTTGGAGGCACAATCAGATCAAGCGTGTGAGCGCCTACGCTTGATCCGTCATTAACCAAGACATTCACTGTCTCAATTACTTTTTGGGAAATCACTTCCACAGGATCCAGGAGATTTTTCTCCACAGTGTAGTGATCATCTACAATTTTTTCTTGCACAGGCGTACTAACGACCGTACCGCAAGTGAGGCCATCGCACTCACTCGCAGAACACCCACATGAATTTGGGCGTTCCAAGGTATTCTTAGATCGTCATCTGATGATTAAGCGGCAGGCATCGATACTGATCGATTCTGCCAGCTCACTTTTGGCTCGTATCGTCTGAGCCAAGGTAGTCCTAGGATGACATCAAACTTGTCATCCAGGTCGAGTACGATGAAGTCATCATCGTAATTTTCATCTTCCAGCATGTAGTGGATTCCGACTACACGTTTCTTCACAGTGATCGATTCGCCTGTCGCTAGGCGTATCGTTATTCTCGTTGGACGGATCTCCCGCTCCACGAAGTTGATACTTCCAGCCTCTAGTGACTGGCGACGAGCAAAGTTGTTCGACGTCCCACAGTCAACTAGGGCGCGAAGTGACAAGTCCTTTGTCACTTCCAATGTTAAGGTGATGAGGGAAACTTCATCAACAGGTGCAGAGACACACAGTGACTGTGTGTCGGGAGCAACCTTCGTCAAGAGATTTGCAAATTCTCTTGATGTTGCTGGACCAATAGGGTGCTCCAACCCTACTGACCCCGTTAATTTTTTGATGGTCCGCTTCGCTATTGCGGCTTTGCAACAGCATCAGACCCTCGTCCTCCAGTTCTTCTTACTCGTGGACGGTTGCTGCGCTCAGCAACACGGGGTTCTGAGCGGGGGATACTGCATTCGTATGCATAGTGTTTCAGCTTATGACAGCGATGACATCTCACCATTCGCTTCTCATTATCAGGGCGAGGTTTCTCGCCCTCAACATGACAGAGGTCTATTGGTTCTGGACCTCTGACAGCTGATCGTCTTTGTGGACGATATGGTGTAAGAGTAGTTTGATCCTGTTGCACACTTAAGTCTTCCTGATCCGCAGCGTAGATAGCTTCGGAGAGCGTCTTTATCTCCCCGTGAAAATGTGCCTCCGAAGTTAACTTCGGAGATAACTCAGTTTCCAACGCTAGAACCGAACCGTTTCTTGCGTGATCTGCGTAGTGGCAAAGTCAAGCAGATCTACATACTCGTCACAGAGGATGAGTATGTGGCCGATATTCGGTCGGCCACAGTATTTGCTGAGAACGAACGGGTTCTCAGCAGCTCATCGATGGACGAAAGTCTCCTCGATGAGAAGACTCGGATTGAGCCTTACACGTCTCAATCTTGGAAGTCGCTCCAGGCAAATCCTTTGTTTGAAGAATTTAATCGAAATCAAGGATGTGTTCCCTGAAGCCGTGCCTTGCGAGTTGCCTAAGGACAAAGGCACTCGACACGAGATCGAGCTCAAACCGGGCTCGAAGTATTGTGTCATGAAGCAGTGACCACTGCCTCGTGAACAAGTGATAGCGATCGACAAGTTCTGTGCCGATCGCTTAGCAGCGGGCCATGTGAGGGAATCAACATCTCCTCACAGCTCTCCGACCTTCTGTGTGCGAAAGGCCACAGGAGGATGGCGGATAGTGCACGCATTCAACAAATTGAATGCTGCAACGGTACCGGCTCAGACGCCGATACCGAGGATGGAAGTTATCATAGATGGTATGTCTAAGAGTATATCTTCTCGTCCATGGATCTGATGGATGTATTCTATCAGATCCTCATGCGTGAACGGGACATTCCGTTCACGGCAGTGAGTACCCCCAGCGGTATGCTGTATGAGTGGCTAGTGATTCCACAGGGGATGAGTAACGCCCCTTCAACATTCAACGGACGGAAGACAAATGTGGCGAGATTTCGCACCAAGTTACTTCGACGATGTGTTCGTCCTTAGCCGGGCTATAGACGGGAAGACAGACGTTGAAGTTCACAGAACTCACGTTCGTCAGGTCCTTTAAATCATGCGCAAGCACAAGTTGTACGCAAACCTCAAGAAGTGTATATTTGCGGCTAGCAAATACCCACTTCTCGGGTGCATCGTGGGCTAAACACGGTGTACGCCCCGATCCCGAGAAGATTAAGACGATCACCGACTGGCCAGTGCAAGTCGATGTAAAGGGACTTCGTAAGTTCCTTGGGCTAGTGGCGTACTTGCACAAGTATTCGCCCAACTATGCCGATATGACTGTTCATCTTTCTTGTTTACTCAAAAAAATGTCAAGCGGACACGGAACGCTGAGTGCCAGCGTTCCTTTGAGGGTATCAAGCAAAGCTTGATGCAGTCGCCGATATTGGCGATTGCAGATCAGGACAGACCATTTCATGTGGTCTGTGACGTCAGCGATTTTGCAATCGGCTGTGCGTTGATGCAGTTTGACGCAGATGGCGCGGAGAGCGTCATCTGCTATCAGTCGCGTCAGCTGCAAGCAGCTGAGCGCAATTACCCAGTGCATGACAAGGAACTCCTTGCCATGAAATATGCACTGGCTAAGTTTCTGCGCCTATCTCTTGGGAGATAGACCATTCATCGTGTATACCGACCATGCGTCACTACGCATGGCCGTAAACAGCCCACACCTCTCGCAGAGAATGGCGAGGTGGTTGTCTTTCTTTGCGGAGTACAACTTCTCCGTGAAATATAAACCAGGACGACCAAACGTCGTCGCTGATGGGCTTTCGCGCCGGCCCGATTTCGAGCCGGTCGCACAATCGAACAATGAGGATAAGCCCACTGTTGCGACACTGACAACCAGTGTTCCGTCGTCAAGCTTACGTGACGACGTACGAAAGGTATACGCAGAAGATAAGGATCTTCTGCGAATAATGGATCATCTGGTGCATCCATCGAGTAAATCATTGAAGGATTTACCGGCTTTGTACCGATCCTCATCGGATCGGTACACAACGCGTAACGGAATGTTATATTGTACGGCCGTTGACGGTGACACGCCTCGTGTTGTTGTCCCCACTCATAATGATTTGCGATTACGCATCATGTATGAGTGTCACGATGCCCCAACAGGTGGCCATCGTGGGAGAGAAAAGACTTACCTCACGGTAAGTCGTGACTTTTACTGGCCTCGCCAGTATCAGTTTGTACGCAAGTACATACGTGCTTGCGAGGTTTTTCAACGGGTGAAGCCTAGTCCTTCATCCCGTGCACCATTACAGCCTCTAACGGTCCCGGCAGAGTGCTGGCAGTCCGTTTTAATGGACTTCGTCTTCGGGTTTCTCGAAGACACTCACAAGAATAATGGTATTCTTGTGTTTGTTGACCGATTCAGCAAGATGGTGCATCTTGCTGCATTGCCCAAGTCCGTCACGGCACGCGGATGAGCTCGTGTCTTTCTTGACACGATCTTCCGATTCCATGGTTTGCCTCGTAAATTCGTATCCGACCGTGACCCTCGGTTCACGGCGGCATTTTGCCAAACCGTGTTCCGCACATTGGGAAAACGGTTGAAAATGTCAACCTCTGACCATCCTGGAACAGATGGTCAGACAGAACGTGCGAACCGTGTTCTCGAAGAAATACTTCGAGGATATGTCCACTCGTTCTCGAGTTAGAGTGAGTTCTTGCCGATGGTCGAATTTGCCATCAACAACTCCGTGCATGCGTCCACGACGCGTACACCGTTCTACGTGAATGGCGTACGTCACCCACGCATTCCAGCCTCATACAGAGTGACTCTGGGTTAAGGGGGGACTCGCTCGAGCAAAAAGTGTTTTGGCTCTTTCTCATTACGTATCATCGCACATGCCGATACATTTAATGCCGATGTCGATTATGTCTACATCGAATCAATCGGCCTTAGCAGTAGCAATGACGCTGATGCTACTTCAGACAATGATGACGATGCTGGTATATTCAGCATCGTCAACGATTATGCCAGCGAGGAAGAAGAAAACCTCGCTGAAGAAGAGAACAATCTCTTAGCAGTGCGCACGAAGCGCACTGAAAGACAAAACAACGAGTCAGCAGAGAACTTCCTGCTGACTCGAAAAGCGGTAGTCCGTTTCGTTCAGGACTCCATCGCAAATGCGGTGGACCTTCAGAAACGGAACGCAGACAAGAATGGAAGAGCAAATGTTCTTTCATTTAATGTTAATGACCTAGTACTACTGTCTACGGTAAACCTACCTGGACATGCAGTCACTAATGTCGGCAGTGGTAAACTACTGCCGAAATACATTGGACCATTTCGAGTGTGTCACCGCAAAGGCAATTCATACAAGAATGAGTTGCCTCGCAGGATGCGCACACATCCTACGTTTTATGTTGGTCGTCTCCGCCCGTACAATCAGCACGAATCCTCTTCCGAGAGCGAAGATAACCAGCACGTTCAAGAATCCCCAATATATTCTTGTGATCACGGACCAAACACTCAAGTTGTTCCTTCAGTAACGCAGTCTCGCGACGAGCCGCCTCTAGCCCGTCGCGCAAATGGCGCCTCTCGCGTTCGTTCTCAAGCTGAGAGAACGCGAAATCCGATCGGTATTTCTTTTGATCGGCACGGAGACGTCGCACGGTCGACAACAAGTCGTGTCGACGATCGTGTTCGTGATCGGCGTTCTCCCTCAACTCGGTCAGGCAACGCTCATGGTTACCCATAGACTCATGCAGGCCCGGCCGCTGAGCCGGACCTATCCTTCCACCACCACCGGAGCCCATAGTGGATTATCACGGTGACCGACGCGTTCACGTGGGGCGTATCTTGAGCCACCGCGTGAAGATTAGGGAGCGGACAAGTTACCTTGTTCGCTGGCGTGGATATCCACCATCTTATGACAGCTGGGACCTCGATCCCAGCTGATGGCTGATGTTAAGGGTCTCATCCACTAGTACAACGAGACTCATCCGATTGGTGCTCGGGTCCATCAGTAAACCCGCGCTTTTGGCGCTTGTAGACGGATTGTAAGTTTGCAATCGCGTCCCTCATCGCAGCCGAGATGTGAGTCCTTCCCCAGAGCGAACTTAGATAATAAACATCCATATGTGCACGTTGCGAGTTGTCAACACAACTCGCACAAGTATTACCCCAAGTGAGTCAAGGAATGCTTGCCTCACTCGACAAACGATGTAGCCGGTACCTTGCACCGGTTGGCGTTCGCTTTTATAACCTGAGGCGTACTGCTTCAAGTTTTTGGAGCCATCCTTCACGTCCATAACTCTTGACATTTTGGACGAACGCGTCCCGCGCAGCCGAAAGCAAAGCCTTGTCACGCTTTTGGTAACCATTGTACCATCGATGTATAAGGAAGACATCGAGATAGAAGTCTTCTTCAGCTCCAAAGTTCTTCGCGCTGGAGCTCAAGCCGTGAAGCTCAGTCGCATCGAATAAGGGTATTGGATGGTGTTGGCTTGTCTCGTGAGACAAGCCATTGATGATCCGTTCAGGCAAACGCCACGGCTTCAGCTCATCACGCTTCACAGTGGTACCCTTGTCGGTACCACGATTGTCAGTATGACGATGGCTTGCACCATCGTCCAGTCGCTCGTGCTAATTCGCACGAGCTGATCGCGGCGATGAGCAATCATACTCATCATCAGATTCGTCATCACTGCCGAACAGACTGTGTTGCAACTCACGAGTCCGTTCGTCCGGCAGTGGCCTTGGCGAATACTGAGGCGTCGCCGGTGATCAAGACGCCTTTGGAACATTGCCCGAGTCAGACACGTCTGACTCGCCAGAGTAGATGAACTCAATGTCTGGGTCATCATGCGCACGCGGTGCTGTACCGCGTGCACCTGCAGCACCTCTTGCTGCAGGCGAAGAACGAGCAGCAGACGACGAATCGTCTGCCGCAGATGCTGGCACAGCAGCGGGCTGTGCATGTCTTGAATCACCCGCATAGACATGTTAACTATGCAAGGTCAAGCGGAAAGTGAATGGAACGGACCCAACAAGTGCTCCCTGTCCCAATGGTGCCCAACGGGTGGCCGCCATAATTTTGATAGTCACACGGTGACTATCAGTGGGGGGGTGATGTAACGGGGCAGCCCGTTACATGGAAATTGTCATTTGAGAGATAATGACAATAAAGAATATTATATTGAATATTCTTTAAACCATATCACCAATAGTGGTGATATTGATGGGTCGACCAAAGAGTCTGCTCATTGGTTGATATCTTGATGATATCAACCCACCAATCGCCGCAAGACGCGCGCAATGAGTGGTGAGTAGACGTCGTCATACGTTCAGTTAGACTAGTATAATTAAGTTAAGTCAAACAGAGAGACTGTGGTTAAAGACTTAATTATATTAATATAAAAGTTTTTCTTTTCCCTTTATCTACGCTTCCTCGTTTGCCTCGTGTACGCTTGTCGGGGTACGATACCCTTGCGTTAAGTTCACGCAAGGATGTGCCTCGTTGCAATCAGCTTCTGCGACTCAAAAGCGTTCACCAAAGTGTCCGTCGTGCCCACCACATGCACTGAAGGGACGTCCAGTGCCCCCTCTACCGACGCCCAACCTCCATCCAGCAGCATCTCGAGCGTCTCGGGCGTCTCGGGATCAAAGCCCGCGACGAGGACACAGACTTTGTATGGCACGAGCGAATCGAAAGACGACGACGACGACGACGACGAACGCGATCGCGAGAGGTAGTGCGCTGTCAGGAGTGTGGCCATTGCTGCGCCTTGGGAGAAGCCGAGCACGACATCGAAAGGGCCGAGCGCGTCAATCTGACTCGTCAGGTAGTCGAGCGAGCGCTGGAAGCCGTCATAACGACGCAGTCGTGTGGCGGTACTGCTACCGCAGCAGCTGTGGCTATAGCTATGGCTGTCCGAGGAGTGCGTCTGGTAGTCCCACCACTGATAGTGGGGACCGCTGTCGCCGAAGAAGAGACGAACGACGTCAGGGACGGGACCGGAAGCGGTCCACGGCGCGTTGACGTACACAAAGTCCGCTGACGAGCCGAACGCGTGACGCAGCGCAGACGTTTGGAACTCGAGCACGCGGCTGTTGGTGCGCCATCCGTGGAGGCAGAGGACGCGAAGAGGCTGACGGGTCATCGACTAGACGGGCTGCGAAGACAATAGAAAATGGCTGCATCAATGGATGTTGGTGCGCGTGGATGGGTTGCTGGACGTCGTACCTCGTGGCTGCATCTATGGATGATGGTGCACGTGGATGGGTTGCTATACGTCGTATCTCGTTGCTGCATCTTTGGATGTTGGTGCACGTGGGTGGCTTGCTGGACGTCGTACCTCGTGGCTGCATCGATGGATGTTGATGCAGGTGGATGTTTGGCGGACGTCGTACCTCGTGGGTGGTGCTGTGCCTATCCAACCGTCTGTCTGAGGATGGGACGGGTCTATCTATCTGATGGTGAGACGGGTCGAGTGGCGGCTCGGATGTCCTTTCTTCCAACCCGTGATTGGTCGACGCACTTCAAGACCATCAGCCAATGGCAGGCAGGGCCTCGCGCACGAGCAGGGTCGACTCGTTGCCTGCTTACAAACAGCACGACTGACGCTTGGTAATACACACATATGGGAGAGGTCAGATCGAATGGTTACGTGCCGAACTTGTCCGCTTTAATGCTTTATCCAGTTTTATTGAACCGAGCAAAACGCTTGCGTGGGAACGAGTCAGACTACATGACAACGAGTGCTTTACGTAGTCCCATCCATCCCAACACGCGACAATTGTTTTCGACTTACGTGTTTGCGACTGGCATGTACCAGTGACACCTGTAAGTACACTGAAGCTGCACAAAGAAGCTGCAAAAGTTCCCAATCGGTACGAGCTGCCTCTTCTCTGCTATTTCCGACAGTCGTCGCTGAAGGACTGAAGATGGATGGTCACCACCGGAGTTCACGCCACGAGGAAGGACGAGTCCGACTAGCAACAGATTGAGGCCTTAAACGAATTTTACTTTTACTGCGAACCTGGTCAGCAATTATTTCGCTACGTGGCAGCAGAATCCAACGCTCTGTCGTGCCACGTGTCGTGCAGTCGCTACTTCCTTTGCCGAAAGTCGCTGCATAGCGTACGATCAGAGCTCGAGCTACGTGCAATTGACTCGTAGCTAACTCTGCGCAGCCACTGGTGCGCTCGAGCTTTAACTCGAAGCCAACACGTGCCCAACCTGGAGCTCCTTTCCATCTTCGCACACACACACTTCTCTCTCTCTTCAGTCTCTCGTCAGTCTTTCTCTCTTGCTGTCCACTCACGTCTGCGCTTGACCCGGTGATCGACAGCACGTGCTCTGCAATGTCCCTGTACAGTTGTCGGCACTCGACCCGCGAAGGGAACTCGTGGCCTCCGTCGTGCGCGAATCGGACGCGTCCACTGCTCGCGAATCGCTGCATCAGCTTCTGCGACTCAAAAGCGTTCACCAAAGTGTCCGTCGTGCCCACCACATGCACCAAAGGGACGTCCAGCGCCCCCTCTACCGACGCCCAACCTCCATCCAGCAGCATCTCGAGCGTCTCGGGCGTCTCGGGATCAAAGCCCGCGACGAGGACACAGACTTTGTATGGCACGAGCGAATCGAAAGACGACGACGACGACGACGACGGCGACGGCGATCGCGAGAGGTAGTGCGCTGTCAGGAGTGTGGCCATTGCTGCGCCTTGGGAGAAGCCGAGCACGACATCGAAAGGGCCGAGCGCGTCAATCTGACTCGTCAGGTAGTCGAGCGAGCGCTGGAAGCCGTCATAACGACGCAGTCGTGTGGCGTTACTGCTACCGCAGCAGCTGTGGCTATAGCTATAGCTGTCCGAGGAGTGCGTCTGGTAGTCCCACCACTGATAGTGGGGACCGCTGTCGCCGAAGAAGAGACGAACGACGTCAGGGACAGGACCGGAAGCGGTCCACGGCGCGTTGACGTACACAAAGTCCGCTGACGAGCCGAACGCGTGACGCAGCGCAGACGTTTGGAACTCGAGCACGCGGCTGTTGGTGCGCCATCCGTGGAGGCAGAGGACGCGAAGAGGCTGACGGGTCATCGACTAGACGGGCTGCGAAGACAATAGAAAATGGCTGCATCAATGGATGTTGGTGCGCGTGGGTGGGTTGCTGGACGTCGTACCTCGTGGCTGCATCTATGGATGATGGTGCACGTGGGTGGGTTGCTGGACGTCGTACCTCGTGGCTGCATCGATGGATGTTGGTGCAGGTGGATGTTTGGCGGACGTCGTACCTCGTGGGTGGTGCTGTGCCTATCCAACCATCTGTCTGAGGATGGGACGGGTCTATCTATCTGATGGTGAGACGGGTCGAGTGGCTCGGATGTCCTTTCTTCCAACCCGTGATTGGTCGACGCACTTCAAGACCATCAGCCAATGGCAGGCAGGGCCTCGCGCACGAGCAGGGTCGACTCGTTGCCTGCTTACAAACAGCACGACTGACGCTTGGTAATACACACATATGGGAGAGGTCAGATCGAATGGTTACGTGCCGAACTTGTCCGCTTTAATGCTTTATCCAGTTTTATTGAACCGAGCAAAACGCTTGCGTGGGAACGAGTCAGACTACATGACAACGAGTGCTTTACGTAGTCCCATCCATCCCAACACGCGACAATTGTTTTCGACTTACGTGTTTGCGACTGGCATGTACCAGTGACACCTGTAAGTACACTGAAGCTGCACAAAGAAGCTGCAAAAGTTCCCAATCGGTACGAGCTGCCTCTTCTCTGCTATTTCCAACAGTCGTCGCTGAAGGACTGAAGATGGATGGTCACCACCGGAGTTCACGCCACGAGGAAGGACGAGTCCGACTAGCAACAGATTGAGGCCTTAAACGAATTTTACTTTTACTGCGAACCTGGTCAGCAATTATTTCGCTACGTGGCAGCAGAATCCAACGCTCTGTCGTGTCACGTGTCGTGCAGTCGCTACTTCCTTTGCCGAAAGTCGCTGCATAGCGTACGATCAGAGCTCGAGCTACGTGCAATTGACTCGTAGCTGACTCTGCGCAGCCACTGGTGCGCTCGAGCTTTAACTCGAAGCCAACACGTGCCCAACCTGGAGCTCCTTTCCAGCTTCGCACACACACACTTCTCTCTCTCTTCAGTCTCTCGTCAGTCTTTCTCTCTTGCTGTCCACTCACGTCTGCGCTTGACCCGGTGATCGACAGCACGTGCTCTGCAATGTCCCTGTACAGTTGTCGGCACTCGACCCGCGAGGGGAACTCGTGGCCTCCGTCGTGCGCGAATCGGACGCGTCCACTGCTCGCGAATCGCTGCATCAGCTTCTGCGACTCAAAAGCGTTCACCAAAGTGTCCGTCGTGCCCACCACATGCACCAAAGGGACGTCCAGCGCCCCCTCTACCGACGCCCAACCTCCATCCAGCAGCATCTCGAGCGTCTCGGGCGTCTCGGGATCAAAGCCCGCGACGAGGACACAGACTTTGTATGGCACGAGCGAATCGAAAGACGACGACGACGACGACGACGGCGACGGCGATCGCGAGAGGTAGTGCGCTGTCAGGAGTGTGGCCATTGCTGCGCCTTGGGAGAAGCCGAGCACGACATCGAAAGGGCCGAGCGCGTCAATCTGACTCGTCAGGTAGTCGAGCGAGCGCTGGAAGCCGTCATAACGACGCAGTCGTGTGGCGTTACTGCTACCGCAGCAGCTGTGGCTATAGCTATGGCTGTCCGAGGAGTGCGTCTGGTAGTCCCACCACTGATAGTGGGGACCGCTGTCGCCGAAGAAGAGACGAACGACGTCAGGGACGGGACCGGAAGCGGTCCACGGCGCGTTGACGTACACAAAGTCCGCTGACGAGCCGAACGCGTGACGCAGCGCAGACGTTTGGAACTCGAGCACGCGGCTGTTGGTGCGCCATCCGTGGAGGCAGAGGACGCGAAAAGGCTGACGGGTCATCGACTAGACGGGCTGCGAAGACAATAGGAAATGGCTGCATCGATGGATGTTGGTGCACGTGGGTGGGTTGCTGGACGTCGTACCTCGTGGCTGCATCTATGGATGTTGGTGCACGTGGGTGGGTTGCTGGACGTCGTACCTCGTGGCTGCATCGATGGATGTTGGTGCAGGTGGATGTTTGGCGGACGTCGTACCTCGTGGGTGGTGCTGTGCCTATCCAACCATCTGTCTGAGGATGGGACGGGTCTATCTATCTGATGGTGAGACGGGTCGAGTGGCTCGGATGTCCTTTCTTCCAACCCGTGATTGGTCGACGCACTTCAAGACCATCAGCCAATGGCAGGCAGGGCCTCGCGCACGAGCAGGGTCGACTCGTTGCCTGCTTACAAACAGCACGACTGACGCTTGGTAATACACACATATGGGAGAGGTCAGATCGAATGGTTACGTGCCGAACTTGTCCGCTTTAATGCTTTATCCAGTTTTATTGAACCGAGCAAAACGCTTGCGTGGGAACGAGTCAGACTACATGACAACGAGTGCTTTACGTAGTCCCATCCATCCCAACACGCGACAATTGTTTTCGACTTACGTGTTTGCGACTGGCATGTACCAGTGACACCTGTAAGTACACTGAAGCTGCACAAAGAAGCTGCAAAAGTTCCCAATCGGTACGAGCTGCCTCTTCTCTGCTATTTCCGACAGTCGTCGCTGAAGGACTGAAGATGGATGGTCACCACCGGAGTTCACGCCACGAGGAAGGACGAGTCCGACTAGCAACAGATTGAGGCCTTAAACGAATTTTACTTTTACTGCGAACCTGGTCAGCAATTATTTCGCTACGTGGCAGCAGAATCCAACGCTCTGTCGTGCCACGTGTCGTGCAGTCGCTACTTCCTTTGCCGAAAGTCGCTGCATAGCGTACGATCAGAGCTCGAGCTACGTGCAATTGACTCGTAGCTGACTCTGCGCAGCCACTGGTGCGCTCGAGCTTTAACTCGAAGCCAACACGTGCCCAACCTGGAGCTCCTTTCCAGCTTCGCACACACACACTTCTCTCTCTCTTCAGTCTCTCGTCAGTCTTTCTCTCTTGCTGTCCACTCACGTCTGCGCTTGACCCGGTGATCGACAGCACGTGCTCTGCAATGTCCCTGTACAGTTGTCGGCACTCGACCCGCGAGGGGAACTCGTGGCCTCCGTCGTGCGCGAATCGGACGCGTCCACTGCTCGCGAATCGCTGCATCAGCTTCTGCGACTCAAAAGCGTTCACCAAAGTGTCCGTCGTGCCCACCACATGCACCAAAGAGACGTCCAGCGCCCCCTCTACCGACGCCCAACCTCCATCCAGCAGCATCTCGAGCGTCTCGGGCGTCTCGGGATCAAAGCCCGCGACGAGGACACAGACTTTGTATGGCACGAGCGAATCGAAAGACGACGACGACGACGACGACGGCGACGGCGATCGCGAGAGGTAGTGCGCTGTCAGGAGTGTGGCCATTGCTGCGCCTTGGGAGAAGCCGAGCACGACATCGAAAGGGCCGAGCGCGTCAATCTGACTCGTCAGGTAGTCGAGCGAGCGCTGGAAGCCGTCATAACGACGCAGTCGTGTGGCGTTACTGCTACCGCAGCAGCTGTGGCTATAGCTATGGCTGTCCGAGGAGTGCGTCTGGTAGTCCCACCACTGATAGTGGGGACCGCTGTCGCCGAAGAAGAGACGAACGACGTCAGGGACGGGACCGGAAGCGGTCCACGGCGCGTTGACGTACACAAAGTCCGCTGACGAGCCGAACGCGTGACGCAGCGCAGACGTTTGGAACTCGAGCACGCGGCTGTTGGTGCGCCATCCGTGGAGGCAGAGGACGCGAAGAGGCTGACGGGTCATCGACTAGACGGGCTGCGAAGACAATAGGAAATGGCTGCATCGATGGATGTTGGTGCGCGTGGGTGGGTTGCTGGACGTCGTACCTCGTGGCTGCATCTATGGATGTTGGTGCACGTGGGTGGGTTGCTGGACGTCGTACCTCGTGGCTGCATCGATGGATGTTGGTGCAGGTGGATGTTTGGCGGACGTCGTACCTCGTGGGTGGTGCTGTGCCTATCCAACCATCTGTCTGAGGATGGGACGGGTCTATCTATCTGATGGTGAGACGGGTCGAGTGGCTCGGATGTCCTTTCTTCCAACCCGTGATTGGTCGACGCACTTCAAGACCATCAGCCAATGGCAGGCAGGGCCTCGCGCACGAGCAGGGTCGACTCGTTGCCTGCTTACAAACAGCACGACTGACGCTTGGTAATACACACATATGGGAGAGGTCAGATCGAATGGTTACGTGCCGAACTTGTCCGCTTTAATGCTTTATCCAGTTTTATTGAACCGAGCAAAACGCTTGCGTGGGAACGAGTCAGACTACATGACAACGAGTGCTTTACGTAGTCCCATCCATCCCAACACGCGACAATTGTTTTCGACTTACGTGTTTGCGACTGGCATGTACCAGTGACACCTGTAAGTACACTGAAGCTGCACAAAGAAGCTGCAAAAGTTCCCAATCGGTACGAGCTGCCTCTTCTCTGCTATTTCCGACAGTCGTCGCTGAAGGACTGAAGAGGATGGTCACCATCGGAGTTCACGCCACGAGGAAGGACGAGTCCGACTAGCAACAGATTGAGGCCTTAAACGAATTTTACTATTACTGCGAACCTGGTCAACAATTATTTCGCTACGTGGCAGCAGAATCCAACGCTCTGTCGTGCCACGTGTCGTGCAGTCGCTACTTCCTTTGCCGAAAGTCGCTGCATAGCGTACGATCAGAGCTCGAGCTACGTGCAATTGACTCGTAGCTGACTCTGCGCAGCCACTGGTGCGCTCGAGCTTTAACTCGAAGCCAACACGTGCCCAACCTGGAGCTCCTTTCCAGCTTCGCACACACACACTTCTCTCTCTCTTCAGTCTCTCGTCAGTCTTTCTCTCTTGCTGTCCACTCACGTCTGCGCTTGACCCGGTGATCGACAGCACGTGCTCTGCAATGTCCCTGTACAGTTGTCGGCACTCGACCCGCGAGGGGAACTCGTGGCCTCCGTCGTGCGCGAATCGGACGCGTCCACTGCTCGCGAATCGCTGCATCAGCTTCTGCGACTCAAAAGCGTTCACCAAAGTGTCCGTCGTGCCCACCACATGCACCAAAGAGACGTCCAGCGCCCCCTCTACCGACGCCCAACCTCCATCCAGCAGCATCTCGAGCGTCTCGGGCGTCTCGGGATCAAAGCCCGCGACGAGGACACAGACTTTGTATGGCACGAGCGAATCGAAAGACGACGACGACGACGACGACGGCGACGGCGATCGCGAGAGGTAGTGCGCTGTCAGGAGTGTGGCCATTGCTGCGCCTTGGGAGAAGCCGAGCACGACATCGAAAGGGCCGAGCGCGTCAATCTGACTCGTCAGGTAGTCGAGCGAGCGCTGGAAGCCGTCATAACGACGCAGTCGTGTGGCGTTACTGCTACCGCAGCAGCTGTGGCTATAGCTATGGCTGTCCGAGGAGTGCGTCTGGTAGTCCCACCACTGATAGTAGGGACCGCTGTCGCCGAAGAAGAGACGAACGACGTCAGGGACGGGACCGGAAGCGGTCCACGGCGCGTTGACGTACACAAAGTCCGCTGACGAGCCGAACGCGTGACGCAGCGCAGACGTTTGGAACTCGAGCACGCGGCTGTTGGTGCGCCATCCGTGGAGGCAGAGGACGCGAAGAGGCTGACGGGTCATCGACTAGACGGGCTGCGAAGACCATAGGAAATGGCTGCATCGATGGATGTTGGTGCGCGTGGGTGGGTTGCTGGACGTCGTACCTCGTGGCTGCATCTATGGATGTTGGTGCACGTGGGTGGGTTGCTGGACGTCGTACCTCGTGGCTGCATCGATGGATGTTGGTGCAGGT
This sequence comes from Hyaloperonospora brassicae, assembly GCA_947650285.1. NCBI lineage: Eukaryota > Oomycota > Peronosporomycetes > Peronosporales > Peronosporaceae > Hyaloperonospora > Hyaloperonospora brassicae. The sequence goes on along the minus strand of CANTFL010001264.1, from coordinate 25,639 downwards.
GGATGTTTGGCGGACGTCGTACCTCGTGGGTGGTGCTGTGCCTATCCAACCATCTGTCTGAGGATGGGACGGGTCTATCTATCTGATGGTGAGACGGGTCGAGTGGCTCGGATGTCCTTTCTTCCAACCCGTGATTGGTCGACGCACTTCAAGACCATCAGCCAATGGCAGGCAGGGCCTCGCGCACGAGCAGGGTCGACTCGTTGCCTGTTTACAAACAGCACGACTGACGCTTGGTAATACACACATATGGGAGAGGTCAGATCGAATGGTTACGTGCCGAACTTGTCCGCTTTAATGCTTTATCGAGTTTTATTGAACCGAGCAAAACGCTTGCGTGGGAACGAGTCAGACTACATGACAACGAGTGCTTTACGTAGTCCCATCCATCCCAACACGCGACAATTGTTTTCGACTTACGTGTTTGCGACTGGCATGTACCAGTGACACCTGTAAGTACACTGAAGCTGCACAAAGAAGCTGCAAAAGTTCCCAATCGATACGAGCTGCCTCTTCTCTGCTATTTCCAACAGTCGTCGCTGAAGGACTGAAGACGTGGTCACCATCGGAGTTCACGCCACGAGGAAGGACGAGTCCGACTAGCAACAGATTGAGGCCTTAAACGAATTTTACTATTACTGCGCACCTGGTCAACAATTATTTCGCTACGTGGCAGCAGAATCCAACGCTCTGTCGTGCCACGTGTCGTGCAGTCGCTACTTCCTTTGCCGAAAGTCGCTGCATAGCGTACGATCAGAGCTCGAGCTACGTGCAATTGACTCGTAGCTGACTCTGCGCAGCCACTGGTGCGCTAGAGCTTTAACTCGAAGCCAACACGTGCCCAACCTGGAGCTCCTTTCCAGCTTCGCACACACACACTTCTCTCTCTCTTCAGTCTCTCGTCAGTCTTTCTCTCTTGCTGTCCACTCACGTCTGCGCTTGACCCGGTGATCGACAGCACGTGCTCTGCAATGTCCCTGTACAGTTGTCGGCACTCGACCCGCGAGGGGAACTCGTGGCCTCCGTCGTGCGCGAATCGGACGCGTCCACTGCTCGCGAATCGCTGCATCAGCTTCTGCGACTCAAAAGCGTTCACCAAAGTGTCCGTCGTGCCCACCACATGCACCAAAGAGACGTCCAGCGCCCCCTCTACCGACGCCCAACCTCCATCCAGCAGCATCTCGAGCGTCTCGGGCGTCTCGGGATCAAAGCCCGCGACGAGGACACAGACTTTGTATGGCACGAGCGAATCGAAAGACGACGACGACGACGACGACGGCGACGGCGATCGCGAGAGGTAGTGCGCTGTCAGGAGTGTGGCCATTGCTGCGCCTTGGGAGAAGCCGAGCACGACATCGAAAGGGCCGAGCGCGTCAATCTGACTCGTCAGGTAGTCGAGCGAGCGCTGGAAGCCGTCATAACGACGCAGTCGTGTGGCGTTACTGCTACCGCAGCAGCTGTGGCTATAGCTATGGCTGTCCGAGGAGTGCGTCTGGTAGTCCCACCACTGATAGTAGGGACCGCTGTCGCCGAAGAAGAGACGAACGACGTCAGGGACGGGACCGGAAGCGGTCCACGGCGCGTTGACGTACACAAAGTCCGCTGACGAGCCGAACGCGTGACGCAGCGCAGACGTTTGGAACTCGAGCACGCGGCTGTTGGTGCGCCATCCGTGGAGGCAGAGGACGCGAAGAGGCTGACGGGTCATCGACTAGACGGGCTGCGAAGACCATAGGAAATGGCTGCATCGATGGATGTTGGTGCGCGTGGGTGGGTTGCTGGACGTCGTACCTCGTGGCTGCATCTATGGATGTTGGTGCACGTGGGTGGGTTGCTGGACGTCGTACCTCGTGGCTGCATCGATGGATGTTGGTGCAGGTGGATGTTTGGCGGACGTCGTACCTCGTGGGTGGTGCTGTGCCTATCCAACCATCTGTCTGAGGATGGGACGGGTCTATCTATCTGATGGTGAGACGGGTCGAGTGGCTCGGATGTCCTTTCTTCCAACCCGTGATTGGTCGACGCACTTCAAGACCATCAGCCAATGGCAGGCAGGGCCTCGCGCACGAGCAGGGTCGACTCGTTGCCTGTTTACAAACAGCACGACTGACGCTTGGTAATACACACATATGGGAGAGGTCAGATCGAATGGTTACGTGCCGAACTTGTCCGCTTTAATGCTTTATCGAGTTTTATTGAACCGAGCAAAACGCTTGCGTGGGAACGAGTCAGACTACATGACAACGAGTGTTTTACGTAGTCCCATCCATCCCAACACGCGACAATTGTTTTCGACTTACGTGTTTGCGACTGGCATGTACCAGTGACACCTGTAAGTACACTGAAGCTGTACAAAGAAGCTGCAAAAGTTCCCAATCGATACGAGCTGCCTCTTCTCTGCTATTTCCAACAGTCGTCGCTGAAGGACTGAAGATGGGTCACCATCGGAGTTCACGCCACGAGGAAGGACGAGTCCGACTAGCAACAGATTGAGGCCTTAAACGAATTTTACTATTACTGCGCACCTGGTCAACAATTATTTCGCTACGTGGCAGCAGAATCCAACGCTCTGTCGTGCCACGTGTCGTGCAGTCGCTACTTCCTTTGCCGAAAGTCGCTGCATAGCGTACGATCAGAGCTCGAGCTACGTGCAATTGACTCGTAGCTGACTCTGCGCAGCCACTGGTGCGCTAGAGCTTTAACTCGAAGCCAACACGTGCCCAACCTGGAGCTCCTTTCCAGCTTCGCACACACACACTTCTCTCTCTCTTCAGTCTCTCGTCAGTCTTTCTCTCTTGCTGTCCACTCACGTCTGCGCTTGACCCGGTGATCGACAGCACGTGCTCTGCAATGTCCCTGTACAGTTGTCGGCACTCGACCCGCGAGGGGAACTCGTGGCCTCCGTCGTGCGCGAATCGGACGCGTCCACTGCTCGCGAATCGCTGCATCAGCTTCTGCGACTCAAAAGCGTTCACCAAAGTGTCCGTCGTGCCCACCACATGCACCAAAGGGACGTCCAGCGCCCCCTCTACCGACGCCCAACCTCCATCCAGCAGCATCTCGAGCGTCTCGGGCGTCTCGGGATCAAAGCCCGCGACGAGGACACAGACTTTGTATGGCACGAGCGAATCGAAAGACGACGACGACGACGACGACGGCGATCGCGAGAGGTAGTGCGCTGTCAGGAGTGTGGCCATTGCTGCGCCTTGGGAGAAGCCGAGCACGACATCGAAAGGGCCGAGCGCGTCAATCTGACTCGTCAGGTAGTCGAGCGAGCGCTGGAAGCCGTCATAACGACGCAGTCGTGTGGCGTTACTGCTACCGCAGCAGCTGTGGCTATAGCTATGGCTGTCCGAGGAGTGCGTCTGGTAGTCCCACCACTGATAGTAGGGACCGCTGTCGCCGAAGAAGAGACGAACGACGTCAGGGACGGGACCGGAAGCGGTCCACGGCGCGTTGACGTACACAAAGTCCGCTGACGAGCCGAACGCGTGACGCAGCGCAGACGTTTGGAACTCGAGCACGCGGCTGTTGGTGCGCCATCCGTGGAGGCAGAGGACGCGAAGAGGCTGACGGGTCATCGACTAGACGGGCTGCGAAGACAATAGGAAATGGCTGCATCGATGGATGTTGGTGCGCGTGGGTGGGTTGCTGGACGTCGTACCTCGTGGCTGCATCTATGGATGTTGGTGCACGTGGGTGGGTTGCTGGACGTCGTACCTCGTGGCTGCATCGATGGATGTTGGTGCAGGTGGATGTTTGGCTGGACGTCGTACCTCGTGGGTGGTGCTGTGCCTATCCAACCATCTGTCTGAGGATGGGACGGGTCTATCTATCTGATGGTGAGACGGGTCGAGTGGCTCGGATGTCCTTTCTTCCAACCCGTGATTGGTCGACGCACTTCAAGACCATCAGCCAATGGCAGGCAGGGCCTCGCGCACGAGCAGGGTCGACTCGTTGCCTGTTTACAAACAGCACGACTGACGCTTGGTAATACACACATATGGGAGAGGTCAGATCGAATGATTACGTGCCGAACTTGTCCGCTTTAATGCTTTATCGAGTTTTATTGAACCGAGCAAAACGCTTGCGTGGGAACGAGTCAGACTACATGACAACGAGTGCTTTACGTAGTCCCATCCATCCCAACACGCGACAATTGTTTTCGACTTACGTGTTTGCGACTGGCATGTACCAGTGACACCTGTAAGTCACTGAAGCTGTACAAAGAAGCTGCAAAAGTTCCCAATCGATACGAGCTGCCTCTTCTCTGCTATTTCCGACAGTCGTCGCTGAAGGACTGAAGATGGGGTCACCATCGGAGTTCACGCCACGAGGAAGGACGAGTCCGACTAGCAACAGATTGAGGCCTTAAACGAATTTTACTATTACTGCGCACCTGGTCAACAATTATTTCGCTACGTGGCAGCAGAATCCAACGCTCTGTCGTGCCACGTGTCGTGCAGTCGCTACTTCCTTTGCCGAAAGTCGCTGCATAGCGTACGATCAGAGCTCGAGCTACGTGCAATTGACTCGTAGCTGACTCTGCGCAGCCACTGGTGCGCTAGAGCTTTAACTCGAAGCCAACACGTGCCCAACCTGGAGCTCCTTTCCAGCTTCGCACACACACACTTCTCTCTCTCTTCAGTCTCTCGTCAGTCTTTCTCTCTTGCTGTCCACTCACGTCTGCGCTTGACCCGGTGATCGACAGCACGTGCTCTGCAATGTCCCTGTACAGTTGTCGGCACTCGACCCGCGAGGGGAACTCGTGGCCTCCGTCGTGCGCGAATCGGACGCGTCCACTGCTCGCGAATCGCTGCATCAGCTTCTGCGACTCAAAAGCGTTCACCAAAGTGTCCGTCGTGCCCACCACATGCACCAAAGGGACGTCCAGCGCCCCCTCTACCGACGCCCAACCTCCATCCAGCAGCATCTCGAGCGTCTCGGGCGTCTCGGGATCAAAGCCCGCGACGAGGACACAGACTTTGTATGGCACGAGCGAATCGAAAGACGACGACGACGACGACGACGGCGATCGCGAGAGGTAGTGCGCTGTCAGGAGTGTGGCCATTGCTGCGCCTTGGGAGAAGCCGAGCACGACATCGAAAGGGCCGAGCGCGTCAATCTGACTCGTCAGGTAGTCGAGCGAGCGCTGGAAGCCGTCATAACGACGCAGTCGTGTGGCGTTACTGCTACCGCAGCAGCTGTGGCTATAGCTATGGCTGTCCGAGGAGTGCGTCTGGTAGTCCCACCACTGATAGTAGGGACCGCTGTCGCCGAAGAAGAGACGAACGACGTCAGGGACGGGACCGGAAGCGGTCCACGGCGCGTTGACGTACACAAAGTCCGCTGACGAGCCGAACGCGTGACGCAGCGCAGACGTTTGGAACTCGAGCACGCGGCTGTTGGTGCGCCATCCGTGGAGGCAGAGGACGCGAAGAGGCTGACGGGTCATCGACTAGACGGGCTGCGAAGACAATAGGAAATGGCTGCACCGATGGATGTTGGTGCGCGTGGGTGGGTTGCTGGACGTCGTACCTCGTGGCTGCATCTATGGATGTTGGTGCACGTGGGTGGGTTGCTGGACGTCGTACCTCGTGGCTGCATCGATGGATGTTGGTGCAGGTGGATGTTTGGCTGGACGTCGTACCTCGTGGGTGGTGCTGTGCCTATCCAACCATCTGTCTGAGGATGGGACGGGTCTATCTATCTGATGGTGAGACGGGTCGAGTGGCTCGGATGTCCTTTCTTCCAACCCGTGATTGGTCGACGCACTTCAAGACCATCAGCCAATGGCAGGCAGGGCCTCGCGCACGAGCAGGGTCGACTCGTTGCCTGTTTACAAACAGCACGACTGACGCTTGGTAATACACACATATGGGAGAGGTCAGATCGAATGATTACGTGCCGAACTTGTCCGCTTTAATGCTTTATCGAGTTTTATTGAACCGAGCAAAACGCTTGCGTGGGAACGAGTCAGACTACATGACAACGAGTGCTTTACGTAGTCCCATCCATCCCAACACGCGACAATTGTTTTCGACTTACGTGTTTGCGACTGGCATGTACCAGTGACACCTGTAAGTCACTGAAGCTGTACAAAGAAGCTGCAAAAGTTCCCAATCGATACGAGCTGCCTCTTCTCTGCTATTTCCGACAGTCGTCGCTGAAGGACTGAAGATGGTGGTCACCATCGGAGTTCACGCCACGAGGAAGGACGAGTCCGACTAGCAACAGATTGAGGCCTTAAACGAATTTTACTATTACTGCGCACCTGGTCAACAATTATTTCGCTACGTGGCAGCAGAATCCAACGCTCTGTCGTGCCACGTGTCGTGCAGTCGCTACTTCCTTTGCCGAAAGTCGCTGCATAGCGTACGATCAGAGCTCGAGCTACGTGCAATTGACTCGTAGCTGACTCTGCGCAGCCACTGGTGCGCTAGAGCTTTAACTCGAAGCCAACACGTGCCCAACCTGGAGCTCCTTTCCAGTCTTCGCACACACACACCTCTCTCTCTCTTCAGTCTCTCGTCAGTCTTTCTCTCTTGCTGTCCACTCACGTCTGCGCTTGACCCGGTGATCGACAGCACGTGCTCTGCAATGTCCCTGTACAGTTGTCGGCACTCGACCCGCGAGGGGAACTCGTGGCCTCCGTCGTGCGCGAATCGGACGCGTCCACTGCTCGCGAATCGCTGCATCAGCTTCTGCGACTCAAAAGCGTTCACCAAAGTGTCCGTCGTGCCCACCACATGCACCGAAGGGACGTCCAGCGCCCCCTCTACCGACGCCCAACCTCCATCCAGCAGCATCTCGAGCGTCTCGGGCGTCTCGGGATCAAAGCCCGCGACGAGGACACAGACTTTGTATGGCACGAGCGAATCGAAAGACGACGACGACGACGACGACGGCGATCGCGAGAGGTAGTGCGCTGTCAGGAGTGTGGCCATTGCTGCGCCTTGGGAGAAGCCGAGCACGACATCGAAAGGGCCGAGCGCGTCAATCTGACTCGTCAGGTAGTCGAGCGAGCGCTGGAAGCCGTCATAACGACGCAGTCGTGTGGCGTTACTGCTACCGCAGCAGCTGTGGCTATAGCTATGGCTGTCCGAGGAGTGCGTCTGGTAGTCCCACCACTGATAGTAGGGACCGCTGTCGCCGAAGAAGAGACGAACGACGTCAGGGACGGGACCGGAAGCGGTCCACGGCGCGTTGACGTACACAAAGTCCGCTGACGAGCCGAACGCGTGACGCAGCGCAGACGTTTGGAACTCGAGCACGCGGCTGTTGGTGCGCCATCCGTGGAGGCAGAGGACGCGAAGGGGCTGACGGGTCATCGACTAGACGGGCTGCGAAGACAATAGGAAATGGCTGCATCGATGGATGTTGGTGCGCGTGGGTGGGTTGCTGGACGTCGTACCTCGTGGCTGCATCTATGGATGTTGGTGCACGTGGGTGGGTTGCTGGACGTCGTACCTCGTGGCTGCATCGATGGATGTTGGTGCACGTGGGTGGGTTGCTGGACGTCGTACCTCGTGGGTGGTGCTGTGCCTATCCAACCATCTGTCTGAGGATGGGACGGGTCTATCTATCTGATGGTGAGACGGGTCGAGTGGCTCGGATGTCCTTTCTTCCAACCCGTGATTGGTCGACGCACTTCAAGACCATCAGCCAATGGCAGGCAGGGCCTCGCGCACGAGCAGGGTCGACTCGTTGCCTGTTTACAAACAGCACGACTGACGCTTGGTAATACACACATATGGGAGAGGTCAGATCGAATGGTTACGTGCCGAACTTGTCCGCTTTAATGCTTTATCGAGTTTTATTGAACCGAGCAAAACGCTTGCGTGGGAACGAGTCAGACTACATGACAACGAGTGCTTTACGTAGTCCCATCCATCCCAACACGCGACAATTGTTTTCGACTTACGTGTTTGCGACTGGCATGTACCAGTGACACCTGTAAGTACACTGAAGCTGTACAAAGAAGCTGCAAAAGTTCCCAATCGATACGAGCTGCCTCTTCTCTGCTATTTCCGACAGTCGTCGCTGAAGGACTGAAGATGGATGGTCACCATCGGAGTTCACGCCACGAGGAAGGACGAGTCCGACTAGCAACAGATTGAGGCCTTAAACGAATTTTACTATTACTGCGCACCTGGTCAACAATTATTTCGCTACGTGGCAGCAGAATCCAACGCTCTGTCGTGCCACGTGTCGTGCAGTCGCTACTTCCTTTGCCGAAAGTCGCTGCATAGCGTACGATCAGAGCTCGAGCTACGTGCAATTGACTCGTAGCTGACTCTGCGCAGCCACTGGTGCGCTAGAGCTTTAACTCGAAGCCAACACGTGCCCAACCTGGAGCTCCTTTCCAGCTTCGCACACACACACTCTCTCTCTCTTCAGTCTCTCGTCAGTCTTTCTCTCTTGCTGTCCACTCACGTCTGCGCTTGACCCGGTGATCGACAGCACGTGCTCTGCAATGTCCCTGTACAGTTGTCGGCACTCGACCCGCGAGGGGAACTCGTGGCCTCCGTCGTGCGCGAATCGGACGCGTCCACTGCTCGCGAATCGCTGCATCAGCTTCTGCGACTCAAAAGCGTTCACCAAAGTGTCCGTCGTGCCCACCACATGCACCAAAGGGACGTCCAGCGCCCCCTCTACCGACGCCCAACCTCCATCCAGCAGCATCTCGAGCGTCTCGGGCGTCTCGGGATCAAAGCCCGCGACGAGGACACAGACTTTGTATGGCACGAGCGAATCGAAAGACGACGACGACGACGACGACGGCGATCGCGAGAGGTAGTGCGCTGTCAGGAGTGTGGCCATTGCTGCGCCTTGGGAGAAGCCGAGCACGACATCGAAAGGGCCGAGCGCGTCAATCTGACTCGTCAGGTAGTCGAGCGAGCGCTGGAAGCCGTCATAACGACGCAGTCGTGTGGCGTTACTGCTACCGCAGCAGCTGTGGCTATAGCTATGGCTGTCCGAGGAGTGCGTCTGGTAGTCCCACCACTGATAGTAGGGACCGCTGTCGCCGAAGAAGAGACGAACGACGTCAGGGACGGGACCGGAAGCGGTCCACGGCGCGTTGACGTACACAAAGTCCGCTGACGAGCCGAACGCGTGACGCAGCGCAGACGTTTGGAACTCGAGCACGCGGCTGTTGGTGCGCCATCCGTGGAGGCAGAGGACGCGAAGAGGCTGACGGGTCATCGACTAGACGGGCTGCGAAGACAATAGGAAATGGCTGCACCGATGGATGTTGGTGCGCGTGGGTGGGTTGCTGGACGTCGTACCTCGTGGCTGCATCTATGGATGTTGGTGCACGTGGGTGGGTTGCTGGACGTCGTACCTCGTGGCTGCATCGATGGATGTTGGTGCGCGTGGGTGGGTTGCTGGCGTCGTACCTCGTGGCTGCATCGATGGATGTTGGTGCACGTGGGTGGGTTGCTGGACGTCGTACCTCGTGGCTGCATCGATGGATGTTGGTGCACGTGGGTGGGTTGCTGGACGTCGTACCTCGTGGGTGGTGCTGTGCCTATCCAACCATCTGTCTGAGGATGGGACGGGTCTATCTATCTGATGGTGAGACGGGTCGAGTGGCTCGGATGTCCTTTCTTCCAACCCGTGATTGGTCGACGCACTTCAAGACCATCAGCCAATGGCAGGCAGGGCCTCGCGCACGAGCAGGGTCGACTCGTTGCCTGTTTACAAACAGCACGACTGACGCTTGGTAATACACACATATGGGAGAGGTCAGATCGAATGATTACGTGCCGAACTTGTCCGCTTTAATGCTTTATCGAGTTTTATTGAACCGAGCAAAACGCTTGCGTGGGAACGAGTCAGACTACATGACAACGAGTGCTTTACGTAGTCCCATCCATCCCAACACGCGACAATTGTTTTCGACTTACGTGTTTGCGACTGGCATGTACCAGTGACACCTGTAAGTACACTGAAGCTGTACAAAGAAGCTGCAAAAGTTCCCAATCGATACGAGCTGCCTCTTCTCTGCTATTTCCGACAGTCGTCGCTGAAGGACTGAAGATGGATGGTCACCATCGGAGTTCACGCCACGAGGAAGGACGAGTCCGACTAGCAACAGATTGAGGCCTTAAACGAATTTTACTATTACTGCGCACCTGGTCAACAATTATTTCGCTACGTGGCAGCAGAATCCAACGCTCTGTCGTGCCACGTGTCGTGCAGTCGCTACTTCCTTTGCCGAAAGTCGCTGCATAGCGTACGATCAGAGCTCGAGCTACGTGCAATTGACTCGTAGCTGACTCTGCGCAGCCACTGGTGCGCTAGAGCTTTAACTCGAAGCCAACACGTGCCCAACCTGGAGCTCCTCTCCAGCTTCGCACACACACACTCTCTCTCTTCAGTCTCTCGTCAGTCTTTCTCTCTTGCTGTCCACTCACGTCTGCGCTTGACCCGGTGATCGACAGCACGTGCTCTGCAATGTCCCTGTACAGTTGTCGGCACTCGACCCGCGAGGGGAACTCGTGGCCTCCGTCGTGCGCGAATCGGACGCGTCCACTGCTCGCGAATCGCTGCATCTGTGTAAAGGGGCAGCTCGTTACATGGAAATTGTCATTTGAGAGATAATGACAATAAATGAATATCAAGTTAAATATTCTTTTAACAATATCATCAATAGTGGTGATATTGATGGGTCGACCAAAGAGTCTTCTCATTGGGTGATATCTTGATGATATAGACCCACCAATCGCCGCAAGACGCGCGCAATGAGTGGTGACGTAGACGTCATCATACACTCAGTTATATTAGTATAATTTAGTTAAGTCAAACAGAGAGACAGTAGTTAAAAGACTTAATTATATTAATAAAACAGTTCTACTCTTACCCTTACCTACGCTTCCTCGCTTGCCACGTGTACGCTCTGTCGGGGCACTCAAAACCCTTGCGTTAAGTTCACGCAAGGGTGTGCCTCGTTACACCTGGTAGCACTTTGTAGTCCTTCCAAGGACCACAACATCCAACATGAACATGTTGATTGATGAAGAGACCTTTCACGCCACGCGTGAAGGGTTTACCCATTCGAGTGATATCGAATGGGGTGCGGTAGAACGAATGAGTTCTACCGTAGGCGAGTTCGCCATTAGCGCCATATTGGAGTCTCTAGACAGATACCAACAACATGCCTCTATCGCCAAGTTCATTCAGAATGAACTTGTCGCCGAAAGGGAGAAAGTAGCCTTGCTTCACCAGCAAGGCTCTCAACAGGCCGAGCAGTTGAGAGAACTCGGTGCTCAACAGACAGAGCTGTTGAGACAGCAGCAATTCCATGCTGCTGTTGGCGGGACGGCACATGCGCGTCGTCTCGAGGTCATGCAAGTTGACATCTCCAAGTACAGTGGAGTCCCGGAGGACTCCCTGTTACTATGGTTTGTCGAACTCGACAGAGCCTTAAGGGCTCGTCGCGTCAAAGATGAGCTAATGAAACTCACATTTGCTCAGACCCACTTGGCAGGGCGTGCCAAAACTTGGTCCCTGGAAGCTCGAGAGTAGCGACCCACATGTGTTTAGGTCGCTAGATGACTTCAAGTCCCGGCTCAGACAAACGTTTGAGCCGCCACGAGCTGAGTTCAGGGCTCGCTCAGAGCTGCTGAAACTCAAGCAGGGTAAGCGTGATGTGCACGCTTACGCCCAACATATACGACTCCTCGCGAGTAGTATAACTGCTAACCCAGTTCATGAACACACGTTGATTACAGTGTTCATGCAAGGGCTCGCGGAAGGGCCCGTCAGGAGCCACCTGTTCCGCCTTGAGCTAAATACGCTGGAAGAAGCGATATCAGCCGCGGAACAGGAAGACTTTAGCATGAGATAGGCTCATGCTAGCTCAAACTCTTACCGTCCACCGAGACGACAAGAGATCGGAGGTCCAGAACCAATGGACCTCTGCTATGTTGAGAGCGAGAGACCTCGCTCTTCAAACAACAAGCGATTGCAGAGGTGCAATCGCTGTCAGAAGTTAAGGCACTACGCATACGAGTGTAGTGCTCCGCGCCCAGTACCAAACAGTACTGAGCGAAATGGACGACCATTCGCCAGAAAGGGCAATGGGCGTAGGTCCAGCGCTGTTGCGAAGCCGCAACAGCGAGACGGACCATCAAAAAATGGTCGGGGTCAGTAGGGGCGGAGCGCCCTACTGATCCAGCAACCTCAAGAGAATTTGCAAATCTCTTGACGAAAGTTGCTCCAGATACACAATCATTGTGTGTCTCTGCACCTGGTGATGACGTTTCGCTCATCACCTTGAAGTTGGAAGCGACAAATGATTTGTCGCTTCGTGCCCTAGTAGACTGTGGGGCGTCAAACAAAGTTGTTCGACTCCAGTCACTAGAGGGTCGTAGGCTCAAGTTCGTTGAGCGCGACATTCCCCTCACAAGGATGACGGTGCGCCTTGCAACAGGCGCATCGATAACCGTTGAGAAACGTGTAGTAGTAATCCACTACACGTTAGAGGGCGAACAGTACGATGATGACTTCGTCGTACTGAGATCTGGATGTCAAATTTGATGTCATCCTGGGATTACCTTGGCTCAGAAAGTACGAGCCAAGAGTGAGCTGGCAGCATCGATCCGTGAAGATGCCTGCTGCTTCTTCATCAGATGGCCATCTGATGAACATCTTGGAGCGTCCACAAGCGTGTGGGTGTTCTGCGAGTGAGTGCGATGGCCTCACTTGCGGTACGGTCGTTAGCACGACTCCACAAGATCACAGTGTAGTTGATCACTACACTGTGGAGCAAGCTCCCGGCGACTGTACAGAAGTACAGGCGCCGCCGAAGGTCCACCACTCGAATAAGTCGAGTGGACCGGGACGTGGATGCACGCCTAGCGAGCGACATCCTATCAAGAAGTAAACCGGTTGCCCACAAGAGGCAACACGGATATCCTAGGTCGAATGGAGGGTCGACCGTAGAGGATCAGTACCTGACTGTGGTTGCACAACCACAGTCAGAAGACGTCGAGGGAATAAGTCCGCACGTACTTGAGGAAGGAATTCCTCAAGAGTCACTTGCTGAAGGATTAGGCCTTCAGCAACCTGTGGAACGAAGTTCGCAGGAAGTAACCGAGACGTTGAACGTCTTGGTTAATGACGGATCAATCGTAGGCCCTGACCGGACCATCTGCAAGACCTAGAATAAATATTGTGATCTTCACAAATTCACTTACATGGTTCACTACCATGTAACTTGCAAGGTAGCGCACATGCTGAGCGTAAGAGCGAACCTTACGCTTACCCTGTTTGATCTATAGGAGTTCAGAGAGAGTCCTAAACTCTGCTTTGGAAGGCTTAAACGTCTCACTGAGCAGAGTCTTGATGACGTCTAACGACTCGAACACGTTCGAATCGTGTAACTTGAGATTCAGGGCCCAGTTCCTGGCGTCCCCTACCAAGTAAGACTGAGAGAATGCGACTTTCATTTACTCGTTGTCGATGCGACGGGCCTCGATTGCACCGTCGACCTCGACAAACCATCGTAACAGGGAGTTTTCCTCGACTCCCCGATACTTGGATATCTTTAAATTTAGAGACTCCTGTCGACGCTAACGCGTCGAATTGCGAATTGGGACTGATGATGTTTCAGTTCTTCTGCCGCTGGTGATCTCGTTGTTGCAACAAGGATACCTGCGCTCGCGACTCGTCAAGTTCTTGCTGCAAGAAACTGCTAATGACGGAATCCTGCTGGTCTCTATCTCTAGTGATTAGCATGGCCCAGATAGCTTCCTCGCCAACGGTTGAACTCATTCGTTCGATCGAACTCCATTCAACATCGCTCAAATAGGAGTAGCTTATACGAGTTCCGTGAAATCTGTCGCCTTCGACTTCGTCCATAATGTTCATGCAGGGCGGTGCAAGTGTGGTCCTTAAACGGACAAATAAGTGCTACCAGGTGTAACGGGGCACTGGCGACAAGGTACTGGGTAACCAGTACGGAGCTCGCTTCCACAGACATTTTGTTAGTCAGTGGCCTGCTTTGTGTTGCACCAACACAGAGGAAGGAAAAGAGACTTTTGAACACACTAGTCTCTGGTAAAAGTAAAACTGTTATTATAATATAAATAAGTCCTATCAATCTTGTGTCTCTGTTCATCTTGACTTAGTTATATTATTCTTACTAAACGTATTATGACGTCCACTAACCACCCATTGCGCGCGTCTAGCAGCAGTTGGTGCGTTGAAATCATCACGATATCAACCAATGAGTATACCCTTCGGTCATCTATAACAATATCATCATGCTCTGTGATATTGTTGAAAGCATATTTAACGTACTTGGCTGCTGAAACCGAATAAGGAGGTCAAGCTGAGCCTCCATCTGGGTGTAACCCAACTCCAGCGCCTGGACGCAAGCCTGCGTCGCGACGAGCGTACTCTGGGTCTCACTCAATGTCTCACGGAGACCACTCATCTCGAAAATCAGCTTGTCATGCTTTTCCCTTGGTACATCGACCACCGTCGACGCTGCTCAAAGAGAAAAGGAACCACCTGTTCCGTGTGGAGAGAATCCTGAAAAGACGTCGTTATCGTAGCAAGTTATAGTATCTGGTGCAGTGGCGCGGTTATCCGGAGTCGGACAACTCGTGGGAGCATGAAATACCCCTTCGGCAGAATTGCCCATACGCCGTGGTTGTTTTTGAACATTCTGGCAAGGTTATTACATCTACCGAGAGCTCTTCTCACCAATAGTGGTGGTAGGTGGCGGGGTGCTCTGTACCTCAGGGTTGGAAAGCGTGGCTATTAGTGTAGACGAAGCAAAGTGTGTGCAATTACGCAACTGGTCTCTAGCCTTGAGCTTGGCGTATTCGTAGCGAAGCTTTCGTTCCAGACGAACATCGGCCACATTGGCACCGGATATCAGAGCTGGAATGCTACTGAGGTGCTGATTACGGTGAACCCAGCGGATGTACTGGTTGTCCTCCGTTTCAGGCAACTCACCGGCGAACAAGAAGATGGCACGATCTTTATCGGTCGAAACGAAATTGCGCTGAGATAAACTCTTAAGTGTGCCTTGTACTGACCTTTCGTGGTCAAGAACGGTTCGAGATACCTCTCATGCAGACACTGGCGGAAGCTTGTGTCTTCAGGCGACGTATCCTCTGGGCCAATCGCCCATATCGAAAGGCATCGGCCTTCCGTTTTACAAAGATGTTGATCCACGTCTGGTGTTGAGAACACATAACCGCTCCAATTTTAGATGACCCGCTGGGTCTGACCTCGAAAGGGAGTACTCTCCTCTCGCTAAAATATCAACTCCTGTTGCTTGTCTAGCGGGTTCGTGATGGTGCGTTCACCTGCACCTGTTGAATGATGCGGCGCCATTAAGGCGGTATTTTCACCACGTTCAACGAACCGATTGGTTGCTGTAGGAGGATTTACCTCAGGCACAGGTGGATTGGAAAATTGTCGCTCGTCACCATGGACATCGGTTTCGCTACCATAATCCAGCTCCTCATCGAGGCCAAGAGATGACGAAAGGGTCGGGGACTCATAGAAAGTGATGCCATGTTGTTTAGTGTCTTGGCAAAAACCGCGAGTCCAAAGCACACACACACTCACCGACCTCTTCGAGGAATAAAGACCATTGCCTTTTCGTAAAAACGTCAGACTGGTGGGGGAGGGTGAAACGCGGTAACACTACCTGTGTGACTTACACAATATGTATGAGTTACATAACATGTGTGATTTGCACATGGGGACGAAGTCCCATTAGAAATCAGGTTATAACGCTATATCGATTGGCGGAGGCTGACGCATGTCAGCCACCGAGTTAGGAGATCCTTTTAGAGGTATTGATTAGAACATTAGTCTTCAGATTAAGTACGTTTGTTAAGGTGTTCTTTTAAAAAAGTGAAATAAAGTTCAGTTCCTCTTTTGATCACTTAAGACACGTGCCTCACGAGGCGTCTTTGATCATTAGAAGCTAGCAATACCTGTGAAGATAGCTGCTCCTAACCACTATGTACTGTGATTTTCTTGAATCGTTTGGTCCCCTGTAACAATGACCGTAAGCTCTAGAAGCTTGTTGACTCACTGGGTCGGGTTCTCTGAACCAAAGTTGTTCGTTGATCGTTAAAACTTCCTCTGACTAAGAGAGCTCTAAAGCTTTGCTACATCCACCGATAACGCACCAACAGCCGCGTGCTCGAGTTCCAAACGTCTGCGCTGCGTCACGCGTTCGGCTCGTCAGCGGAATTTGTGTACGTCAACGCGCCGTGGACCGCTTCCGGTCCCGTCCCTGAAGTCGTTCGTCTCTTCTTCGGCGACAGCGGTCCCTACTATCAGTGGTGGGACTACCAGACGCACTCCTCGGACAGCCATAGCTATAGCCACAGCTGCTACGGTAGCAGTAACGCCACACGACTGCGCCGTTATGACGGCTTCCAGCGCTCGCTCGACTACCTGACGAGTCAGATTGACGCGCTCGGCCCTTTCGATGTCGTGCTCGGCTTCTCCCAAGGCTCAGCAATGGCCACACTCCTGACAGCGCACTACCTCTCGCGATCGCCGTCGTCGTCGTCTTCGTCGTCTTTCGATTCGCTCGTGCCATACAAATTGTGTGTCCTCGTCGCGGGCTTTGATCCCGAGACGCCCGAGACGCTCGAGATGCTGCTGGATGGAGGTTGGGCGTCGGTAGAGGGGGCGCTGGACGTCCCTTTGGTGCATGTGGTGGGCACGACGGACACTTTGGTGAACGCTTTTGAGTCGCAGAAGCTGATGCAGCGATTCGCGAGCAGTGGACGCGTCCGATTCGCGCACGACGGAGGCCACGAGTTCCCCTCGCGGGTCGAGTGCCGACAACTGTACAGGGACATTGCAGAGCACGTGCTGACGATCACCGGGTCAAGCGCAGACGTGAGTGGACAGCAAGAGAGAAAGACTGACGAGAGACTGAAGAGAGAGAGAAGTGTGTGTGTGCGAAGCTGGAGAGGAGCTCCAGGTTGGGCACGTGTTGGCTTCGAGTTAAAGCTCTAGCACACCAGTGGCTGCGCAGAGTCAGCTACGAGTCAATTGCACGTAGCTCGAGCTCTGATCGTACGCTATGCAGCGACTTTCGGCAAAGGAAGTAGCGACTGCACGACACGTGGCACGACAGAGCGTTGGATTCTGCTGCCACGTAGCGAAATAATTGTTGACCAGGTGCGCAGTAATAGTAAAATTCGTCTAAGGCCTCAATCTGTTGCTAGTCGGACTCGTCCTTCCTCGTGGCGTGAACTCCGATGGTGACCGTCTTCAGTCCTTCAGCGACGACTGTTGGAAATAGCAGAGAAGAGGCAGCTCGTATCGATTGGGAACTTTTGCAGCTTCTTTGTACAGCTTCAGTGTACTTACAGGTGTCACTGGTACATGCCAGTCGCAAACACGTAAGTCGAAAACAATTGTCGCGTGTTGGGATGGATGGGACTACGTAAAGCACTCGTTGTCATGCAGTCGGACTAGTTCCCACGCAAGCGTTTTGCTCGGTTAAATAAAACTCGATAAAGCATTAAAGCGGACAAGTTCGGCACGTAACCATTCGATCTGACCTCTCCCATATGTGTGTATTACCAGGCGCCAGTCGTGCTGTTTGTAAACAGGCAACGAGTCGACCCTGCTCGTGCGCGAGGCCCTGCCTGCCATTGGCTGATGGTCTTGAAGTGCGTCGACCAATCACGGGTTGGAAGAAAGGACATCCGAGCCACTCGACCCGTCTCACCATCAGATAGATAGACCCGTCCCATTCTCAGACAGATGGTTGGATAGGCACAGCACCACCCACGAGGTACGACGTCCAGCAACCCACCCACGTGCACCAACATCCATCGATGCAGCCACGAGGTACGACGTCCAGCAACCCACCCACGTGCACCAACATCCATCGATGCAGCCACGAGGTACGACGTCCAGCAACCCACCCACGCGCACCAACATCCATGGATGCATCCATTTCCTATGGTCTTCGCAGCCCGTCTAGTCGATGACCCGTCAGCCCCTTCGCGTCCTCTGCCTCCACGGATGGCGCACCAACAGCCGCGTGCTCGAGTTCCAAACGTCTGCGCTGCGTCACGCGTTCGGCTCGTCAGCGGACTTTGTGTACGTCAACGCGCCGTGGACCGCTTCCGGTCCCGTCCCTGACGTCGTTCGTCTCTTCTTCGACGACAGCGGTCCCTACTATCAGTGGTGGGACTACCAGACGCACTCCTCGGACAGCCATAGCTATAGCCACAGCTGCTGCGGTAGCAGTAACGCCACACGACTGCGTCGTTATGACGGCTTCCAGCGCTCGCTCGACTACCTGACGAGTCAGATTGACGCGCTCGGCCCTTTCGATGTCGTGCTCGGCTTCTCCCAAGGCTCAGCAATAGCCACACTCCTGACAGCGCACTACCTCTCGCGATCGCCGTCGTCGTCGTCGTCGTCGTCTTTCGATTCGCTCGTGCCATACAAATTGTGTGTCCTCGTCGCGGGCTTTGATCCCGAGACGCCCGAGACGCTCGAGATGCTGCTGGATGGAGGTTGGGCGTCGGTAGAGGGGGCGCTGGACGTCCCTTTGGTGCATGTGGTGGGCACGACGGACACTTTGGTGAACGCTTTTGAGTCGCAGAAGCTGATGCAGCGATTCGCGAGCAGTGGACGCGTCCGATTCGCGCACGACGGAGGCCACGAGTTCCCTTCGCGGGTCGAGTGCCGACAACTGTACAGGGACATTGCAGAGCACGTGCTGTCGATCACCGGGTCAAGCGCAGACGTGAGTGGACAGCAAGAGAGAAAGACTGACGAGAGACTGAAGAGAGAGAGAAGTGTGTGTGTGCGAAGCTGGAGAGGAGCTCCAGGTTGGGCACGTGTTGGCTTCGAGTTAAAGCTCTAGCACACCAGTGGCTGCGCAGAGTCAGCTACGAGTCAATTGCACGTAGCTCGAGCTCTGATCGTACGCTATGCAGCGACTTTCGGCAAAGGAAGTAGCGACTGCACGGCAAGTGGCACGACAGAGCGTTGGATTCTGCTGTCACGTAGCGAAATAATTGTTGACCAGGTGCGCAGTAATAGTAAAATTCGTCTAAGGCCTCAATCTGTTGCTAGTCGGACTCGTCCTTCCTCGTGGCGTGAACTCCGATGGTGACCGTCTTCAGTCCTTCAGCGACGACTGTTGGAAATAGCAGAGAAGAGGCAGCTCGTATCGATTGGGAACTTTTGCAGCTTCTTTGTACAGCTTCAGTGTACTTACAGGTGTCACTGGTACATGCCAGTCGCAAACACGTAAGTCGAAAACAATTGTCGCGTGTTGGGATGGATGGGACTACGTAAAGCACTCGTTGTCATGTAGTCTGGCTCGTTCCCACGCAAGCGTTTTGCTCGGTTCAATAAAACTCGATAAAGCATTAAAGCGGACAAGTTCGGCACGTAACCATTCGATCTGACCTCTCCCATATGTGTGTATTACCAAGCGTCAGTCGTGCTGTTTGTAAGCAGGCAACGAGTCGACCCTGCTCGTGCGCGAGGCCCTGCCTGCCATTGGCTGATGGTCTTGAAGTGCGTCGACCAATCACGGGTTGGAAGAAAGGACATCCGAGCCACTCGACCCGTCTCACCATCAGATAGATAGACCCGTCCCATTCTCAGACAGATGGTTGGATAGGCACAGCACCACCCACGAGGTACGACGTCCAGCAACCCACCCACGTGCACCAACATCCATCGATGCAGCCACGAGGTACGACGTCCAGCAACCCACCCACGTGCACCAACATCCATAGATGCAGCCACGAGGTACGACGTCCAGCAACCCACCCACGCGCACCAACATCCATGGATGCATCCATTTCCTATGGTCTTCGCAGCCCGTCTAGTCGATGACCCGTCAGCCTCTTCGCGTCCTCTGCCTCCACGGATGGCGCACCAACAGCCGCGTGCTCGAGTTCCAAACGTCTGCGCTGCGTCACGCGTTCGGCTCGTCAGCGGACTTTTTGTACGTCAACGCGCCGTGGACCGCTTCCGGTCCCGTCCCTGACGTCGTTCGTCTCTTCTTCGACGACAGCGGTCCCTACTATCAGTGGTGGGACTACCAGACGCACTCCTCGGACAGCCATAGCTATAGCCACAGCTGCTGCGGTAGCAGTAACGCCACACGACTGCGTCGTTATGACGGCTTCCAGCGCTCGCTCGACTACCTGACGAGTCAGATTGACGCGCTCGGCCCTTTCGATGTCGTGCTCGGCTTCTCCCAAGGCTCAGCAATAGCCACACTCCTGACAGCGCACTACCTCTCGCGATCGCCGTCGTCGTCGTCGTCGTCGTCTTTCGATTCGCTCGTGCCATACAAATTGTGTGTCCTCGTCGCGGGCTTTGATCCCGAGACGCCCGAGACGCTCGAGATGCTGCTGGATGGAGGTTGGGCGTCGGTAGAGGGGGCGCTGGACGTCCCTTTGGTGCATGTGGTGGGCACGACGGACACTTTGGTGAACGCTTTTGAGTCGCAGAAGCTGATGCAGCGATTCGCGAGCAGTGGACGCGTCCGATTCGCGCACGACGGAGGCCACGAGTTCCCTTCGCGGGTCGAGTGCCGACAACTGTACAGGGACATTGCAGAGCACGTGCTGTCGATCACCGGGTCAAGCGCAGACGTGAGTGGACAGCAAGAGAGAAAGACTGACGAGAGACTGAAGAGAGAGAGAAGTGTGTGTGTGCGAAGCTGGAGAGGAGCTCCAGGTTGGGCACGTGTTGGCTTCGAGTTAAAGCTCTAGCACACCAGTGGCTGCGCAGAGTCAGCTACGAGTCAATTGCACGTAGCTCGAGCTCTGATCGTACGCTATGCAGCGACTTTCGGCAAAGGAAGTAGCGACTGCACGGCAAGTGGCACGACAGAGCGTTGGATTCTGCTGTCACGTAGCGAAATAATTGTTGACCAGGTGCGCAGTAATAGTAAAATTCGTCTAAGGCCTCAATCTGTTGCTAGTCGGACTCGTCCTTCCTCGTGGCGTGAACTCCGATGGTGACCGTCTTCAGTCCTTCAGCGACGACTGTTGGAAATAGCAGAGAAGAGGCAGCTCGTATCGATTGGGAACTTTTGCAGCTTCTTTGTACAGCTTCAGTGTACTTACAGGTGTCACTGGTACATGCCAGTCGCAAACACGTAAGTCGAAAACAATTGTCGCGTGTTGGGATGGATGGGACTACGTAAAGCACTCGTTGTCATGTAGTCTGGCTCGTTCCCACGCAAGCGTTTTGCTCGGTTCAATAAAACTCGATAAAGCATTAAAGCGGACAAGTTCGGCACGTAACCATTCGATCTGACCTCTTCCATATCTGTGTATTACCAAGCGTCAGTCGTGCTGTTTGTAAACAGGCAACGAGTCGACCCTGCTCGTGCGCGAGGCCCTGCCTGCCATTGGCTGATGGTCTTGAAGTGCGTCGACCAATCACGGGTTGGAAGAAAGGACATCCGAGCCACTCGACCCGTCTCACCATCAGATAGATAGACCCGTCCCATCCTCAGACAGATGGTTGGATAGGCACAGCACCACCCACGAGGTACGACGTCCAGCAACCCACCCACGTGCACCAACATCCATCGATGCAGCCACGAGGTACGACGTCCAGCAACCCACCCACGTGCACCAACATCCATAGATGCAGCCACGAGGTACGACGTCCAGCAACCCACCCACGCGCACCAACATCCATGGATGCATCCATTTCCTATGGTCTTCGCAGCCCGTCTAGTCGATGACCCGTCAGCCTCTTCGCGTCCTCTGCCTCCACGGATGGCGCACCAACAGCCGCGTGCTCGAGTTCCAAACGTCTGCGCTGCGTCACGCGTTCGGCTCGTCAGCGGACTTTTTGTACGTCAACGCGCCGTGGACCGCTTCCGGTCCCGTCCCTGACGTCGTTCGTCTCTTCTTCGACGACAGCGGTCCCTACTATCAGTGGTGGGACTACCAGACGCACTCCTCGGACAGCCATAGCTATAGCCACAGCTGCTGCGGTAGCAGTAACGCCACACGACTGCGTCGTTATGACGGCTTCCAGCGCTCGCTCGACTACCTGACGAGTCAGATTGACGCGCTCGGCCCTTTCGATGTCGTGCTCGGCTTCTCCCAAGGCTCAGCAATAGCCACACTCCTGACAGCGCACTACCTCTCGCGATCGCCGTCGTCGTCGTCGTCGTCTCTTTCGATTCGCTCGTGCCATACAAATTGTGTGTCCTCGTCGCGGGCTTTGATCCCGAGACGCCCGAGACGCTCGAGATGCTGCTGGATGGAGGTTGGGCGTCGGTAGAGGGGGCGCTGGACGTCCCTTTGGTGCATGTGGTGGGCACGACGGACACTTTGGTGAACGCTTTTGAGTCGCAGAAGCTGATGCAGCGATTCGCGAGCAGTGGACGCGTCCGATTCGCGCACGACGGAGGCCACGAGTTCCCTTCGCGGGTCGAGTGCCGACAACTGTACAGGGACATTGCAGAGCACGTGCTGTCGATCACCGGGTCAAGCGCAGACGTGAGTGGACAGCAAGAGAGAAAGACTGACGAGAGACTGAAGAGAGAGAGAAGTGTGTGTGTGCGAAGCTGGAGAGGAGCTCCAGGTTGGGCACGTGTTGGCTTCGAGTTAAAGCTCTAGCACACCAGTGGCTGCGCAGAGTCAGCTACGAGTCAATTGCACGTAGCTCGAGCTCTGATCGTACGCTATGCAGCGACTTTCGGCAAAGGAAGTAGCGACTGCACGGCAAGTGGCACGACAGAGCGTTGGATTCTGCTGTCACGTAGCGAAATAATTGTTGACCAGGTGCGCAGTAATAGTAAAATTCGTCTAAGGCCTCAATCTGTTGCTAGTCGGACTCGTCCTTCCTCGTGGCGTGAACTCCGATGGTGACCGTCTTCAGTCCTTCAGCGACGACTGTTGGAAATAGCAGAGAAGAGGCAGCTCGTATCGATTGGGAACTTTTGCAGCTTCTTTGTACAGCTTCAGTGTACTTACAGGTGTCACTGGTACATGCCAGTCGCAAACACGTAAGTCGAAAACAATTGTCGCGTGTTGGGATGGATGGGACTACGTAAAGCACTCGTTGTCATGTAGTCTGGCTCGTTCCCACGCAAGCGTTTTGCTCGGTTCAATAAAACTCGATAAAGCATTAAAGCGGACAAGTTCGGCACGTAACCATTCGATCTGACCTCTTCCATATCTGTGTATTACCAAGCGTCAGTCGTGCTGTTTGTAAACAGGCAACGAGTCGACCCTGCTCGTGCGCGAGGCCCTGCCTGCCATTGGCTGATGGTCTTGAAGTGCGTCGACCAATCACGGGTTGGAAGAAAGGACATCCGAGCCACTCGACCCGTCTCACCATCAGATAGATAGACCCGTCCCATCCTCAGACAGATGGTTGGATAGGCACAGCACCACCCACGAGGTACGACGTCCAGCAACCCACCCACGTGCACCAACATCCATCGATGCAGCCACGAGGTACGACGTCCAGCAACCCACCCACGTGCACCAACATCCATAGATGCAGCCACGAGGTACGACGTCCAGCAACCCACCCACGCGCACCAACATCCATGGATGCATCCATTTCCTATGGTCTTCGCAGCCCGTCTAGTCGATGACCCGTCAGCCTCTTCGCGTCCTCTGCCTCCACGGATGGCGCACCAACAGCCGCGTGCTCGAGTTCCAAACGTCTGCGCTGCGTCACGCGTTCGGCTCGTCAGCGGACTTTGTGTACGTCAACGCGCCGTGGACCGCTTCCGGTCCCGTCCCTGACGTCGTTCGTCTCTTCTTCGGCGACAGCGGTCCCTACTATCAGTGGTGGGACTACCAGACGCACTCCTCGGACAGCCATAGCTATAGCCACAGCTGCTGCGGTAGCAGTAACGCCACACGACTGCGTCGTTATGACGGCTTCCAGCGCTCGCTCGACTACCTGACGAGTCAGATTGACGCGCTCGGCCCTTTCGATGTCGTGCTCGGCTTCTCCCAAGGCGCAGCAATAGCCACACTCCTGACAGCGCACTACCTCTCGCGATCGCCGTCGTCGTCGTCGTCGTCGTCTTTTCGATTCGCTCGTGCCATACAAATTGTGTGTCCTCGTCGCGGGCTTTGATCCCGAGACGCCCGAGACGCTCGAGATGCTGCTGGATGGAGGTTGGGCGTCGGTAGAGGGGGCGCTGGACGTCCCTTTGGTGCATGTGGTGGGCACGACGGACACTTTGGTGAACGCTTTTGAGTCGCAGAAGCTGATGCAGCGATTCGCGAGCAGTGGACGCGTCCGATTCGCGCACGACGGAGGCCACGAGTTCCCCTCGCGGGTCGAGTGCCGACAACTGTACAGGGACATTGCAGAGCACGTGCTGTCGATCACCGGGTCAAGCGCAGACGTGAGTGGACAGCAAGAGAGAAAGACTGACGAGAGACTGAAGAGAGAGAGAAGTGTGTGTGTGCGAAGCTGGAGAGGAGCTCCAGGTTGGGCACGTGTTGGCTTCGAGTTAAAGCTCTAGCGCACCAGTGGCTGCGCAGAGTCAGCTACGAGTCAATTGCACGTAGCTCGAGCTCTGATCGTACGCTATGCAGCGACTTTCGGCAAAGGAAGTAGCGACTGCACGACACGTGGCACGACAGAGCGTTGGATTCTGCTGTCACGTAGCGAAATAATTGTTGACCAGGTGCGCAGTAATAGTAAAATTCGTCTAAGGCCTCAATCTGTTGCTAGTCGGACTCGTCCTTCCTCGTGGCGTGAACTCCGATGGTGACCAGTCTTCAGTCCTTCAGCGACGACTGTTGGAAATAGCAGAGAAGAGGCAGCTCGTATCGATTGGGAACTTTTGCAGCTTCTTTGTACAGCTTCAGTGACTTACAGGTGTCACTGGTACATGCCAGTCGCAAACACGTAAGTCGAAAACAATTGTCGCGTGTTGGGATGGATGGGACTACGTAAAGCACTCGTTGTCATGTAGTCTGGCTCGTTCCCACGCAAGCGTTTTGCTCGGTTCAATAAAACTCGATAAAGCATTAAAGCGGACAAGTTCGGCACGTAATCATTCGATCTGACCTCTTCCATATCTGTGTATTACCAAGCGTCAGTCGTGCTGTTTGTAAACAGGCAACGAGTCGACCCTGCTCGTGCGCGAGGCCCTGCCTGCCATTGGCTGATGGTCTTGAAGTGCGTCGACCAATCACGGGTTGGAAGAAAGGACATCCGAGCCACTCGACCCGTCTCACCATCAGATAGATAGACCCGTCCCATTCTCAGACAGATGGTTGGATAGGCACAGCACCACCCACGAGGTACGACGTCCAGCAACCCACCCACGTGCACCAACATCCATCGATGCAGCCACGAGGTACGACGTCCAGCAACCCACCCACGTGCACCAACATCCATAGATGCAGCCACGAGGTACGACGTCCAGCAACCCACCCACGCGCACCAACATCCATGGATGCATCCATTTCCTATGGTCTTCGCAGCCCGTCTAGTCGATGACCCGCCAGCCTCTTCGCGTCCTCTGCCTCCACGGATGGCGCACCAACAGCCGCGTGCTCGAGTTCCAAACGTCTGCGCTGCGTCACGCGTTCGGCTCGTCAGCGGACTTTGTGTACGTCAACGCGCCGTGGACCGCTTCCGGTCCCGTCCC